>JARQZK010004406.1:132500-197500 GCA_030704885.1 Cynegetis impunctata
TATATATATATATATATATATATATATATGTATATATACTTACTAAAAATAGTAGTTGATTTATTTCAATTAATGAGAAATACATTATTGTGACAATTTTTCTTTAGTCTTTGATGCAAATGATTAAGGAACAGACAACAAAGCTTTCGTTGCTCGTATCTCATTCGACCAAATAATCAAGGCAAAAATAAAAAATTGTTAACATCTTTTCTTTCAATTTCTGAGGAATTGTATTGAGAATTAATATTTTACTGAAGTATAATAAAGATATTTCACAACAATTGAATTTTCCTCATTCTTTAATAAACTAAACTTATAGTGGAAACACAACTCTAGTGCATATATTTAGCTTCATCATAAATATAAAATGACCATGCATTAAAAGTAGCTTACCCTGCATAGAGGATAGAGTTTTATAAAACATTTATATATATATATATATATATATATATATATATATATATATATATATATATATATATATATATATATATATATCTATATATATATATATATATGTATATTATATATATATATTATATATATAGATATATATATATATATATATATAGATTTATATATATATATATATATATATATATATATATATATATATATATATATATATATATATATATATATATATATATATATATATATATATATATATATATATATATATATATATATATGTCTTAGGGGTTTTTAGTTTACAATATATTAAAAACTTCAAACTAATGGTGCCTCCCTATTGACCGTCTCCACGCATCTCTATTCTACGCATCGTTTTCTTGGATATTGTATGCAGCCAATCTTTCCCTCATCGTTCGACTCTATGACTTTCGTGATCTATCTCTTTTTCTCCTTCCTGGAGGGACCCACCGAAACACACGTTTTAGCCATCGAAGAAGGTGACCGAACCATTTTAGGCTTCGTTTTTCAATTCTCGTACTGATGCTTTCTTCTGCATTCATGATTCATCTTACCTGTTCGTCTGTTTTATATTCTAATCTGGAGACTCTTGCGCTTCTCCTTAGATAGTCCATTTCGACTGCTGCGACTTCAGATCAGCACTCATCACCCAAATTTCAGACCCATACAGCAGCATTGATTCTACAAGTGCTTTTCTTAGGTGCTTTTTTGTTGATCTTGATACTTGCCGATCCCACCATAACTCATTTGAGCAGCCTATGATTTTTTTGCTACTATTAATTCTATTTTTTTACCTCTTCTGATTCAAGTGCTTTCCTGGTGATTGCAGCTCCTAGGTATTCAAAGTGCTCCACTTGATTAAAGTCACATCCTCGTTCATCAGTACATCAAAATTAGCGTCGGTATTTGCGGCCAAATATTCCGTTCTCTGCAAACTGACCTTAAGTCCCCATTGAATGTGCTCCGTATATGATCTCTTTATCATAAATTCAAGGTCATAGGCGTATTGGGCAAATTGAACATCGGCAAATTTCAATAGAAAACAAACAATGATCGTTGATGGGTAAACCCATTTCATCACACCTTCGTTTTTAATTCGGTAGAGCCCCTTCGATGTAGATGTTAAATAGGAAGGGCGATAAGCTGCAGCCTTGCCTCAATCCTTTTGTAGAGGTTATAGGTTCTGACGATCTGTTAGTCACCTTGACGTTAGCTTGATTGTCCCTACAGACTGTATGAATGATTTTGATTAGACCCCTACTTGTACCTGCTGATTGTAGCACATCCTATAATCGATATCGGGAAACTGTGTCATACGCTTTTTCAAGATCGATGAAAGCTTTATGCACATTTTGATTAATAGAGTTGCTTTCCTCTATAACTTGTTTAAGAGTAAACAGATTGTTAGTGCAGGATCGGCCTAGTACGAAGCCACTCTGCACCTCGCTTATCACATGTCCTACATACAGCGTCATTAATGCTGAGTCCTCTATAGCACTTGGGATCGTTTCGACTTCCTTTCTCAAATAAAGATACAAAGTGCAATATCTTCCATTCTTCGGGTATCTTATTTTTTGACAGCATTGATTCCTTAGGTGAGTTATTCGAGAAAGTGAAGCTGCTCCACCGCATTTCAGTAATTCGGCTGGTATATTGCCTGGGCCAGGTGAGCGTCCGTTTCAAAGTTTCTGCAAATTGTCCTCTACTTCTCTCTCAGTTAGCATGATAAATTCTTGACCTTCATCAACTTGCTCTTAATCCTGGTTGAGATATTACTCTCTCTGTTCAGTAAGCAGATCATTTCCATATTTGTAAGGGAATACTTTGAGGCACTTTATCGGTGTTATTGGTTTTTAATTGTTTAATAAGTCTCCATACCTCAGTGCTTTGTGATCCTTCTACCAAGCTCTCTACTTGCTGGCATTTTTGTTCCCATGCGTCACCCTTTTCTTTCTTGATCATGTGTCTAACATTGCGATTCTTACTTTTGTATTCGTTCCAGCTATTGTCTGATTTATTTGCCAGCCATTTTTGGTAACAGTCCTTCTTCTCCTTTATTGCCGTTATCACTTCTTCTGTTAACCACAACGTTTCCCTACTTCCTCTTTTTCTTGGTTGTTCGTTTCCAACATTTCTAAATGAAATTAATGGAAACCAGAGCATCTTGCATAAAATATGCTTCACTGAGGAGGCAACATTCACAGTGCATGGTGAGATGAATTCACAAAATTGCATATATTGGGTTCAAGGAAATGTGCATGTATACAATGCTTCAAGAACCTAAAGTCCTCAAAAAGTGAACACCTGTACTGAAATCTTTGGTGGGCATGTAATAGAGTTTTTTTCCATATAAAGAAACGTGAATGGAGATCGGTACCTGGATTTGTCCACCTATTGCAGGATTGGCGATCGCAGATATTAATCTACTGAATCAGCGATTCCAGGAAGATGGATATGTAAAATTGGACCATTCAAATGGCTAAGTCGTTCACCCAACCTTTCCCTATAAGATTTTTTCTATTAGGTCCAAAGTGTATACTGAACTGCAAACTTCAAGAGACATAACCCAGAAGATTATTGAAAACATCCTTAGAGAGTTCTATTACTCAGCCATTGCTTAATCCAAAACTGGGGAATTTTTAAACATTTACTTAAGAATTTTTAATTAGTTAGAAAAGTTAGATAAAATCTAAGTTATTACATAGTTTTATTTTATTTCGAATGTTTTTTGTTAAGAGCTAGTGCTCCTGCATTTATACTGCTGTTCTCATTGTCTTATTTTCGTAGATTTTATATGGTGCTCCGGATCTCAGATGATATGTTTGCAGACAGGCAATGTTCTTAAATTTTGCTGCTATCTTTGACAAATAAAAGTGTTTTTCTTCGTGTCAGTTATTGTTAAGCTTGTTTCATTGTTGTTAAGCTAACTCCTACTCTTCATGCCTTACTCTTACATAGTCAATAAAGATTAAGTAGTTCCTTGAAAGCCAAATCAATTATGACAATTGCTACCTATCAATAATATGGTTAAGCAACGGCAAGTAATCTATATTGTTCTTTTCCCTATGTATACCTCGAATATTTCTCACTGTATGTAAATAATATATATATATATATATATATATAACAAGTAGAGCAGAATTATCGGTATAGCCCGCTTATAGGGATGCAGCCGTTGACACGTGTTTCGGACTCTTTGGTCCTCATCAGAACGGCGTAGCCAAGCATTGGATTGAAAACTTGGAGATGAAAATAGCACAACAAAACGAAATCCCCTGCCACGGAAGACAATCACACATTTGTGGCTTATTGTTTGAACTCTCCGGTTTGGGAGATTTGGTCAAACTTTGCCACGGAGGCGATTAATGCCATCCGCGAGATCTCAGAACCGGAGAGTTCAAACAATAAGCCACAAATGTGTGATTGTCTTCCGTGGCAGGGGATTTCGTTTTGTTGTGCTATTTTCATCTCCAAGTTTTCAATCCAATGCTTGGCTACGCCGTTCTGATGAGGACCAAAGAGTCCGAAACACGTGTCAACGGCTGCATCCCTATAAGCGGGCTATACCGATAATTCTGCTCTACTTGTTTAATATTTTCCCGCGACTAATTTCTTATTATTATATATATATAATATATATATATATATATATATATATATAATATATATATATATATAGTATATATAATATATATATATATATATATATATATAATATATATGTATATATATTATATATAATAATATATATATATATAATATAATATATATATATATAAATATTTATATAAATATATATATATATATATATATATAAATATATATATATATATATATATATATATATATATATATATATATATATATATATATATATATATATATATATATATATATATATATATATATATATATATATATATATATATATATATATATATTTATATATCTATTATATCTGTATTTATAAAAAAATATCCCTTAGTTATGTATGAATAAACTATTGGAGCATGGAAGGAAATATTCTATTTTCAAATACTAATATTATTAGTTAAATATCCTCATTTATTATACATTTTCTATAGCGTTGCATTGTTCTTCGTATTTCACAAACCTTTATGAATGAAACTCGTTAAGTAATGTTAAGTTTCGAAATGTATAATTACTACTTCATGCGAGCTTTCGGAAACATCTGAAAAAACAGCACTACATTATTCCATTGTTTGCTTATACATTTGAAGTTACCTCTACATCACCTGCACCATTCATTGACTCGAAAGTGAAAACTGATTCTTCTTATATTACGCGTAGCAGAAAGAGCATTCTATTAGAACGAGAGCCGAGCAACAACTCGTACAAAGGCTCCACACAAAGAAATATCAGATTTAAGTATCTCCGTACCTCGAGCCTAGAGGGCTTAAAGACAGCAAATAATAGATTTACTTACAAAGGAACCTTAACAAAGACTTTGCTCATTTCTTTACATACTCGTCTATTGCACAATCTGCAAATTTGTCTCGGTATTGAAAGCCGATTTGGAATCTGTATCTAAGAAAAAATGTCCGTTTTCCTTATGAACTAGATATCTTAATTACCTTCTTGATCATTTTTTTTTTATTGCAAATACCACAAAACATATTTTCATCAATGAACAAGTAGTTGACGAATCGAAGTATGGCACAAAAAAAACATAATAAAATTTCAACGTATTCAAACATGGCCAAGTACAAGCATCTGAAAGGATCAAACTTCACAATATTCCAATAACCAGGATATTGATTAAATAAATTTTATTTAATAGTTGACAGAATCTGTCATTACTACATGATAATTCAAAAACAAAAATTGTTCATAATCACAAATATACTTAGGTATCACAAAATATTCAACAAATATATAATATTATTTCGAATTCGGTCATATGACCATCATCGGACATATTGAGTTAAGAAGTAAGTACCTAAAAATATTTCCAGGAAATTCTGGTAGAGTTATTCGAGATGAAAGCCTTTGATTTCGATGAATATATATTATGGGGATTATTAAAATTGGATCTACAAACTTGATAATTTTCAAGATTTTGAAATATTTTGGATTGATTATGCCAATATATGATATAAATTAATAAACATATTGAAACAATGGTTTATAAAAACAACTCATGCATTTATTAAATAAGATACGATTGAGGCACGTTTCAGTGAAACTTCACCTGCTTCACATGCTAAATGCAAACTCAGTATTTTCATCCGTTACATCGAATACAAAAAATAAATAGATGACAAATTATGTAGAAAGGGTAAATAGAAGGATGGTTACAAATAATTAGTAAAATAGGAAAAATTCATTCTAAACTGCTAGTTAAGTAGTTCGGTATTTGTGAAAAGAAGGGGGCTTGAAGTATGATCAATTTGGCTATTCAATAGGAAACCTGAATGTCGGTATTGATTCACCTGTGATGATCTTAGAAAATTGAGTTTGATTCATTGAATTGAATTGGCATTTACTTGGTGAAAGTTCATATTCATAACTTTATAAGGAAATGAAAAACTTACTTTTCACAGGTTGAAATAAAAATCTATTGAGTAAACGCGTTTCGTCATAACAGTACGAGATGAAGTCAATGTTATGACGAAACGCGTTTACTCAATAGATTTTTATTTCAACCTATAAAAAGTTAGTTTTTTATTTCTTCATAAAGTTTTGAGTTTAATTCCCTCAGTTTCAGCATTTAATATTTTAAAGTCAAAATTGAATGTGTAAATTTCTTGGATTAAATGATATCTATGATGTGAATCCGACATTTGATTAACAAAGCTACATTTGTGTTCTGAAATTCTGGTCTGAAAGCTACTGACAGTTTTACTAATGTTGAACTTATCACAATCACCTCAATTAATTTCATATCATTGACTAACTGGGTGACTATGAATTAACTGTTCCAAATTATCCATGAATACTTCAGCCAACAAAGGGCTCAAAAATTTAATTAAACAAATTGCCGTGAATAATAATTATAACTCCATAATAATAAATAATATGGTATTTAAAAACTTTTTCAATAAAGCGATCAGCCAGGTGTACTCTCTTACCAAAAATAATATCAAATATAACAGCCTCAGTTTCATTGGAAATTCAAATAAAAAACTTAAATCCTTTCATCTAAACACATCATCATTACTCAGGTACCGAACAGAGGACATAACTAAGAAAATCATAGAAAAATAATAAATTAAAAGATCTCAAAAACAATAAATCAGGAGTTTATGAAACTGATTGTGGTGATTGTGATAACTTTTACACTAGTAGAACCTTCAGAGGCTTTCAGACCAGAATTTCAGAACACAAACGTAGCTAATCTAAAGCCAGATTTACATTATACAAATCATTTAATCCAAGAAAATCACACACTAAATTTTCAAGAATCATTACAGATAAATAACTGAGATTGAATTGTCGCACATCACTTGGTGAAACATCATAAAGAATAAAGTATAAACTTTAAAATAAAAACACTTGGCTTATGTTTCACAATATAAAAAAAATTTAGATACTGTATTTAGCAGTAATAAAAAGTCGACATGTTTCGAGTTATGAACTCATTATCAAGACTGACTACAGAAGAGTATTGCACCGTAATTTATAAAACAGACAAAAGCAAAGGTGATACCTGAAAATCAGTTTAATTAACGCTCCTGCGTATAAATTATGTCAGTATTTGAATAAGAAATTACCCACCTTAATTCAATTCAATCCGGAGTATAGCATCAAAAATTTTATTCAGTTAGTTAATCATCTTAAGAATATCAAAATTTCTTTAAATGCTAAATTAATTTCATTTGACGTTATCAACTTATTTCCTTCCACGCCAACTCAAGAAGTTAAAAATATTGTTAAGCGATATCTAGAGATGAACCCAAATTTAACAACTCAAGCAGTCAACGAAACAATGTCTGCCTTAAACTTATGTTTGATACAGAGTTATTTCAAATTTAATAATATAATATACAAACAAGAAGACGGATTGCCCATGGGATCACCGTTATCGCCTTTGTTGAGTGAAATTTTCATGAATAACTTAGAAGAAAAAATTTTCAATGCTGATAATAATTTAATTACTAACGTTTTATTATGGAGGCGTTATGTAGATGATATTTTTTGTATTTGGACCGGTACAGATAGGCAGTAAGATAATTTCCTTAAATATATAAATACTTTCTACAACTCGATTCAATTTACAAAAGAAGTAGAAAACGGTACCTTGAATGTTTTAGACGCTCAGATTGCTAGGAATTTGAATTCTCTCACTTTCAACATTTATAGAAAACCAACCTTCACAGATACTTTAATTCACAGCGACAGTAACCAACACATTAAAATAAAACTCAGTGCTTTTCATTCGTTCATACATAGGTTGTTCACGATTCCATTATCGGAAACAAATTTTCAAACTGAAGTTAATACAATTAAATTATTAGCCATCAATAATGGTTACAATGAAAGTCTTATGGACAAGCTCATTGGGAAAAAACGAATTAAGTATCTGTTGCATTCAATATACCCCACGCAAACTATTAATGAAGAACAAAAATACTTCCCAATAAATTATGTGCCTAATTTGAGTAGCAGAATTTGTAACAGACTATCGAAAAATAACGTTAAAACAATTTGTACAAATAAAAGAAACTTGAAGTCATTTTTGGTCAAAAATAAAGAAAAATCTAACATCGGAGAAAACAGTGGTATTTACAAAATATTTTGCGACGAATGTCCTGCTTTCTATATTGGACAGACAGGAAGGAATATAAATATTCGTGTTGAAGAACACAAAAAGTCAATTTTACAAAACAAAAATACCACTGGCTTCTCTGAACATTGTATAAAATTCAATCACTTCCTGGATTTCAATAAAACCAAATTGTTACATTCAGGTAACAAGGGTAAACGCCTTGACCTTCTTGAAATTCTCGAAATAAGTTCTGCCCATAATAGTCAATTACCCCTTGTAAACGAACAAATTGATTTTTAGGTATCACCTTTGCTTTTGTCTGTTTTATAAATTACGATGCAATACTCTCCTGTAGTCAGTCTTGATAATGAGTTCATAACTCGAAACATGTCGACTTTTTATTACTGCTAAATACAGTATCTAAATATTTTTTATATTGTGAAACATAAGCCAAGTGTTTTTATTTTAAAGTTTATACTTTATACAGATAAATACATACAAACATTCTGGTCGTCTATTGAATAGCCAAATTGTTTATACTACAACCCTCTTTCTGAATATTTTCGAAATTACATAATTACTTGACTAGCAATTTAGAATCTGGTTTTCCTATTTTACTACTTATTGGTAACCATCTTTCTATTTACCCTTTCTATATCATTTTTCATCTATTTATTCTGTTATTATTTCTTGTATTCGACAAAACGGAGAAAAATATTTAGTTTGCTTTTAGCATCTGAAGAAGTTGAAGTTTCACCGAAACGTGCGTCATGCGTATTTTATTTATCAAATGTGTAGATTGTTTTGATAAACCATTATTTTAGTATGTTTTTGGAATAGATTATTTTTTTTTATGTATTAAATATAGGGGATTAAGTCAAGTCAATCTGGTTGTTCAGTAAGATATTACCGTTTGTATTATGAGTGAGTTTGAAAATTTTCGATGATTCTGAATAATTCAAATTACAACTTTTCGGAAAATTTATGCAACAAAATGCATCAAATTACGGTAGACGTCGATAGCAGCACCCAAGATTTGGACAAATTCAGAGACGATGAAGAAATGTATATGCTGCTCGGCTATCCAGTCAGCCAACTTGCCGAGAACAGCAAGGTAAAACTGATTACTATAATTATATATAATTAATGTAACTGCTTAACTTTACTCTATGTATGTTATAAATATTTAATAATTGTTGTCGTAATTTAAATTACACCAAATTTCATGAAATTGTATCATGTTTATCATAAGTAGAGTAACCTATTTGAAATCATAGGTATGATATTTAAATCCATATAAAGATGTTATTCTCTATCAGAAAATTCTCTATATAGGGCTTGATTGAATTGCAATAACACAATAACTATAACTATGAAATTGTTATTATAGATGGAAAAGTAGATCATGTTTGCCTGGATGTTCGTTTATCCTGAATTAGTAACTGCACCGATTAACACCTATTTTGCTGGTAAATATTAAGTGGTATGAAATTCCCAATATCGAAATTCCTTATTCTTATTCATAGAAAATCACAGCGTCATATATTTGAAGAATGCGAACAACAAAGCAACCAAAATCGAACTTTATTAAACCCCCAACCCGCCTCTTTGTCCTCTTTTCTGTCATCTAACAAGCTCCCCCATCCTTTCAAACTTCGATTCGGCATCTAATCGTCAGAGGTTCTCACGTAGATGACCACATTGAAAAGATTCCGGAATCCGGGACCGGATTCTCTATATCTAACGACGCAAACATAATTGTTATATTCCCTCGAAGGAAAATTTTCCCCCGATTAAAGTGTCCCAGATAAAGTCGTCAGTATTTATTGATAGATTTTTGTGCCAAGATTGTGTGGTCTGCCTCTGCATCCACTTCTGACAAGAGAGCTGATTGCGGCATTTCAATTCGCGTTTTTAGTAATTCACAACGCTACTACGTAATGACAAGATAGCTTTCCGATTGGCGTGTTGCTGGGGTGATTTTTGGAAATTTCAATTCGGAATCAGTAGCAGCCCATTTAAGGGGACACGTGATAGAAAGTATGGGTGGACTAATAGATCCTGCAGCTGATGTTCTAGATAAACATAGGTAAGTATAGTACTTTCTCGTGAAAAGTATTGAAGAATGTTGAATAATTTGTATAAAAGAAGAAGATTTTTTTGACGATTGACAGAATAATTGAACAAGACAAAAATGCAATAATATGAAATGAATTTTAAATATATCAACCTCGATAATGCTGATTATTATAATCTATAGAAATAAAACAAATATATATATATATATATATATATATATATATATATATATATATATATATATATATATATATATATATATATATATATATATATGCATACATAAATATATATAATTATATTTATATATACACTCACCGGAACGAAAACCGGATCAGTTGAAAATTTTTAAATAAACTTCGAATTTTAAAGCTTTGTGATGTTTTATCATTATAATACCATATACACAAACAAAACAACATACTTTACGTATTTTTTAACAACAATTAAGCCTTTAATTGAAGAGAAAAAGTGTTTTTGAGTAAAAATCATAAATTCCATAGATCTTAGTACTGCATAGTTGGCCATTAACCTATCCCAACAATGCTGTTATTGTAAGAGGAATCTGACAGATCGAAAAATGTTTGAAAGTTGTTCTGCATAAAATATATGCATGTTTATCCCGACACAGCGGCTGCTATTGTTGCGTTGCTTCAAGGCGGAAGAAGTGGCGGAAGAAGATATGTTGCCCGAGAGTTGCGAGTCTCCAATAACACCGTTCACCGTATTTTTACACGTTTTCTGGAAACTGAAGGTTACACCAGACGACCTGGAACTGGTCCCCAACGCAGAACTAGCGCTCGCGATGATCGTTTTATCATCTTACAAAGTCTGCGAAATCGTCATGCTACAGCTGTTGAAATCAGAAATCGAGTTCAGCACGTCCGGCAAACCAAAGTAAGCGAACGAACAGTTAGACGACGACTGAGAGATGCCAATTTTATCAGTTCTAGACCTGCAACAGGCCCGGAACGTCTTAGGCGTCATCGTGTTGCGCGACTTCAGTTTGCCAGAAATCATCAGCTCTCGGGTGAAAATGAATGGGGGCGCGTTTTGTTCATCGATGAGTGCAGATTTAGCCTGTGGTCTCCAGATGGTCGTGAGAGAGTATGGCGAAGGCCACACGAGCGTGTTGCAGAATGTACCTTCAGTTCTAGGACAGGATACCAAGGGGGCTCAGTTATGTTGTGAGCTGAAATTTCTCCAGAAGCACACACATAATTGTACATCCTTCCGAGAGGATCCTTAACTGCTGCCAGGTACATTTAGGACGTTCTCCATGATTTTGTTGTCCCTCATGTTGGTTTTATTGGAAATGACTTTCTTTTGATGCATGATATTGCCCGACCTCATACCGCGATAATTACTCAACAGTACTTAAACGAGGTAAATATTCCTGTTATGGAATGGCCTGCAATTAATCCCATAGAACATGTTTGGGACATGCTTAGGCGAAGGATCCGAAGTCGTGTTTCTGCTCCTTTAACTTTAAATCAATTTCGACAAGCTCTTCTAGAGGAATGGAAACTTATTCCACAAGTGGACATTCACCACTTGATTTTAGGCATGCCAAGAACGATACAGACAGTAATTAGAACACCCATTATTAAGAATGCAGCTCCCCAGTTTTTGCTAGCAAATCGTTTCAGTTTTTTAATTCAAGGTAATTTTTCCACAGCACCAGTTTGTGCATTTTCGTTCTAGTTTTTCGAATTGTTACAAAACACTTTATTTCTTCAATTATATGTTTAATTGTTGTTGGACGTATATACGTATATACGTATATACATATATACATATATACATATATATATGTATATATATATATATATATATATATATATATATATATATATATATATATATATATATATATATATATATATATATATATATATATATATATATATATATATATATATATATATATAAATAATCGTCTTTTTCGACCGTACAAATGCATGAAGGTACATTATTCATCAGATTATAAAACAATAAATTTTTTTTGAAACTTACAGATCTAAAAGTAACAAAACATTAAAATGCACACACTATATCATCAGTCTGCAGGTGGGATACAACTGAACGATGCGGGCAACATTACTCGGTGACGGTCTGGTTTGTAGTTCCCAATATTCAAGATGTTGTAATAAATATTACTTAATTGACCAGTATCAGATTTGTAGTTGACACAATTATTGTCTTTTTTAATGTGACACATTTCGAGGAAAAGCCTGTCCTATAATTGCAATGCTGTTCAAGACGTTGGGAAAATCAATCCCGATATTTTTATATTCAACTTTAAATATATATATATATATATATATATATATATATATATATATATATATATATATATATATATATATATATATATATATATATATATATATATATATATATATATATATATATATATATATATATATATATATATATATATATATACTTATATATATATATATATTTATATATATATATATATTATATATATATATATATATTATATATATTATATATATATATATATAGAGAAAATTGGGTGAATATGCCAACGTCTGGGTAATACGCCAGCAGTTTGATATTTTAGTTCGCAAATCAACATTTGGCAATAATATCCGTTCAGCCATATTAGTTGCCAGATAGAAAAACACGCGTAAATTCATTCACAAATCGATATATCAGTTTGTTTAGTGAATAACGTTGATATAAAGGTAACCACCTGTAAATATTTTCTAATGTGAGTTATAATATAGTCGTGAAGGAAATTCTAAGTGTTAGACTCATTTTTTTTTAATATATATGCTAAAAGATTGATTCAAAACTTTACTTTTCTTTTGGCGAACACTCCCTTATATGGTCATAATAAATATGTATTTTAATTTTATTTGTAATAAGATGCATACTGGGCGTATTATCTCAAATCATTTTTTTTCTGATGATCAGCATATTGTGGATAATCTCCGTGGATACTATTTTGATAAGAGCTCCAAAATGTGTTGGCTGGCAATGTGTGAAATGTAATCATTGGGTTCACGAGGTATGTACTCCATCAAACATAATATATTGTGCAGATTGTGTTTCCAGATCAAGTAAACTATGTAACTTATATAGTTTGAATATAATAAGATTAAAATGATCTATATGTTATGTAGTAAGAAAGTTTTATTTAAAATTTCGTATAATAGTTATTTCCTAAGAGAATAGCATATGTTGCCCATATTATATCGTATGGTGCCATATTAACCCATGATATGGGGTAAAAATGGCAACAGTCCTATTCTTTGGGTGCATTTCTTACTTGCAATCTTTTGATGAATGTGGGAATATGGCTAAGAATGATCTGGACGGATACATATATTGTGTATAGCTTTCTAACATTGCAGCCCAACCGTTTTCATTTAGGCGCGGTTGGTTATTAGAATGTCAGCATTTGAATTTTATGTTTGGCCATATTACCCCACTTTAACGCCTATATATACATGAATTTTTCAAGTTGTATTCAGTTGAAAATCTCTCGTTTTTAATAAAATGACGGTTTGGAAGGGGAAGTCCACTCATGCCAAAAACTCTTTCATTTCCTTCACCCTTGAGGGGGGGGGGAGGTGTCAACTTTGAAATTTTAAATAGGAACCTCTATTTTTCATTGCAGATTCGTATTCTACGGTGAAAAATTCAAAAGTTTTGTACGAAAAATTTTTCACGGTTCCTCACAGAAGGCTCTGTAATCGAATTTAAATTCATCGTCTGAATGACCTTATCTTATCCGTTCTATTGATCATTCATATGAAGTTCTGACGTTAACGTCGTTCCTCCCCCCCCCCTCACAATGATAAATGAAAGGAAATAAATTGTTCAGTAAGATGTTTCCTTTTCGATATTTTCAACTGATTCTACTTGAAAAATTCACCCGGTATATATATATATATATATATATATATATATATATATATAAAGTTGATTATAGATTGTTGGAAATAACAGGCCATTTCAGTAAGAAAATCCGACTATAGTAATGAGATAACATTTCATCACGAAAATCTTGACTTTTTCATAACTTTTGAAAGATCAAAATTATGAATATTTTCATTCTATCTAGTAATCTAGTTGATCTTCTCTTGATATCTAAACTCCCTACGGCCAATTCAATGTATTTACCATAAATAATTTTCAATTTTAACAGAAATTTTATGAATTAATATACATTATTATTATCCTTTTCAAGTTATGTTAAATATTCAGCAAATGATATCAAATATACACCACACCGCAACACACAATAAAATATTTTATGGTCATTTCTAGTAAATGTTAACTTGATTCATAAAACAGTAGTCGTGATTGAAATACTAAAAATCATCGTTCATCATAACCCTACGTCTCTGTATCTTTGGAGATTTGCAACCCGCAAAGCAGCGTAATTACGCGACAGCGTTCGGAAGCGACGTCGCGGCGACCGCCTCGGCCGTCTCTAATTTTCAAAACGCCGAACGTTGAACGCTGTTCGACAAAGTGCTCGTTACGCCATCCACGGCCTATGCGGATGATAATTTCAGGGTTCTTTGATACTGGTCGCCCGTTAGAATTCTGTGCAATTAGTGCTGGTATTGTTTACTGGCACAATTTGCAGTGATTAAATACGAGGTAGCTACTTCATTTCGAAGAGGGTGCTATTGGTCACCATTGAGTAGGAATTATAATTCGTATACATTATTCTGTTTCTGATTATTTCCAAATTGAAAGGTTAGGATGGGAGGAACAACCAAATATACATACTTTAAACTACCCTCCACGCATAATATATGACTATTCGTTCACAAGTACATCAGAGATCAAAAACTCAAACTAACTGCATATTATCAATATTTTACTTTCAATTGTCTGAAGCCCTATTCTCTTTAAGTTGATATATTCAATGGACTATGTAACCAAAATAATTTTTCTTGAATTAATAAAGTAGAAAATCATTTTCTAGTATTTTGAATAGCCCAACCCAATGAGCGTTATAAATTCTTGAATGTGAAGAATTGAAGATTTTTGTTTTCGAAAAAATTCACGAAAATCACTAGTTTGTAATTTGTGGCTGCCAACTAACCTTTAGATAGATCTTGGATTGACCTTAGGTTATAAACATACTTTTACGGGCACTTTTAAGACAATGCACTTTAATGGAACAAATACATTTAACAGAGCAGGTATTCAAATACAACAAATAATTATACAAGTATACAATAAATTGTATTTATTGATATATATTTTCACGTCCAGAAAAATAATTCTTCTTCAAAATTTCTCAAAATCGATTATACAAAAGCCATTTCATTATATTTTCATGATAGTTATTCAACAAGTTTTCAAATGTGACAAGCTATTTCAAGTTGACACAGAATAACAGTCCATATGTTATTAATTTTGATATAACAACTAACCAGAGAAACATGTTAAGATAGGACCAATTATTCTGTCACTTCCATCTAGCAGGCCATGTGCTTTCATAATGGTTTTTTAATTAAAATGGGTTAAACATCGTTTATAATTAAAAAGATAATGAACAACAGCGCCCCTTTCCTCCCTTTTGTCGCTCAAGCCTAAAACCTTTTTAATTTTTAACCCATTCACTTGTGGGAATTATTCAAATCCACAGATGCTCTTCAAATTGGAAATGTCTCAGCAGAAGCTTTGAATTTTAAGCTTGAAGTGTCTATATTCTAAAAAAAGATTCTCTATTGATCACTGTATACTAACTTTATCAATATATATATATATATATATATATATATATGTGTATATATATTATATATATATATTATATATATATATATTATTATATATATATATATTATATATAATAATATATATATATATATTATATAATATATATATATATATATATATATTATATATATATATATATATATATATATATATATATAATAAACGTCGAGATTTTTCAAATCTTTTACGCGGGCATCCCGAGAACCAAGTTTTTCAAATATATATATATATATAGTATTATAGTATATATAAACCAAGTTTTTCAAATATATATACATTATATATATATATATATATATATATATAGTATATATATAATAAGTATATATATATATATAATATATTATATATATATATATATATATATAAATATATATATATATATATATATATTATATATATATATATATATATATAATATATATATATATATATATATATATATATATATATATATATATATATATATATATTATATATATATATATATATATATATATATATATATATATATATATATATATATATATATATATATATATATATATATATATATATATATATATATATATATATATATATATATATATACTAGCTGACCCGGCAAACGTTGTTATGCCATATAAATTATTTTTATCTATTTTTCTGCATATGTATATCTACCTATTTAACTATCTATCAATCTATCTATCATTCTCTCTATCTATCTACATATCTATCTATCTATCTATCTATCTATCTATCAATCTATCTAACCCGGAAAACGTTGTTCTGCCATATAAATTATTTTTATCTATCTATCTTTCTATCTATTCATCTATCTGCCGATGTATCTCTATCTATCTATCAATCTATCTGACCCAGCAAACGTTGTTTGAATTATTAAAATGGCTATTAAAAAATATGGGTTGTTGATAGAAGAGTGAAAATTCAGAGTTGTATGTATTTTTTAATGCAACAAAAATGAAAATAAAAAGTTTTGTCCAAAAAATTTATGAAAATATTTGGTGTGAATCACCCTAATCACTTAGGGGTATGAAAAATATATTACAACCTATTCTCAGACCGACTATTATTATTTTCAATTGCCATTTTGCAACCCTATTGCGGATCTGTGGATGAAATTTAAAAAAAAGAAAATCGCGATGGAAAAATAGGGGTTGATCGTAGAAGGCTGAAAACTTGAGAGTAATATGAATTTTTTTGATTCTAAGTCATGACAAAATGAAAATAAAAATCTTGCTGAAAAAATTGAAGTTTATAATTAAGAAATAAAAAATATGAGTTGATCATAGAAGGGTGAAAATTTAGGGTTGTATGTATTTTAGAATTTCGTATCATAAAAAAAAGAACAGAAAATTTTGCCTGAAAAAAATTAAAAAAATTAAGGGTTGGACCACCCTCAACTTTCAGAGGAGTTGAAAATAGATGGTGTCCGATTCTCAGACCTAACCGATATGCATACAAAATTTCATGAGAATCGGTCTAGCCATTTCGGAGGAATTTAACAAACAAAAAATAGGGGTTGCTCGTAGAGAGGTGAAAATTTATGTTTGTATGTATTTTTGAATGTTGTATCATAAAAACGCTGTAGAACAAAAAATTTTGTCTGCAAATTGAAAAAAAAATTTAGGGGTGGACCACCCTCAACATTAAGGAGAATGAAAAATAAATGTTAGCCGATTCTCAGACCTACCCGATATGCACACAAAATTTCATAAGAATCGGTCGAGCTGTTTCGGAGGAGTTTAACTTCTAACACCGTGACACGAGAATTTTATATATTAGATATATATATATAAATATATAATCTGATAAGCCTCCTAACAGTTGAAAGCGATTTTCGCTTTCAACTGTTTCAATTATACCGCAATTGTCTCCTTTCAATTGTTTAAATCGTACTGATATCTGTGGGAGCAATAATGTGTACTCGCTAAATGAAATGGATGAACAAAGCGTCAACACAATATTCTGAGATTATATCCATAAGTATACCTATGATAATCTATAGTCTATATAACTTTAATAGCGGATAGCTAATAGTCCTTAATATCCTCCTGCTTCAATCAAAAGATTTCAGCTATTTTTTTAATGAATAATAGCGTCCTACTAACAAATATAATATGGTGCTCAAAATATATCTGTGCAAGTTTACAATAACCTAGAAATTAATTATTTCTTTCTAGAACATATTAGACTATTGCAATGTATCTCCAAGATACTGGAGAGGGTGCCATTGCACCCCGGGCAGCATGCATACAGGGCGGGCGGATCAACTCTTTATGTGCTTACCGAAAACATCCAGAAATCCCTTGAGTATAAAGAAATGGCCATTTGCGCCTTTTTAGACATAAAGGGGGTATTCGACAACACCTCTCACGAAGCAATAAAAAGGGCCCTAATGAACAAGGGAGTGGACAGAACCACATCCAGATGGATGTGCCAAATGCTGGCTACAAGAACGGCCGAAACGAAGGTGGGCGAGAACACCTTTCGGATCAGTACAAACAGGGGATGCCCACAAGGAAGGGTACTATCACCTCTGATGTGGAGTCTTGTAGTGGACGAATTACTCGAAACACTGACCGGGATCGGAGTCACTTGCCTCGGCTATGCTGACGACATAGTCATCATGGCCAAAGGTAAATTCGAAGGAACCATCTGCGACCTCATAGAAAGGGAGCTAGAGACTACCAGAAGGTGGTGCCTCTCGGTGGGATTGAGAACTAACGCATCAAAAACCACAGTGGTACCCTTCACTAGAACAACAAAGCTTCAGCACTTAAGGACTATTCGTCTCGATGGAGCAGACTTAGAATGGCAGCAACTTGTGAAGTATCTAGGGCTCACCCTAGACTCAAAACTACTCTGGAACATGCACGTAGAAAAGATCGTAAACAAGGCAAAATAATCACTGATGGTGTGCAGGAACATCGCAGGAAAAACGTGGGGCTGTAACCCATCAATACTGCGATGGATGCACACCATGATAGTGAGACCTATGATCACCTACGGAGCAGTAGTGTGGCATGGCAGAACCGAACTCACCACAGCAAAGAAAACTTTGGAGAAAGTGCATGGACTAGCATGTCTTTGTATAACAGGAGCAATGAGATCGACTCCAACAGCAGCACTAGAGGTAGTTCTGGACCTCACTCCTCTCCACATCATGGTGAGGAGAACTGCTTGGGGAGCAAACCTCAGGTTGGCTAAAGTTGGACTCAAAGGTGCTGCATACGGTACAAGGGACTCAATCCCTACCGGAAGTGCACTCCTTGCTGTCCTCCCAACTGACGAAATTATCGGGAAATTTAGTTTCAAGAAATTATTTCGAACGGAACTAAATACCAAAAAGGAATGGAGCATAGAATCCATTCGAGCACTGGAGAAGAATACCATAATATGGTATACGGACGGGTCTGAAACTCCCGAAGGAACTGGAGCAGGAGTCGTTGGGCCTCGTACCAAATACTCTGAACCCATATAGGAAGGTGCATTCAGTTCAACCTCGATAGGAAATACCGGAACAAGGAAATTGCGATCCTCTTCGATAGCCAAGCAGCCATCAAAGCGTTGAGCTCTTATAACATCAACTCAAAGATGGTTTGTGAATGCCTAGACAAACTAAACTATCTGGGCAGGAACAACAAAGTGATCCTCCTCTGGATTCCGGGGCACGTCGGAGTGAAGGGTAATGAACAAGCAGACACCCTGGCACGAAAGGGTGCGTCAACGCCACTAATCGGGCCAGAGCCTTTCTGCGGACTTGGAAAATATTACTTCCAAGAAGAACTCAATAAAGCTGAAGAAGCAATGAGAGCAACATACTGGCAAAGACTTCCAGGACTGAGGCAGGCCAAAGATCTCCTCGGAAAGTTCAACCGAGCAAGATCGAAGACACTGATTAACCTCAGCAGAACTAGTCCAAAGGCAATCACAGGATTTCTTACGGGGCATTGCAGACTCAAAGAACACCTAAGGAAGCTAGGTTTAGAGGGGGACAGCACCTGTAGATTCTGCAAGGAACGTCCAGAAACACCCCACCATATACTGATGGAGTGCTTTGCTGTGCACCATGAAAGACTGAACATCTGGGATCATACCAGCTGACTGTAGAAGAAATACCACAAATAGACCCCTTAAAATCCTCAAATTCCTGAAGGTATTGAGGCTTGAGGGGCTGCTGTAAAACGAGAACACATCGAGAAGCAGAAGAAGATGGGGCACAATAGATCTAATAAGGTCGCAGCGCATCGGTTACCATCCACACCTACCAATACCAATACCAATCTCAAAAGAACAGTATAATGTGGAAGTGGTTTTTGAATCCATTTTAGGCCTTCTGGCTTACGATTTCCGACATTTTTTTGGTATCTTAGGTTGTTCCTGAGGCAGAACAAAATAATCACAATTCCAGTGAATTCAATGAATGGCATCCTTGAACTTTAGGCAAAATAGCGCGAAGGTGTATAAGCGGAAATTTGTCAAACTAAAGGCAAAAAGGTGGAATTTAATTATGAGCAACCGATTTTGAATACAGCCTTCTAGGTATTTTTGGAAGATACATGGAGCTGGAAAATGATTTTTGTAGGATTTTTGGTACCTCAAACCCATCCAATCTGATTTAGACTGTTGAGAACTGGCAACGGAATTGAGTTGATTTTTAGACAGTGCTTTTTGTTGGTACAAACACTTTTCTCTGAACGTCAATATTTCTTCTTGTTTTTTTTTGTGATTCTAATGGATTTGCGCACCCCCACAACATAGGGTATTGACATTAGATAAAAAGGTTAATTTTATGTTAGGAAACTACCCTTAGAAAGTTTCAACCACTGCAATTTTTATGTTGTATTTCAAGCTTTTCTTGAGGATTATCGAGCATTACGTATCTCCAAAGTCACTACAAATTCAGTTAAAAAGTGTTTGTTTATAAATTGTTGATATAACGGAGGTGCTATTTGGAGGTTACAAATAACTTTTCTTACAGCTGAAATATTCATGTGCAAACTTTGAAAAATTTTTTGTTCTCTGCAAGAATAAATAATTCAACATTTTGCTGTGTTTCCATATGAAAATCCTGACTATAGATTTAATATAACCAAGCAATTACACACTATTATTGTTTACGAGTGAATTTTCTGTAATATATAAGAAAAACTCTCAGTATTCGACTGAAAATATATTTTTATACTCGAATATTCACAAATATAATGAAATTTCTGAAAAAATTAGCTGATTTAAAATTTTTTATTGCATGACAACTTCAGAATTCTTTAAAAAAAGCTTCATCAACCAAGAATATGATTTCTTTAACGAAATATTGTCGTAGTCGAATGTTGAGAAATAATGTAGGTTTACTAAAGATTTCTAATAAGTATTTTAAACCAATGAGTTATAGGTAAATGTAGTGTGTGTAGGCAGTAATGAACTGTCAAAGTGATTACCAACATACCTTTTTACATAGTAACTAAATACGAAACATTTCTATTCATTTCTAGCAGTTATAAAAACGGCGAACCAGATGTTTCTGATTATTACAGAAATTTCACTAGGCGTCACGATATTACTGCAATGAACACGTCCGGTGTTGTCACATCAAAGTGAGTATGAAGTTTAAATACATAATTTTCTCTTATTATGTGTAGTTTTGTGATTAGTGGTTTGAGGACATCTTAATCTGTTCTTTAGCTCTTACCTTAATCATAATAAAGGTTTCGACTTAAATGTTTATAAATATATTTATCGAAGTTTTTGAAATGTGGTGACGATGATGAACTTTGGAAATATGTGTTTAATATAATTAAATTAAACTTCCAGTTATAGCGAGATGTTCTTTATATTCGAAAAAAAACACAAAAATCACTATTCTGCCTCATGTGGCTCATTAGAGATGCCAATCATGATTATATACATTATTGGATGAGTATTGGCAAGATATTTCCTCCAAAGGGTAAACTTTATCGCTCGCATATATATATATATATATATATATATATATATATATATATATATATATATATATATATATATATATATATATATATATATATATATATATATATATATATATATATATATATATATATATATATATATATATATATATATATATATATATATATATATATATATATATATATATATATAATATGGATACTTTACAAACGTTCAGAAGAGATGAATCACTATTGTTGTGTATCCTATTGTTCATCTTGGACAAAAAAAAACCCGAATATAGCTTACATACCGTTCCGAGAGCTGGACCATTTAAAGTTGCATTCCAAACAAAGTTGGGAAACAAGGAAATGATGGACAGAAGAAAGGTGTGGATTCATAACTTGAAGATTGAAAAAAATGTCTGAACATAAGAGAGTTATTCTTTACAGTTTACTGAGAATAATTATTTCCCTGCAGTAAGTTCGTAGATTTTTCCATATAGAATACCAACAAATGATGTGCAATTTTCAGCTAACCGAAAACGTAGAGTTTTTGAAGTCAAATGCTATTCCAACGAAAAATCTTCCACTTTTATCGGAATCTGAACCTGGTCCATCATCCAGAGATTCTAGATAATTGTATTTTCTTTCATGTAACAACCAGAGATACTATTAAAATAATAATAACAAATAATGTTTATTTGCACAACCAAAATAACAGTTTATCATAACATCAAGAATATGAAATAAATCTTGACTCTATAGCTCATTAAAAACTGAAATTTTCATTTATATAATCAGGAAAACAGAGATCCTATCAAAAAAACCAGACTCTCAGAAGTCCACCGTACTTTTAGGAGAGCTGTTATACGTCAGGAAAATTCAAAAAATATAATAACTCATCACGTTCAAACCATTCAAGCAGAGTATTCATGGTAATTCTTCTTTTATTCCATGTTGTTTCTTTCAGTTTTTCTGGTAAGTACTTAGTTTTGGCCATTATACTCAAAAATTCTTTAGTTCGTAATGAAAGTAGACATATCAGAGATGTTTTCTTGAAACTTTCGAAAGTTTTTTTATTTTTTAAATAAATAGATGTTCTATCATACAGCCTTTTCATGAGGTATACATAGTTCCTTCAACCAATTAATTTATTCGTCCTCTACTTTATTTTATTATTGATTTTCATTTTCAATTATAAAAACTCATTGTAAATTTCAACTTGATGTAGGTAGGTTATCTACTGTTGAACAGAGATAATATTGTCCTCAATCGAAACACAATGAACCACTGGAAAATACGAAGTCCAAAAAAAAAAAATTGCGAAGCTAGACGTTCGAAAACTCAAAATGAAATGAACGTAAGTACCATTACCAATCAATGTAAACAAACAGCTAATGGCCCATGCTCTAGTACCGATATTAGCCGTACCGGCGCTTCGATCTTAATTTCAGACGCCAATCTCTAGAACAATAACAAAATTAACAAGATTCCCTCGAGGTACAGAGCAAACTCAAATGCATTTATATCAACTGGTCATGCTTTTCTACCAGATTATTTTTTTTTAACTCACAAGGGACCCACAGTTTAACGCCGGTTCCGAACAGCCATTGGGCTTGTAAACAGTATACATTACCCAACTTTTCAAATAGCTTGAACCACTAACTTATAAATAAATACAAACATCTATACCTTACCCACAATTCCAACCTAGCACACCTGCTTCACAGATGGTTACTCTACCTCTGTTCCACTAGGCGTGTGTCAACAGATTATTGAATCTGCTTGTGAATTCAGAAATACTGAAACTAAAGAACCAGTAAAAATCTGACGTTCGTAAATTGAATTAAAAAAATTACACTAATTTATTTACTAAGAGATCTGTATTTTTCCTAATTGATTTTTGCAACGTCGTCAATCCTCAACTTTTTTGCTTTGCGGTAATTGTAATATTAAAATGGCATGCAATTACGGAGATAAAATAATTTTGAAGTTTGATTTAAGTTGTCAATAAATAAACTCTTCTTTGAATCTGATCAAAATTCTTAAATTGATTGGTAAACATTTCAGAACTGATATTATGCTGTTTCTAATTATGTTTTCGATTTGATGCCATGTTGACACTTATACCTACGCTCAAGTATACTAACACTACACAAAAATGTTCTGTAATGAATAGGATGATGATAGTTGTAATTGAATTTATTGCTGTAAGTTATTTCACTTGTATGTGAGGTTGCTCACCAAATCGCTATATGTTCTTCTATGATTATAACGGAGAAAAACCATTTGTTGGTTTATCTTGATTAAAATTTTATTCGTTAATTTTTGTAGATTGGTTAAACCTTGTGAATAGTACAATAAAGTTATCTATATAAAAATAATTTTGATGGATAAAAATGTCCAATTTAAAAAATATTATCATTTCAGGTTATCTTGGTTCTCTTGTTGCATAATAGTCAAAAATGTTACATGTCAGTCCATATTTCAGCGAAACTATTATTAAATTGTAGTCTCTGCGTATAATATGTCAAGATCATGAACCTAGAAAAGTCGTCTAAGTTTCACTGATGCCCTTTGAATAACCGCTTGGTATCTATAATATATACCTATTGGTTAGGTCGATTATAATAACTGTGTTTTTATTCTAGTTTATGTTCTTAAAATAATTTTTATCAATGCGAAATATTTATGTGTCTATTTTTACTCATTCTTGGTTGAAGTGGTGTAATTCAAGTTCTGTTTAGTAGGACTATTAATTGTCCTATAGGAATATGAAGGATAGTCAATGGAATAAATGTAAATCATAGATGAAAAACTTTTGATATACAAGGAAACGAAGTTTTGACATTTCGAGCACAACTAGGACTTTATAATGGCATATATTTATGTCAAAAAAAATTTTTTTGGTATTATGATTTGTTATCAAAGTAATGGCTTTTTCAAATTTCAATATTTTCAGCAAAATTGTTACTACTAATTGAAGCAATATGATTTACTCGATAATAGGTCATAGATGAATAAAAGGTAGATCAGCTATGTTATAAAATTCGAACAATTGGTATCATAAATTATGTGACCGAAATCAATACGTTCATCATAAATGAAACATGAATTGAATAAAATGTTTCTGTGCCATATGAATTCTGATCAGTGTGAGTTATAAGAGAAAATTGTACACTATGTGTGATGAAATATCTAGTCGGTTAGGTACAATTTTGAGCATCCAAAATTACTGTATCATCGACTAGTATGAATGTACTCTAGAGTGTCCTAACTATTCATCAGATCTGAATATAAGTTGTAAAATCATTTATTTACTTATTCATTAATCCATATGCCTGTCTAAATAGATTTAATATGCGCAATATTGAAGGTACTAAGTATTTGAACACCACTCTTCAAGCTTTATATAATTTTATTTTTCACTTGTATATTATTTGTTGATTTTACCTTAGATACGGTTGCTATAAACACACTCATTATGCCCTAGGGCGTAATGAGCGGGCATAATGGATCATAACGCCCGCTAATTATACGAGGAGAAATGAAGCAACTTCCATTGATTAAATACTTGATAATTCTTGTCGTATACGACTCTAGATTCCTTTGGCAATGAATTATTCTCAGCTTTGGCTTCATTTTCTATTATATTCTTTGGTCAATTCGTTTCCATTTCCATTATTTCCATAAGACTACACAAGGAAATCAGCAATGACATTCACTAAATATGATGACAAAAATTTTCACAAACGTCAAAATATCAACAAATGACATGCCTACTATGAGAAGGAGAATGGAAAGTAAAGGAGCAATCAACGGATTTTGAAATCGATTTTTCATTATAATAAAATAATTTTTTTGTGAAAAATTGAATCTTGTATGCACCACGTGCGTTACTAGATCCTAACGCACTTGGTACATAAATAACTAATTCGAAAAAATGAGATGTATCTACACAATAACGTTACTGCAGCAACATTATTTTTAATGCTATTCATTAGATAGTTCAACACACAGTTAACTGTAGTAATGTTTAGTATCATGCTTTTCGAAAGAAGGTGCAACAATGTCAGTAAGCAGAAATCATCATGAATATCCGTCCTTTATTTTCAGTTTATTTCCTTTTTTTCTATACACTAAATAACCGATGAATCAGGTTTATTAATTTTAACAAAAAAATAATACTCATTAGAGTTGTACCGAATTTAATATCTTGAAATTTTTCAGTATTGCAGATAATATATCTTTAAACATATGTTACATTATTTTAAACAACATAGATCAGAATTTAAACTCAAAAAACATGAGGATTTAAGCACCAGGAAGATAACACGTACCTATACAAAATATTCAAATGAGTGGAATTATTTTAATAGAATGATTTATCCTAATAGGTCAAAATCGATCATCATAAGTATACATCATGTTGATGCCATTTATTGTCAGAAAAATTTAAATATTTTACTACTTATTTAGAATGTAAAAAGTTTCATATTTAAATATTCGAGGTGATTGTACGAAACTCCTCATTCATTTCGTATACTTTCTTTCGAGAATTGTGTCAATTGCCGTTGTTGAACATGGGCTATAACTTCGGAAACAAGTAATTGACATATTTCGAAAAAGAGATTTGTCCGTCTGGCTCCATTGGACATATGAATATTGAACATGTTACGACAGTAGTGTATAATTGGAAGTGGGAATAGCTCGAATATAGAAAACTGTGGGAACATATTAGATATCGTCTATCTAGACGGATAGTGTATAGTAATAATTCTGTCTTTCAGTCTTATCTTATGCTATCAGGAACCCCGCTATTAGTTGGAAATGTGTGGAGTTACTTATTGTTATCTAGGTCCATTTATTTCCAAAGCAAACGTGGAATTATCTTATCGTAAGTGGGCCGTTAATTGGAAAACGACCTTCTCCTGTATGAAGATGATTCAAAGAATTAATTGGTTGTAATTTAATCTGACGATTGAATCACAATTTTTTATTTGAATTTCTGAAATTGATCTAGCAAAACAACATAAGCTCATGATGTTTATTCCTGAAAACATTTTAATACACTGAAAATGCTAGTGCACGTAATCAATGCATGACAAATAGAAAATTGATTCTCTCGATAATACTTCGATTACTTCGCGAAAAGGTACACAGTGAATACTGAATGCAGATCATGAATTTAAACCTAATTTGTGAATAATATATTACTAATAACTAAGGAATAAATGTAGCGAAGAAAAACTGTGTAATAAAGCATATTCAGTTATAATATCACAAAAGTATCGAAAATAATCGATTATACTTCCGGCGAGCCACGAGACGTATTTTGCGAAACACCACGAGAGCGCAGCTCTCGTGGTGCTTTAAAAAAATACGTCGAGTGACAAGGTCAGTATAATCGATTATTTTCGATTGCTCGAGTGGTATTCGTTACGATTATGTGACGAATAAAAAATATTAACTTTTTTTGACAAACGTCAAAACACCGCCAATATGAAAACATTCACATTTCGATAAAAGGGGAATTATATTTATTTGAGTCAATTGAGTATGTATATGATCCTCGACTCAATCGTCGTTAAAATCTGGAACAAAAATTAATTGCAAATATAATTAAGTATTTTTAACAAACTCAGAGTTATTTACTGTACGTATTATGTTCTTTCACATTTTTATTTCGAGCATAATAGTATATTCTGTAACAAGGTTAGAATGAAAATTCGATGCGAGTGGAAAAGTTCCGAGCGCGAGCCGAAGGCGAGCGTGAGGAACCACGAGCTTCACGAATTTTCATTCTAACCGAGTAGCAGACCATACTTTCTCCACGATCAAAAATTTTAAATATATATTTACTTATTATATTTTTGAATGAAAACGTGACAGCTATAATTTTGACACTTACTCAAATTAGCCACTACGATGACAGTCAACTGCGTCAAGGCTAATGTTAATATTGCTAGCCAGTGTGAGAATATTATTCTATTACAAGGAGAGAAAGCGAATACATTTAAATTGCGTGGTGGCAGAGGTTTTGCAGAATATTTCTTCAATCTCAAGAGAAATAATTCCAGCATTCTGTAATCAAATTTGATATCAGAATTGGCGAATTATGTGATGATCGTGGAGAAAAATATATTCAAGACCGATATTTTATCATTATAAAACTTCATAGATACTTGTTTGAACTGACGGGTGAATCGACTAAAACACGAATTACAGATTATTAATCAGAACACGTGGGTTTCACCAATAAGGAAATTATAAACCGATAGGGCATGCGGAATTTGGTTACTCTTTAAAAATTGTACAAACATATTGTGCAAAAAAAATCACATAAGATGGTATAGTCACAAGGGAACTACAGTTTAACTCCGGTAGTTGTAAACTATGTACATTATCCAGAATTCTAACCACTGAATTCTTATGGATATGTGCAACATCTTTTTTTATCTCACAAGGGATCTACAGCTAGTTCCGAACGGCCAATGGACTTGAATGTCATAACCCAAAATATGCAAATTATTCCGTAACTTAATCTCATAACATTACACATATAAAATATCCTAGGACTCCAACCCCAGTTCTCGGCATATAACAATAAACTCTTTTTTGGAGTACTATAACACAACACCTCAATAATCTACAATATGAAGCTATTAGCCAGAAAGCTGCAGGATACAGCTTATAAAGTAATTTGTTTGCTAGTGATTCTTTGTTAATTTTGGTATGTTTTGTCTAGAGATCGGACAGTGTCGCTGGCATTGGACAAATATAAATAAATTACTATTGTGAATATAGTACCAAATAGAGCCAACAAATGAGTGAAATTGAAAATGTTTGCAATATCTGAAACAACATTAACACTTATGTGTTAATAGGTATATCGAGCGTGAATTTCTTATTAAAGGAGAACTAATATTTATCGTTGTTTCAAAGCTATATCAAATGGCAAGGAGGTTGAGTATTATATCATTGCTGTGATGTTTCCTTCACGCGTACAATCGTGCAATTTTATTCAATTTCAACCGGTTCCATCCTAAGCTGCAGTGAGAGGAAAAAAACGTGATTATAAGAAAACGATTCAATTTAACAAATGTATTGCTGAAAATATCCACCTCCTTTTTCCCAAATGTAAAATTGATTTTCAAAAACCTGTCTAACATTTTACAACATTTCCGGTGTGATCAAAGGCGATAATTCTGTCTCGATTCTCAGAGATTCAGATACTATATCATGAGCATTAGACGTTAAGTGACCCCACAGAAATAAATCTGAAGGATTTAAATTCCGCGATCTAGCTGGTCCTACGATGGGACCTTCCCGGCCTATCTATCGTCCGAGAAAACGAGTATCTATAAGAAACCGCGTACTCGTACTGTAATTATCAGGGAGACAGTCCATCTTGTTGAAAGAAAAGTTGATTTTCTGGGAGACATAGGTCCTCGTGCAGTACTCGGGTGATTGAAGTAGTACTAATAATATGGACACTTTGTTTTTGAAATTGCCATTGCATTTTGATAGTAAGACTGAGTGTTTCTGAATGTGAGCCCTTGAAGTAGTCAAAAAATAAACATATAGTAAGAAAATTTCAGTTGACTTATATGCCATATTTCTAAGAAAAATTTAAGTTTATTACATATATAGTTTTCTGACTTGAACCAAACACACATATATATATATATATATATATATATATATACGAGGTATGGCAATTTGAAACCCGGAATCGAGCTCCGAGGGGCAGCTAAATTAATTTTCGGCGAAATTTCGATCATAATCCTTCACAGTAGTCTCCTTGGAGTTCCACGCACCGCTTCCACCTCCGCTCCCACGCCTCGAAGCACCCACGGTAGTCGTCTTCAGTTAGGGTGTTCAGCGCCACCGTCGCAGCTTCTTTCGCCTCCTGTACACCGCCGTGGTGGGTCCCCTTCAGGTACTGCTTCATCTTTGGGAATAGGAAGAAGTCGCAGGGAGCGAGGTCGGGGCTGTAGGGGGGGTGCGGCAACGTTGCGATGCTTTTTTTGGCTAAAAACTCGCGAATTCGTATCGACGAATGTGCAGGTGCATTGTCATGATGCAAGAGCCAACCATTCTCCGCGAGTTCGGGCCTCACGCGGAAAATACGGGCCCTCGGCCGCTCAAGGACACCTTGGTAGTACAGTCCGGTCACTGTTTGTCCCTCTGGAACGTATTCCCGATGAATTACGCCTTTGATATCAAAGAAAATTACGAGCATGGACTTCATTTTCGATTTGGACATCCTGGCTTTCTTCGGGCGCTCCCCCCCGCGTTCCACCCACTGCTGACTCTGTCTACGCGTTTCGGGATCGTACTCGAATATCCAAGATTCATCTCCGGTTACCACAGTACTCATCCAGTCCCTCCCATCTGTCTCAATTTTCTCTAAAAGGTCACTGCAGATGGACATTCGAAGGTGTTTTTGGTCCAACGTGAGCATTTTCGGCACCATCTTTGCACAAATCTTTCTCATGTCTAGCTCCTCGTGTAAAATCTGTTTAACTTGTAGGACAACTCTCGGAGTGTTAACCGAAGGTCTGATGTTACCAACGTGCGGATACGATCGACATTGGTGGGGGTACGAGAGATGACGGCTGCGCCCGGCCTCGGATCGTCCTCTATCGAAACACGTCCCTCCCTGAACCGCTTTGCCCACTCGAACACGGCAGTTTTCGACAGAGAATCATCTCCATACACGTCTTTAAGTTTACGAAAGATTTCCGCGGAGGTTTCGTTTGTTTTAACCAAAAATTCGATAACCGCGCGTTGCCTCTTAATTAGGTCACTCATTTTCGCGACGTATAGAAAAAACCTTGCTTTACAAAAACACGCGGGAAACACAAACTAAACGTGATACCGCGTTCAAAATTTAACTGGTACTACTGAAGAGTCCCCTCTTTCGAACGAGACCAGAACGCGCCGGCTGGTGTGTTTAGTTCGGGAGATATCGGCCGATTCCGGGTTTCAAATTGCCATACCTCGTATATATATATATATATATATATATATATATATATATATATATATATATATATATATAAATATATATATATATATATATATATATATATATATATATATATATATATATATATATATATATATATAAATATATATATATATATATATATATATATATATATATATATATATATATATATATATATAAATTAAAAATAGATAAACAAGTTAATATTCTCTCTGTTGTTCGTCATTTGTTAGCGCTTAATCGTTTTTAGTTGTGTTTCTATTTCTACTTGAGTAAAATATAATATTCTGAGTTTGAAAATGATTTAACGGATGATAATATTTTATCCGAAGAGGTTTGAGAAATTCAAGTAAAATGTGTGGATTTTATTGAAATACTTCTACTGAAATTAATCAAACGCATGCCCTCGCATTTAAATGTTTTTCGGCAGATAAGAAGTTTTAGTCCTGCTATAATTTTATATCCAGTCCAAAGACCAAAATTTTCTGAGCTGCCAGTTACTTTTGTAACTATATACTATATAATATCTGACATAGAGATACAATATAGAAACTTGTTAAATGTCGATTAGAAAGAGATGTTTGGTGAATCCTTCCCTGACAACCATATTACTTCTTGGAGGAAGGTTATAGATTCAAAAAATGCAGCCTACTAATTCATGTTTCAAGATTTAGCTCTGTTTGCATTTACTCTTCTAAGCTTATCGTCATCCAATGCATTCGTGGAGGGGATATTTTCATTGATGAATATTGTATGTGAAATTCGAAACGAAATGATATTAAAAATGTTAAATGCAGCCGTGTCTGTTAGATCTCACTTTGTAATCAATTTGAGAATTTGAACCTAGCAAAGCTATGTATGCAAAATTTAATTCTGATATGTATCAGTAGCAGAACCAATCAACAACTTCAACCACATACAAAGATGATGATGGTTTTGTGTACAGTTTAAATAAAAATTACGATATTTGTAACAGAATCATGGTTTTGGTTCTAATAGTAATTTAAGTAAAATGTCCCGAAAATACCTACTATTGTTTTTTGGACGAGTAGGCAACATTGGGTGCATTATTTTTTTTGTGCGGTTGCTAAAAATTCATGATTTCGATTTTGGGCGACAAATTAGCAGCAAAACACGTATGAAATAACTGCTAGAATAAGTGGATTTTACATGCAAAAATACTTGTTACCAATGTTTCCCCATTAACATGTCGCAACCACGGTTGTGCTTTTGGGCGACAAATAAGCGTCTAAAGTGCGACAAGGGTCTGAAATATGTGGCAACCCTGCTAGTAGCCACTCGTTTGTCGCTATTTTATTTTAGGATAAAAACGTGAACATGTTTCGCGGGTTAAAAGATGCCGCAAATAAATAATTTTAAGAAAGTTTTACAATTATGTAGAATTGTTTGTAACTAGGCTAGTTTTATGTTTCAACGCAGATATCAACATTTTTGGTTTGTAATAATTCTGGTATCTTTTCTAGAGGGTGCTTAAATCATTCTTGAGGGGGCTCAGCCCCCTCTGGCGCCCCCTTGGCTACGGCCCTGTATGTACGTTTAAGTTCAAACCGATTTACCTGTTTAGAATAACTGTTTACTGTTTTCTGAAGGAAATAAAATGGAATATATCATTGTACCCGATGGAAGAGTGGTTCAAATGATAGGGTCAGTATTTCTTAGGACTAGAAAACGAAAAACAGAATTCATTTATATCTTCCCATGAAAATCGAGAACTACTGGACAATGTGTATTTGTTGTATTGAAAAGTGACGTAGCTGAGAGCTCTCTTGTTTGTTCCATGTGTACCTTTTGTGCATTGTGAGAGATGTCAAGATGAATAAAGTGTGAGCGTAAAGACTGTATTCTGAAAGACACTCAGTTCGGAAGTTGAAAGCCTTCATTCAGGGCAATTTTTGTTTGCCGTTTCAGTTTCCGAATGCTCTAGATTAGATAAGGTTTCATCTACTCTTTTTTCTATTTCTGCTTTCATTAATATAAACTCGAATTAATAAACAACTCTTTCATGAAAAAAATAGCCAAAGTTTTCAGTTTATTTAGTACGGTTATCAGCTGCGCTCCTGTGTGCGAAACTTTTCTCATGGAATTTTTTTGCATATTCTATAAGGAGTGGGTCCCTTTAACATAATCCATCGGGCGCCAGAGGGTTCTATGAGTAGTTTTTTGTTTAAACAACCCTTTTGAACAAAAAAGGTTTCTTGTGATTTTTCTCTAAAGTTGATAGTTTTCGAGATATTTGCGTTTGATATTTCGCGATTTTTGCGATTTTCAAGGTCGGAAAACAAGGGGAAAAGATCTCAATTTGAAGGGTGCCAACGTCCTAAGATGAAGTTTGGACATTGTTCAACAAAACCCAGATGCGTATTTGGCCATATTTTAATTATCAAGCCTTGTTTATTAATTGATAAATATAGGTGCGCTCGACCTTTTCCTAACGCTTCCGTATGCAGCGCGCCGCGGCATCGCTCTCTCTCTATGTATATATATATATATAACGCGCTCGCTGTGTATACGTGTACCCAACACCTACGCTTGTTGTAATTAAATTTCAATATAATTTATTGATATTTTCCGTCTGATAATAGGATATCTACAGATTGAAGATTATGAATAGTGCGCTTTATACAGAAAAAAAATACCCTCAGATATACGCAAAAATAATAGCACCATTATCGTTTCTGTCATATCCGTATTTAGTGAAATCGAGCGGCTGATATCTGGAATATATTGCATTTTCCCATATATAATATGTTTGAGCAAGTGCTCTTAAAGTATGCTGGTATAGTGCATCAGAAGTACACGGAATTTTAGCTAAATCAATAAATTTATGTTGTTTTTTAATGATTTTATTTTTGAATATTGAAAAAATGTATAATATTATAATGAAACAATATAAATATTAAATATGATCGAGTGAATACTTTGATTTTGCGTATCTGAGGGTATTTTTTTTCTATATAAAGCGCACTATTCATAATCTTCTATCTGTAAAGATGCTATTATCAGACGGAAAAATATCAATAAATTATATTGAAATTTAATTACAACAAGCGTAGGTGTTGGGTACACGTATACACAGCGAGCGCGTTATATATATACATAGAGAGAGCGATGCCGCGGCGCGCTGCATACGGAAGCGTTAGAGAAAGGTCGAGCGCACCTATATTTAACAATTAATAAACAAGGCTTTATAATTAAAATATTGCCAAATACGCCTTAAACGTTCAAATTAAGATTTTTTCCCCTTGTTTTCCGACCTTGAAAATCGCAAAAATCGCGATTTTTTAAACTTCAAACGCAAATATCTCGAAAACTGTCAACTTTAGAGAAAAATATGTTTTCAGATGATTTTTTTCGAATTTGTTCAAAACAAATTGTTTAAACAAAAAACTACCGATAGAACTCCCTGGCACCCGATGGATTATGTTAAAGGGACCCACTCCTTATAAGAATATGCAAAAAAATTCAATGAGAAAAATTTCACACACGGGAGCGCAGCTGATAACCGTACTAATTCACAAGCATGTCTGGAACGTTCACTTCATGATTGAAAAAGTTCAGTTTATTTTGATCTTAATGCGAATACGATGTTTCTGGTCTTTATGTGATAAAAATATGTAGTATATTTTACTTAACCTGCAAATCAACAAATATATTGCTTTCGACTATATCCGGCGTTAATTTGTTAAGGATGCGCAGGTATACTTAATTTGGACCTTTCAAGATAAGTTACCCTTTTCGAACGAAAAATCATGTCACATTCCGAAACTTTCGACAGAGATTAATGACAGTATTCTGTGACTTCAAACATTCTCACATTATGGGTTGGAAATAGGAAAGCACATGTGCGATGCGGTAAGTGACACATTTAACAAAGTTTAGCGCTCTACGGAGGGTTGGACCACTCTGCACCCTTAAAATAGGACCACCTTTCAGAATTAATAAAAAGGGTGGTTACTCGAGGGACGAATAACGTCACAACGAATTTCCTAATTTTCAGGTCTAGGTTTACGGTACTCTTGAAATGTGAGTATGGGGTGATTGAAAAGGAAATTGATTTCTACGTTATTTGAAATCCTAGAAATCTTAAAATTATATTCAACTTCAAAAGTAAAACGTTTTTACTAATTAAAGTAATTGAAAATGATAAAACGAGAGGTGTCGTGGTAAAAGCGGTTGGAACGAAGTTGTCGTAATATAATATGTATTAAATGGTAGGCACAATGAAATAAATAAACAAAATTTGAGAATAATTAGAAAAATGAAAAACTTATTTATATAAAGATTTATATATTACTTCCAGGGCAAACAGCAACTAGTTAAAATAGTGTTCTGCTTAAGAGAACAAAGTTCATTCAGAATTTAATAGAACTTAAACAATATTCACATAATCATGTTCAACATTTTCTGCTATATTAACATAGAAATATTTAATGGGAACAATGAATAACTATGCTACCAAAACTATTAAAATATATGTTTTATTATGCATAATGATTTATTTATTATATATGAATGAATATATATATTTATATATATATATATATATATATATATATATATATATATATATATATATATATATATATATATATATATATATATATATAAATATATATAAAAAATAAATATATATATATATATATATATATATATATATATATATATATATATATATATCTTTAAAAAAATGTTTTCTTTAATGAATCATTCATTTCGATCCATTATTATTTTTTAACGAATATTTGTCGATATAATCTACCATTTTTGAAAATGATAATGAATTCTCCACTTTTACGTACTCTTTAATAAATAACCAAATATAATTTCGATATAAACATCCCATTCTGAATCTGAAAATGTTGCCCGCATTGAAATTATTACGCTGACATTAAGTTTTATCAATTTTAGGTATATAAAGAAGTGTAACTATAAGAAACTTCGTTTCAATTATTGCACATAACACGAGTTTATAATGAAATAACTGCAGAACTTGCATTGAGAAAATTCGCTTAAAGGATGTTTTGTCTGTTTTTAAGAATATCTAGGTTATAATAAACCCATCATATATATTGTTTCTCCTATTGTACTTTATTGATATCATGAACTGACCTTTCCTATCCCTAACAAAATAATTGTAGTTGTCTCAAAATTAAATTTAATTTTATTGCTTTATAGGCGGAATATATCATACGCCTATCATTTTGAAATATATATGACTTTAGATGAGTTATAGGGCTGGTTGATTCCCTTTGAATTAGAATGATTGGTAACATTTCTCAGTATATTATATACAATACGGCCAGTTACCCTGTGCTATAATGTAGGGTTATAGAAGTGCGTAAATTTGTCAGCCTGTATCTAACAGAGCAAAGCAAAGAGAAAAACTGTTGAATTCTTGACTTGAGTCGTCTTGACAAAAAAATAATAAGGCTTGATATTGATACAAAAACATTAAAACATTTTTGGACAGGTTGAGACCATGATTTGCTATTATATAGTATAAAAGTAACATAATATTTGTTTTTTTCTGATTTGAATAAGAAGGCGTTTAAGCAGAAGTTATCTTACTTAGAAATTACATATATATTTTCATAAGTACTTCCACATATTTCAGGGTCAAGCATTGCTCAGGATGTATACATGAAGTGAAAAGCTAGTTACACTATTATAATATTTCATGTTAATGAAACTTGAATTATCTGATAGTTGAAGTTGAACCAAATAACTTAGTTGAAAATATTTTCAATACAAGGTTTGTAATAATTATTTCGCCATGTTTTATAATGAGTGATTCATATACAGTATGACAGTCGGGATGACAAATAATTGATCTATTATAGACGAAGAAGATCCCTTTATGTACCTATCAGTCTTCGATTAAACTCATGGAACTGAGTTTTAAGCTTATAAGTGAGATCATTATTTCATTCATCCCGCCCACCCCTATGCGGGCAAAGATCCGCCGTAACGGAGGCAAAAAACTGCGAAATTCGATCCTCAGTAATTTTCCAATTTAAATTTAAATATATGACCCTCATCGTCAGACATTACTCATGGAACACGGTGCACGATTATGAGGAGAAGATGGCATAAGAAAAGGGCCTCTCTCCAGCATGTAACTAGATACGTCCTGTGGTAACCTTTGTGAAACCCTTCTTTCTTCCTGGGGGAGGAACAATCAGAAGAGAAAGGACCCCGACTAGTCATGGGAAAATTATATCCGATGTGCGGGTGAGCTCGGGTACAAAGAAAAATAGTAATGAATATTCAGACCATCTTACCCGCTCAGATGGAGAAGCAACGATCTTCAAATCGATTTCTGCCTCAGTAAGTTCTCCAAATGAGTTTCAAAAGCTTTGGAAGGTTAATGCTTTTACGAGTATATTGAATAGATACAAGTTCTGTATTTCTCAGCTATTTGGAAATAATTTAACAATCGGAGATTGACGGGAGCAAAATTGGCTTCAGAAACTACAAAATGAGATTCAATTTCGAATTTGAAAGGACGACTGAAATTAGCATTTCATTACCACATCAGCCCATCTCCATTTATTCGTCTAATTCATTACTTTTTTATTTTCTATGCATGTATAAGAATATTGAATTTTTTATTCTTCCAAGATAAATTCAACAATTTCCTCTTATAATTATAAAATAAGTGCTGCTTTCTATATAAATTTTTGCACTAAAATATTTTCAATTGGAAAGTCGTTTAGATCATTTAAAAAATAATTGAATCAAATCATGAAAAATATACAAGTTGACCAAGGCCAATTTAACAGGTATACTACATAAGTGAACAAGGAAAATTCTTCAATAATAAAAGAAATTTATATATAAATTATTGAAGAATCTTCCTTGTTCACTTTATGTACTATATTAAATCGACCTTGGTAAAATTATATATTTTTCATGATCTGATTTTGAATATAGCGAATATCGCGACAAGTATTTATGTAGCGCACTCTCGTGAGTATGTCCAGAGTTTTTAAAAACGCTAAAAAGTTAGCGTGCGTTGGAACTACATCATACGCCACAGTGGCAGAGTACACATTTCATATCAGGAAATATGTATACTCGCGACAGGATTCTGCATTTTCGATCTGAGCGTTGAATTGTTGGTTTCCAATATATTTGGAGGAGGACGCTCTAGGTTGTTATCCAGGCAGTAGTGCTGACTGCGATTTTTATTGGAAAAAAATTAGAAATTTGTTCACTACGAGTCAAATAAGCTGCACTGATGAGATCTAATAAGATCGAAACAGCTGTATGCAGATTTTGAGTCGGGGTGACTTGACGATTTCTAGAGTTCAGTGTTGGATTTGGAATGCAGAATTCTCGTCTCGGAATACATATAACCAGCTCTCTTGGAAAGTTGTTTGATAATTTTTTAAATTATCGAAGAATTTTTCTTGTTCTCTTTATGTAATAATTGAACCGTCCCAGCCGTTGATATTAGATAGAATTAAATGAAATGTGTTTGAAGAAACGAAATTGCGTCCATCTTCACATGATCAACCGACACATGTGTATTAGACAAACATATACTAGACTAACTAGACAATCGTCTGGCATGAATTCAGTCCGCGTATAAACGTTCAACCCACTAACTCTATTTGGAGTAGATTTGGGGTAGTAAAAATCCAACCAAATAGCCTTATAGGAGACTCGATTTCAGATTTGTTATTCATAATCAATTTGCACGTATTTTGCTTCTGGTTTGAAAAATACCCGCGCATGGATTAACCCCCTATTTTCATGCCCATTGTTTGAAGATGCCTTAATTTTGACTTAATTTACCAAAATTTGGATTTTCTTGTATCATATTTCAGCTCATTTAGTATTTAAGTTTAAATATACCAGAACAAAATATATATAATAATAATAATAATATTTATTCACACACCAGTATGGTACAAATACAAGTAAATAAAAAACAAAGATCAGTTGTGAATAAATAAAAACTCGATAAGTGTAAACACTTTTTTCGAGAAGTAATAGAAACAAACAATGAAAAAACAAAGAGATCACCAAAAACACACAAATATGAAAATTCCAATGAATGATTCAACTATAAATTCGATTATAAAATTTAGAACATAGAATCATACATATAAACCCATAAAAAAAATATTCACGTATTCATACATCCATACATCTGAAAATACACATAAATTATATAAAAATTAGAAACTTATATTACACCATAGAAAAGGATGAAAAGTATCAGTCATCAAAGTATACAAAATATCAAAATAACAGAATTAACAAAAACAAGTAAAGATGAGAAACAAACATCTCGAAAATAACAAGCGAACATTGAGAATATTTTTCTTTGTATAATGTTGAGTTACTATGAATCTAATCAAACATTCGCTGAAGTTCAATTCTCTTACTTCGAAGTATGTGCCTCCTCAGGTCTAGTTTAAAGCGATTAATATTTTCTATCGATTTTAATCTTTGAGGTATACTATTATAAAGTTTTGGAGCAAAGTACGAGTATGATCTTTGAGGCGCGACCCTAATCATCAGGGGTGTAACATAGTTGTTTCTTTGGCGAGTGTTGTATTGATGGGAGGGAAGCAATGCTGTATGCTTATTCGCATGATATCTAATACCAGAGCAGAGTAGAGAAGATCAGAAGAATACCTATTATTTTTTGAAAAAATCAATTTAAGGAAACGTCTCTGCATGACCTCGATAGGGCGGATGTGAGTATTTGAAGTTCCTCCCCATACCCTTATTCCATATCGAATGTGACTCTCAACTAAGGAGTAATATAAAGTTTTCAGGTGCTTTAGTGGCAGGATTTCTGTGAGCTTCCTAAATTTGTATAATATCGTTCTTAATTTGTTGGCAGTATAACTTATATGTAAATCCCATTTCACATGCATATCATCTATTATACCCAAATATTTTTTTTCGGGAAGAATGTGGAAGGGCGTTTCAGTCCTGACCACCAAGTGATCGAATGGAGGTGTTCCAGCCGAATTACAGCAAAATGGCAGATAGTGTGCTTTATCTATATTAACGGTCAATAGTTTCCCATCCAACCAACTTTTTATCTCAGAAAACTCCACCTCAACCATCTTCCTCAATGGGTTCCAGTCATCTGCTTTATAGAATATGGCTGTATCATCCGCAAAACCAACAGTATCTCCTCTGCCATTCAACGAGAAAAGCCCGTTTATATAAACATTGAATAGTGTAGGTCCAAGCACGGAACCCTGAGGCACTCCACATTCAATTACCCTCTCACTCCTCAGTACATCATCTATTCTCACCACCTGGCATCTTCCCGTTAAATAACTTTCGAACAGTTTCAACATGTTACCTCGCATTCCAATATCCTCCAGGGATTGAAGAAGAAGGCGATGACTGACAGTGTCGAAGGCTTTGGACAGGTCTATAAATACACACAAGGATGGTCTTCTCTCATTCAAAGCCTGGAAAATCTTTGTACTCAGTGACAGAACTGCATCCTGAGTCGAAATATTTTCTCTGAATCCGAACTGACAATCTGAAATTATTTTGTACTTATTAAGAAAATTAACGACCCTTTTTTTGATGATCTTTTCGAATATTTTTGACAGATGGCTAACGAGAGAGATCGGACGATAGTTTCTGATGATGGTTGTATCCCCTTTTTTATAGAGTGGCGTAACAATGGACTTTTTGAACCTATTAGGGTAAATCCCTTCTTTCACACATTTATTCAATACATAAGTCAAGTGCTTCAGAATATAGACTGATATAAGTTTTATAGTTTCAGCTTTCAAGTCGTCATTGCCTACTGCCTTATTATTTTTCAATTCAAAAATTATGTTTCTTGTTTCCATCGAATTAATTGGTTCGAACACAAATGAATTCAGAGTAGAGGATATCTTTATTTTGTAATTCTTGTCATTTTTTATTTGGCCAGCAAGAGTTCTATCCGTTTTAACAAAGGTTTTATTAAATGCATTCGCAATTTCTTGTTTGTCAGTCAAAATTTTGCTTTCAGTAGGATGCCCAATTTCATCAATGTTGAATATTTGTTTTTTTGTCCTTGATATTTGCTGGATAACATCCCACAAGATTTTTGAATTGTTCTGATTTTTCTTAATTAACTGGTTATAAAAGTTGGATTTAGCTTTGTGGATCAATGAAGTTAACTTGTTTCGATAGCTCTTGTATTCCTTCTTCATATAATCGTAGATAGTGGCCCAGAAGGATATAAAAACCAATTCCGCACTTCACTGTTGACTTTCGATACAGTGCAATATGTTCGGGGAAAATACGACTAAAAAGAAAAAATACACCAATCATCAAACACGTATAGCATACTAAAATTACAAAATTGAATATTTGTGCTTAAACCCTCCTTCCCGTGGCTCATTTCTGTGTGTGTAAGAAGAAAAAATTCGCCTCGATGAGTCCCTTGGCGTAGCATCCTTTGTATTTCCCTTGTACCTTTGTACTCGTTCAATAATTTATACATAATTAGTCCTCTTATAAAGTTTAACTGTTTGTTATGGTTTTAGTTTTTCGATAATGTACATTTAGTAATATCCTATATCATTCTGGTGTTTGTGGTGGCTAATGACTAGTAAAGTCAAGGCCAATTTGGGCATTATGCCCTTTAAGGAAAAAAAAAAAAAAATAAAATTACAAAATTGAATATGATTTATTTATGATGCATTTATAATGAAAAAGTAGAAAGAAATACATGGCTTCACAAAGCTTGAGTATGTTCAGATGATAAGCGTTTAACGCGTTTATAACTACAAGAATGTTAGTACATCTTTGAATACGCCTTGAATAAAATTCGTGTATTTGTAAACGCGCATTATGCACTATTATCTAATATTTTAAAAGTAAAAAATGAATTTCATTTTCGGTTCAATCGAAGCTATAATGCATTCACAAAAAGCCTTCACAGAATAGCAAAACCTTTCGAATATTCAACGATTTAAGGGAACGATATTGTTCTATATGCATCTTGATAACCTAAGGAATTATACTATTATAGTGTAGTAACTATCTATATTTTTTTGAAAAATTGAAGGTTTTTTCCAATGGATATTGACACGTTCATATCAAAATAAAATTGTTCATTGAAATTGTATATTTTAATTTAATATTTATTATAGATTTGAACACAAACTTATAGTGTTTACTGTTTTGTAAACTCATGAAACTTTTCCTTTTTTGCGTCCTATTCCAAACGGAAAATATGTTACAACTACCTATGCATTATTCCATTTGATTTTTCTCGGAAATACAATTGAATCATAGATTTAAGCAATAGAATTAATTTTTAGGCTATAAATATGGATACTTTATCACAAATATTTCCATTTCAGTTAGAAGATTAAAGAGTTCTGTAAATTATATCGAAACAGGCCGAGGCGGCTGTTCTGACAGAACACAGAACGGCACTCGAACGTTATCAACCTCTTCGTAGTGAGCTTTCCTAAAAGCTTTTTTAAGTAACCCAAACACATTTCAAGATATTTTTAAGACCGGATACTGATACATTAAGTGAATTTGTGCCGTCCGAGGAAGTGGACCGTCGGTTTAATGAGGTTTGTATCCAAAATTGATGAATATTTTCCGAAGAGGAGTTTTTATAGCATTTGACTTCTTCAGCTGTTGTTTCAATATGTATCTCGATTCATACCAAGTTTCTGGTTCATCAAATCAGAAAAATGTACTTTACTGAATATTTCAAGAATCAAGAAAAACATCATGAAAATATGACAGAAAAATTTTCTACACACTTTGATCAAATTGAAAATTTTGGAAAATAAAATAAACTGAGTTTATTTTTATTAAAAAACATTATAAAATACTACATAAAGTGAACAAGAAATATTCTTCAATAATTAAAAAAATTATCAAACAAATTTCCAATGTACCTGGTTATATGTAGTACGCGACGCCAATTCTACATTCAAAATCCATCAACGAATTATAGAAAACGTCAAGTCATTCCAACTCAAAATCTGCATAAAGTTTCGATCTTATTAGATCTCATCAGTGCAGCATATTTGACTCGGAGTGTATTAACAAATTTCTAATTGTTCCCCAATAAAAATTGCGTTTGGGACTACTATCTGGATACCAACCCAGAGCGCCGTCCTCCAAGGATATTGAAAACCAACAATTCACCCCTTAGTTCGAAAATGCAGAATCCCTTCTCGACAAAACAGTCCTCCTAACATGGAATGTCTACTCTGCAACTGTGGCGTATGTGGCTTATTAGTAGACATTTCATGTTCGCGTCACGTGATATATATAACTAGCTCCCTTGAAAAGTTGTTTTATAAATTTGTAAATTATGAAAGAATATTCCTTGTTCATTTTATGTAGTATATTAAGTTGACCAATGGTCAACTTGAATATTTTTCATGATTTGATTTTACATTCTAATAATCTATAAATCCGGAAACCGGTTCTATTTTATACATCATCCATCAGCTCGTTAAATGCATGGACTAAAATTCGAACAGATACAGAAAATGCAATTCTATCTAGAAGTGTTTATGCGAGGATACTCGACGAGATTCACCAAATATTTTGAACAGCAATAACTTATAGCAGGTAGGTCGATTTGAAGTTTCAAAATTTCTTAACTTTGCAAGTGATTTAATTCAAAAGATTATTGGTAGATATATTCTCTAGTATAGATCTGCCATCGTTGTAAAAGAATATCGATAAACTAACTGCACTCCAATTGAATGAAATCAATTATGCTTTTGTAAAGAACGTATGAAACCCACACTATGAAAAAAAAAATGTTTCAATATGTTGCAAAGTCAATGCCGTATTGTAATGCCAATGTTAGAGAGAAGACGAAAAAACGCAAAAAGTTCGAACTCCAGGAAAGTTCCACCGATTTTCATGATTTTTTTTAATCGCTTCGAAATCGAATTTGAAACAAAGTCTACCACCTGAGAATACTTGCTTTTTGTTTTGAAAAAGTTTTTTCGAAACTTTTTTTTCGAAAGTTTTTTATTGTATTATAATTTTTTTTAGCAGTAAATTCACGTTGTAAACGTTAGATAGGTGAAATGTGGTTTGAGTAAGTTGAATCATGATTATTTCATGCTTTGGAATACAATTTATTATGTTTCAACCCTTAAAAATCCACCCTTGTTAGAGCTTGATATGAAAATTTATTTATCTTGAAAAAAGGATTTCGTCCATCATCGATTCACATACAAATTTGGGACCAGGCTCATCTCACCCTGTACTTCATATTTTATATAATGCTCATGGGCGGTGTTATAAGTGAAACTTACCCTTTATTGTAAAAAATTATAAAATAACATTGCAAAACCTTAATATGCGTAAAATTTTGTTTCCATTCGTAAAGCAATAATTGTTTTATGCTTTAGAATCATTAATCATTTTTAGGATGAATAATTTTTTTTATATCAAGCCTAACCAGGGTGGATTTTCAAGAGTTGAAACATTAGAAATTCCAAAGCATGAAACAATCATTATTCAACCTATCCAAACCAAATTTTATCCATCTTAAGGTTTACAACGTTATTTTATAATTTTTGACATTTAGCGGTAGTTTTCACCCTTGGAAAATAAACAAAGCCCATGAGATATAAAATTTGAAGACGAGGATGAGATGAGCCTAATTTCAAATTTTGGTGCAAATCGATGCAAGATGAAATCATTGTTCAAAATAAATACTTTCTTTTTAAACTAAGTTCCAACAAGGGTGGATTTTTAAGGGTTGAAACATTAGAAATTGTATTACAAAGCATGAAATAATCATTATTGAACTAATCCAAGCCAAATTTTACCCATCTTAAGGTTTACAGCGTTATTTCATAACTGTTTACAGTTAGGGGTAGTTTTCACCCTTAAAAAACAAAAGCGTACAACGGCACGATGTAGAAAATGAAGTAGAGGATTAAATAAGCCTAATTGCAAATTTTTATTCAAATCGATGCTGGACGAAAGAATTGCAAGGTTTTGTCATTTTATAAGCTTTATTTCCTGTAGCTCCGAACCATGCTATTCGAATGTTTCGAAAAGAATTTTATTTGTTTTTTAAACATATCTCCTTCATTTCTAGTGATAGAAAGTTTTTCAAAAACGATTTTGTAGGGCTTTTCAAAAGCTATAAGACCATGTTAATTAAATTGCTTAAATTCTCTTAGTCTTCAAATGCGGTGAGTTTAAAGGGCTCGAATAAGGTGGTGTTCGCTTGTAAATAGAGTGGCTATAACTCACCAAATATTATTCACTGTGAAGAGAATCTCTGCACCAGGAAGTTTGAACCATTAAAAAAGCTACAATTTGTAGCTGTATATTTTTTTAGTATCTCCATTAATTTCGGAGATATTTTAAAGAAAAGGGTGAAAAATACGAAATCGCAAAAAATCGTTTTCTCTTTAAACTCCAGTTTTTTTTTTTAAATCAGGCATTTCAAATTGATCAAACTTCTTGGGTGTATTGAAAATACATATATAAAGAGAACTGCAGAAGAGTGAGGATTTTAATTAGGGGGGTAGTTAGGGGGTTGTTTTCACTGATATTTTCGTAGAAAAAAGCAGTTACCTACTTTATTTCGATCATAAGTCGATTAATTTTTATGCTAGAAACTTTTTTTTGTTGTTGTTTGAAAGGTCTAATTAATTACTTTGGAAAAAATTGATTGAGTTTTCCTCGCAAAATGCAAATTTTTCCAGTTATTCGACATTGAATCTTTCAAATTATGCTCTTGGCGAAAAAAGTTAACCATTAACATGCCGTATCTCGGTTCTTATTGGTCGTTGAAAAATTATTTTGTTTTTTTTTTAACTACAATTTTGGTTTCCACAGTTTTTTCTGATAAAATGCATATTTTTCGAGCTATTTGCAAAAAAACCTTTCAAAAACATCGATTTTTTCGACGAAAAACTGTTACATTCAACCGCGAATAACTCAAAAACTATTATTTTTTTTTTCCCTAAAAAATTTTCATAGCTTTGGTTAAATTTTACGTAGGTATTTCTTATTTTTTCGTGGTTTTTGAAAATTTGCCAAACTGCACAGCTTCTGCAGATTGAGACAGAGGGTTCAAACTCAGTACGTAGATTAGGTAAATGTTGAAAAAATGCCTTTTGCTAATTTAAACCATTTCTCTCAGTCGCGCTGCACCACGCGAGGACTATTCCATTCAAAGCGCATCCCGACCTGCTTCGCTATCAAAACACCATGCTAATTTTTTTACATTAGAGGTTTGAAATTTGATACGTGGATTGAGTTGATGTTGAAGTGCGTCCCTTCGTTTGTTTCAGCTTTTTTCTTCAACCACGATGCACTTCCCAATTATTTTTTTAATAAAATAAAATGTTTTCTACTTTCTACTTCATTTTGCTATTCAAGCGTGAATTCTCAAAATAAAATAGAATCTCATCTCGTCGCGATGCCTTTTACGCGAAAACTACGACCTTAATGATGGAGCTCTGGATGCTCAATTGTTTTTAATATATATATATATATATATATATATATATATATATATATATATATATATATATATATATATATATATATATATATATATATATATATATTTATATATATATATATATATATATATATATATATATATATATTCATATAGAAAAGCATGGAAGTTCAACATACAATTTCTGGCGGTAAACAAATAATTTTAAACCCCCAAATAACACCTTTCTAACATCAACCGAACTCGCTTGAATCATAGAAACCATTGAAATTTCAAAATTGAGTTGCGGAGGTAAAAGAAACCAACTGTAAACGGAAACTTTCCTAACATCAACTCGATCCACGTAGCTAATTCCAACTCTCTAACTCAATTGGCAGAAACTCAAGAAGCCCAAATGGCGGCGGATATATATATATATATATATATATATATATATATATATAAATATATATATATAAATATATATATATAAATATATATAAAAATATATATATATATATATAAATATATATAAATATAAATATATATATATATATATATATATATATATATATATATATATATATATATACTAGCGGGAACCCGTCGCGGCTTCGCCCGCGTATCCATAATATGTATACGTATGAATTTATTAAGATATAGTTCATATTCGTAATTCGTAATACGTAATAATACCAAAAAATTATTACACCCACGTTCAACACCTGAATGATAGAAATTTAAAAAATGGAGAAAGTGGTTTTTCAAGATAATTATAAGGAACATTTTAGTGGCCGAATGAAATCGCTAAGTCGATTATTTTGCCAGAAATAGCCAATAAAAAAAACAGACTCACTCCTTTTTCACCCCTAAATGATGGGATTTCAAAAAACTGAGAAACTACTTTCTGAAGTTAATTTTACTTAATATTTTCGTGAAAGAGCGGGATCACTGAGTCCATTATTTTGCGAGATTCAGCCAAAAATAGCCAATATACGAAAAACACATTCCACCCTCTTTCAACCCCTAAATGATACAACATCAAAAAATGCAGGAAAAGGTTTTTTAATAAAATTATAAGGAACATTGTAGTGGAAGAACGGAATCGCTAAGTCGATTATTTTGCCGGTAATAGCCAATATAAAAAAAACAGACTTACCCCTTTTGCACCCCTAAATGATGGAATTTCAAAAAACTGAGAAACCACTTTCTAGAGTTAATTTTACTTAACATTTTCGTGAAAGAGCGGGATCGCTAAGTCCATTATTTTGCGAGAATCAGCCAAAAATAGTCAATATACGAAAAACACATTTCACCCTCTTTCAACCCCTAAATGATACAACATCAAAAAATGCAGAAAAAAGTTTTTTAATAAAATTATAAGGAACATTGTAGTGGAAGAACGGAATCGCTAAGTCGATTATTTTTCCGGAAATAGCCAATATAAAAAAAAAAGACTTACCCCTTTTGCACCCCTAAATGATGGAATTTCAAGAAACTGAGAAACTGCTTTCTAGAGTTCATTTTACTTAACATTTTAGTGGAAGAACGGGATCGCTAAGTCCATTATTTTGCGAGAAACATCAAAAAACACGTTTTACCCTTTTTCAACCCTTAACGGCGGAATTTTAAAAAACCCCGTCTTAGTGGGAATCTACATAATCAGACTTAACTTCCCACCAAATTTCAGAAATTTTAAAAATATTGTTTTTGCTGTAGACTGGATTCAATTTTTCGGCTTGTATTATATATATATATATATATATATATATATATATATATATATATATATATATATATATATATATATATAATATATATATATATAATGATATATATATATATTATATATATATTGTTGTTGCCTGTGATATTTCTAATTCTTTGATATTATTAGCAATAACATATATGTTGAATCTTAAAAAACTTGATTTTATTGAAAAAGTTGACGTTTCGCCACGACATTCGTGGCTTTATCAAAACTTTTATTTTTTTTTTTTTTTTTTTTTAATATTTATATAATATATATTTCCCAATAAAATCAAGTTTTTTAAGATTCAACAAGCCTGTTATTGCTAATAATTATGATATATTATATATATAGATAATATATATATATATATATATATATATAATATTATATATATATATATATATATATAATATATATATATATATATATTATATATATATATATATATATATATATATATATATACATATATATCGAGGGCTGAAAGGCAGGACCTCGTAACTAGCAAAATGTGTGAAATTGAGATTGCCGCCATCTAGGTATAATATTAAATTCAAAGCAAATAAAATATCCGATATGGCTGAAATGAAATAAAACATTACCTCGTATCTATTTCGCGGCAAATTGTGAACGCGAGACCTTGTAACTGTTCAGTCTGTAAAATTCGTTGTCCAGAAGTTACGAGGTCCTGCCTTTCATCCCTCGATATATATATATATATATATATATATATATATATATATATATATATATATATATATATATATATATATATATATATATATATATATATATATATATATATATATATATATATATATATATATATATATATATATATACATAAGAGCTAGTGAACCATCTGACAATTTTTAAATGATGATTTATCATCGGTCAATTGAGATAGTACCGTTCTGGCAGGGATCTCGAGGTTGCGTCATCTCCCTTAAATTTTTGAAAACGTCAAAAGAAAAAAATTTTACAAAATTGTTGTCCCAAAGGCTACATTTTCAATATTTTGTAATTTACATATGTTTGAGCGTAATAAGAAATTGACAGACTACTTTGATGGTTGCAAGTATGTGCCAGAAGATAGCAAAGTTATCATCGGGAAGCTAATTCATGGCTTGAATGTCATGAAAATGACAATGAACGATTTTGTGAACGAACAATAAAATGTTCAGCTACAAATGGAAGTCATGTGGAAATTTGAGGATTCATCGATTTATAATTCAAATTTCTGGATGTTTTTGTGATTTAGTTTCCATTTATGTTCCACACATATTTAAATTAAGACTACTCTTTAAGATAAAACTAGGATAAAATGATCGTAAACTTACAGATTTGTATCACTCAATTGTTTAGCATTAATCGATTAAATCAATTATTTCTGGTCATTAAACCATACTGATAATTGCAGTGGACAAAGATACAGAGTGGAATATCCAATTTGCATAAAAAAACTGCACAAAATTTAAACCATTAGCAACAAACATCGATATACTAGTTCGAATGGGAAAATGGACTGAATTTCAAATTGAAATATCGCTATTGTAATATGAGGGAGGTGGCTTAGGTGTATATAAGATTACATAAATTGAACAAGGAAAATTCTTCAATAATAAAAAAAAATTATGAAACAACTTTCCAAGGGAGCAGTCATATGTATTCCGCGACGAGAATTCTACATCTCACATTCCAATTCTCTCGTCTCACCATGGCGGGTAATATATTATGAAATCTGTCACTAAGATCACTCCTTCCTCAAAGATCTGCATCAGCTATTTCAGCACTCTTATTAGATTTCTTATCACGTGCAGACTTATTTTGACTCGGAGTGAAACTAACAAATTTTCAATTTGTCGACTAGTTTCAGAATATTTTTGGTGCACTAATTGTGGATATTTCAGTCTGTTAATTTTTTCGTATTTGATCAGTTAATGTTCTTAATGAGAGCCAAGAAATTATCAGCTAATTGATGCTTTATACAATTGACCTATTGATACAAATCTGTACAGTTTTACGATCACTTTGTACGTAGTGCTTAACTTCAAAGGGCTAGTTCCTAATTTTACATACTGTAATTTCGAACATAAAATGAAAAACCCAAATTACAGGAAACGTCCAGAACTTGAAATTAATCAAATCAGCATCAATTCCTTAAAATTTTTTACATGCCTTCCATTCGTAGCTAAAGATTTTATCGTTCGTGCACAATTGTTCTTTGACATTTTCTAAAAAAATGGATTTTTTTTTGTTTTTTACGTAAGTGGCTGTGATATCTAATTTGATCAACTTTTCTAAATGAACAACTTCAATAATGTCGAAAATAGAAAATGTAGATTATTCTTGATCCAAATTTCTATTTTTGATTCTCTCTTGTACACAGTTGGAAAATTTAGAATTATGAGATATCAAATCCAAGTTTTCCGCAATTCGCCAATTTTTATCTAGAATAAAATTTTCTGACAAATGGATATTAAAAAAGTTTTCCAAATGGTGCATACTTTTTGGAACTCACTGTATACTAGTCTGGCAGGTACTTGCAACAGCAAGAATGTTCTGGCTTTTCTAAATAATTGAAAGAATATACACTCGAAATTTTAGCCTTGTGGGAGAAGGTTATGAATGACCTTTCCGAAGACAACTTTGCTATCTTCTGGCTCATACTTTCAACCATCAAAGTAGGCTTTCACATATTCAAATTGTAGTTTTGTAAGAGAAAAATTTAAAAAACTGTTGTTGAAATTCTAAAAATTTAAGGGACGATGAAACAACGGCGAGATGCCTGCCAGAACGGCACTTTCTTAATGGACCAATAACAAATCATCATTTGAAAATTTTCTAGCTTTGTAGGAAACAGGTTACTCAGATGGTTCACTAGCCCTCCTACCTACTATATACATATTTACATATATATATATATATATATTATATATATATTATATATTATTACTAATATATATAATATATATAATTATATATATTACTATATATATATATATATTATACATATATTATATATATAGTATATATATATATTTATATATATATATTATAACATATATATATATAATACATATTATAATATATATATATATATTATATATACTAATATATGTATATATATATATATATATATATTATATGAAAAACTTGGTTCACCGGAATGACACCGCGTAAAAGGATTTGAAAAATCTCGACGATTTTTCGAATCTTTTTTACGGCGTTCATTTCCCGTGGAACCAAGTTTTTCAAATACATTCCGACCGCGGAAATCTATATATATATAATATATTATATATATAAATATAGTATATATATATATATATATATATATATATATATATATATATATATATATATATATATATATGAACGAATTTATATCTTTCAGGAATTTTTCAAGAAAATCCGAAAGGGGACTCTACGCGAATTTCTGTATTCTAAGAGAAGTGATTCAGTGGCCTTTTGTGTGCACTTCAGAGGTTTTTTTTATGTACACTGTTCTATACGTGAACTGTTCCAATGTTCATTAAAATTTGATAACCAATTATAGAATCGATCGATAACGATGTCTACCATCGAAACCACATATATTAGCCCCTATATACTCTATACATTATGAATTTGCTCATAGTCAATTGAAAACCACAAGAATCCATCCTCGGTTCCCTAGCTCTCTAGACATGGGAAAATGCCTTTCGATCGTGGGCGTCTAAACACGCACAAAGTGAAAAAATCTAATGAATATTCAGCGGACTTGTCCCTCGGATTGTACTGTGGCGTGTAACAAAACCGAAGACAAAGTGCTACACACGATGGAGACAATCGGGCACACTGGGAGACGGCTTTTAATTTGAATAGCATCTGAACAATTTAGACTTGAGCCCGATGTTTCTTTCAACCAACAACTTGTTGGATGTTTTGTTATTTTCTGACATTTTGAAGGGTAAATAAGCTCTTGTGATCTGTATAAATAATTAGGATATCATTGTTAAATTTGCTCATTCCGAAATAAAATAATTATGTGTTTGTAGTGGACTAAGTCGAGTACGACACTGTGCGGGAAAGTATTAACGTTTAGGCTCAGTATATATCGGTTGAATATTTAATCCTATACTGAATTCCGCTATATTCGCCGACATATTTACTTCGAATTCTTCTTTTCAAAGGAGTATTTCTTGTGGTGCATTTTGTCCAAGAATGGGTTTTTGTTAATTATTAGTTATTGGACGATTATCGACTGAAAATAATTTTTTATTATCAAAAAATGAATTAATCTCTTCTTTTGAAAAGAATATACAGAATATGCTTTGCATTTAGATGTTATAATAACGTTTCAAGAGTTATTTGTAACAACATCAGACTATTAGATACTATTAAAAACTCATGATGATTGTGTAGTTCCTTATAATTCTGCTTGAAACGGTTTTGAAATAAATGAGTGAAACCAACTTGAAAAAGCTGAAGAGTAAAATTCTAACAAAAAAATTCAATGGAAATTGGTTCCAGTTGTGCTAAATAAACTGAGTAGAATGATCTCAATAGTACATGTTCAAAACAATTTGAATTGTTTCAAAAGAAATTTGAGAAAATGAAATTGTTGAAGGGATTTTCATCATTCTATTTCAAGTAAGTATTTCACGAAATGTTATGAATAATAATTATTCTAGCTAACAGCTCCGAAGATGAACTTCACCATTGTTATTATTACATTTGGGCATAGAAAAAATCCTTTTTCAATAAGATAAATTTTATTTCAACCTGTAGTAACATGCTAACGTTTTGACGTTACCTTGTTCGTAACTTATATCAAAGTATGATATACCTACTGATTATTTTCGTGTAATTTTCAACTAATCAGAACGTTTAATTCATTAATATATAATTTCCATAATACCAGGTTATACATAGAGTACCTACCAATCGAAAATTTTAAAATAATTTCATTTCAGTAGTAACCACATCGACATCAATATAATAACAATTCACAAAGTAACAAGACCATCAAATCTTGACGTTTATCAATAATTGGGTAAAATGAGTTCATTCCGAAATGCAATAGACGAAAGTATACAGAACGCTAAGCCTCATAAAACAGTGAAAACAAAATAATACGTAAGTATGCAAATAATTTATTACGTTCTGTAATGAAAGAAACTATGTACCAAATTATGTAAAAGATTAATTCCATTGAATGTTTCAAATTACGAAAAGGTAATGGAGAAAATTATGAAGATAATTTGGTTAAAATGATATGGAACGTGATGATAAATTAAAATTACAAGAAAAAATATGAAGGAGTTTAAAAGAAAAATTAATCCATTCTCTAGTCCCATAATTCTGGCAGCACGAAACGCAAGAAATTCGAATAGAAGGAACCTTCAAAAATATGACAGGAAAATAGAAAAGTAAGTGCGTCAGCATTTAAAGATGCCGAGTACATAGCAATGAGCGTGGGATTGAAATATACCGGAAGGACTAAAAATTAAATTTTTCTTAATTTCTTCTGTAGAACCTGCTTGGAGAGGAAATGAAGGAGCATCATGATTGACTCAATATTTTCAAAACGAAACACAAAATGATGAAACTCCAACTGGTAGAATACAATAAAATCCTATTTTCAATTTCCCACACAGGAAGAAGCAAAACCGTGCGCTAATACTTAATAAATGGCTTGTATCCAACCTTAATGAAGTAAGTCGTTGTCTAGTGAGGCTTCTAAACAAACGAATGATTGAAAAAGCAAGCTATTTCTGACAGTAAATACTAACAGGAGTAAACAAAAAACCCTTGGCTGGTACAAAAATATGCCAATTGGAGTGCATAAAATTAACAAATGGACCGAAAAGTCTGCAGAATTGGCAAATTTAAATATGATAAACAAAACAAGTTCAAGTCATTGTCACCTTGCCACTGCTGTTTCACAATTGGCTAAATCAGGTGTATCGGAACAAGAACTTATTAGAATAACACGAAATGATAATAGCACCACCAAAAACACAATAAATAAGATGAAATCCAATTTTAAAAAAGCTACAGGTTCAAGTAATAACACCTTCGATATTTCCAACACTTCAATGAGCTGTAGCCACGCTTTCAGCGCAGAAAATAGCTCAGTTGAAAAAACCTACTATATAATAATTGTAATTGTTATTTTACCATCGATTTCTATTCAAATAAAATCTTTTTTATATATACTTCATTTACTCAAAGAAAAAATGGTATCAAATACGATACGTACCTACTTGAAAATAAATACGGTTATATATCTCAAACTTCCGGATAATTATTTAAACTGCCAAACTGACACTCTTTGCAATAAGTTATCGATGTAGGTATAACCTGATTATTTTGAAGTAGGTACTTATAGTATTACTACTGACAATACAAGGGAGTATGATAAATATTTTCCATGAATTGAATAAAAATAACTGTTTTCACATACTCAATAAAAACTGTTATGGAAAATTGAAATGTTTCATTTGTTTGCATAGAAAATCTGAGTGACTTTTCACACATTTCTAATAGTTTTCACTAGAATTCAAATTTTGCTGGACAACCTCTGACGGGCCAGCTAGTATATCTAAATATATGTATATATATATATATATATATATATATATATATATATATATATATATATATATATATATATATATATATATATATATAGATCTATATATATAGATATATATATATATATATATATATATATATATATATATATATATATATATATATATATATATATATATATATATATATATATATATATATATATATATATATATATATATATATATATATATATATATATATATATATATATATTATATAATATATATATATATATATATATATATATATATACAAGAATTATATTGTTCAATATAATGTCTCACTTCCTGGAATGTTAATATTATACTTTGTCATAACGAGTATTATTCACCAAGCTGCTTTTTGGTTCCTTAGTTTCCATTCAAGATATCTCATTCAAATCATACCCCATGTCCTATCAATTAATCATGGCTTCTAATTTCCTCATTATAGCATCGCCATCGTGCAGTCTGAAAGTGATTATTATTTAATCAAATCCAGGGTATTCCGAGCGTGTCGTGCCTTTTAAATTGGGGACTATCACGGTAGTTCTACGAATATCCGCCAGTTTAATATTCCAAACTGTAATATGGAAGAAATTTTGAGCCTGTGTATCTGCCAATTAAGTGAATGGGATAATAGTGGGTCGTTTAGTACAATTTTTTAGTAATATGTACTTCGTCTACATTATACTTTTTTATTTTAAGTGTATTATAATAGAATTCTTGGGATATTTATTAGTTTACAGTTCTGAATATATGTTCTATTTGTTGAAAAAAACAGATTATTTCCATCCTTAAGCATATTTCCGAATTCTCCAGATGTAAGTTATTAAAACTTTCTGAATTTTTCAATATTTATAAATAAATTTCATAATGATTTAGAAATTTTCCAAATGCCCATTTAGTCAAAAAACTGGGTATTTCCTAACTCATTCCTGAATATTACGTAAGAGTCAATATCTTATCTTCGTTCAGTTTCATTGCAACATAACGTTCTTTGCTATACTTTCACAGAAATTCAGTTTTGAAAGAAAACAAATTATTATAATGCATTTGTTGAAACGAAACTATGATATGGCGGGATATGGTAAACTATAAAGATGACTGTCCTTATGATTAACTTCTTCTAGAAAAAAAATTACGATTGTCAATTAATGAAAAAATTATGAAAATCAACTGTGTAGTTTCTGTATAATTATTAATTTTGTGGAACCCTCTGCCTAGACAAGCCCATTTGCCATTTTGCATTAAAACATTTGCGTAGTCTCACCATCTCTCTCTGTCTCTATTTCTCTCTCTCTCTCTCTCTATATTTATACCTATATATATATATATATATATATATATATATATATATATATATATATATATATATATATATATATATATATATATATATATATATATATATAGACGGGTAGTCTTGACTGGCTAGTTGAGGAAAAATGTATTTATAAATTTTGAGGTTGCAGTCAGAATAATTGTTGGGCTAGGTTAAATGTCATATGGTCGAACTTTCGGAAATGGGTATTTTCTTTTTACCATTTTGCATTAAAACATTTGCGTAGTCTCACCATCTCTCTCTGTCTCTATTTCTCTCCCTCTCTCTCTCTATATATATATATATATCTATATATATATATATATATATATATATATATATATATATATATATATATATATATATATATATATATATATATATATATATATATATATATATATATATATATATATATATATATATATATATATATATATATATATATATATATATATAGACATATATATATATATATATATATATATATATATATATATATATATATATATATATATATATATATATATATATATATATATATATATATATATATATATATATATATATATATATATATATATATATAGACGGGTAGTCTTGACTGGCTAGTTGAGGAAAAATGTATTTATAAATTTTGAGGTTGCAGTCAGAATAATTGTTGGGCTAGGTTAAATGTCATATGGTCGAGCTTTCGGAAATGGGTATTTTCTTTTTACAAAAAAGTTAAAAAATTACTTACTAACTTGAGGTTATATAAATTTTGAAAAAACGTGAAAGAGGAACAGAAAAGCTGATGGGTACAATCTTGAAACTTCGTGACATATGTAAACATCCATTCCAAGAAATATAAATCTTATTTTCAAAAATCAGTAATTTCCCATCTTGCTACCTACAGGAAACCAGACAAACAAAATGGTCGAAGTCACCCTGAGCACGCGAAGCTAAACCACAAAACAACTAGGTGATCTTCTTTTAAAAATTGAGAATCGTCGATATATCAAATAAACGGGACACGGTCCAAACTAAATTTAAAGAAACTAAAAAATATTTGTCCGAAAGAGTATGGTGTGAAAATTTTGAAAAGATTTTTTTATAATTTTTACAACTAAACAATAACTGCTAACAACTTTTTGAATAGTTCAATAAAATAATGTTACTACCTTTAAATAGCTAACAAATGGGCTAAACCTTCTCTTATTTTGAAAGATTTGTCACAAGTTCACATTGACAATGTCAATGTGAACTTGTGACAGGACTCTTGAATATACAGAAATATTATGGTTCAGAGGATTCTGTATTTAAAATATTTTCCAAATTCGATTCAACAAGTGCTGTGGAAGCTGTTATCACTTGGTTTGAAAATTGTGGACGAAGATGGACTTTATAACGAAAACAATAAATTGAGTCTAGTATTTGCTCAATTCGCACAATTCAATTATTTAAAAGTCTCTGTTGATTTACGATAGGTTCAGTTATTCAAAGTCGCAACATCCTAAGACTTCACAGAACTACCGAAAATAATTTGAAACATTTTTTAAATCCGAATAAGTAATGCATTCGTGACACGCGTTTGTTCCAATGTTCAAAATTTGTAGACAGCTGAGCGTAACTCCAAAATAAAAAATATAGTTTCAAGTGTAAGCTGATCCAAGTGACCTCACCACTAGCTAGGTAATTTGAATGTAAAAAAATACATTACCATTACGAATAATAAATTATTTTACTATAAAAAAATGGTATTTTTTATTAAAAAAAAAACAATAATTCTAAAATCTCCGGGTCTGCTTTTTTCGAAAGGTGGCAGCCCTACTCACACCATCAGCACTGTCAGGTGAGATGGTGCACGCCAACTCACCAATCCAGATTCATTCAACAAATGTATTTTGGAAGTAACCACAACGGACTACGTGGTACAATTTCCAAATTCCAGGTACCTGGGAAAGTACTATCAAAGTATAGCAACATGCAGATGTGGGAATTTGTCCGAAGAACAACTACGCATTGCTTTTGAGGTAATTGATCAAGGACTAAATAGGAATCATGGAGCACAATGATTTTCAATACCTTATACAACATTACTTCTATTAATACGAAGACGACATTGTCAAGAAATAGATTTCGATGTTTGGATCGAGTGTATAGTTTCTCGTCGATGGGTTACATGAAGGCTGCACGAGTTTCACAAATAAGTGTCTTCGTTGTGTAAAACGCTAATAAAATTGTGTTTTCAAGTCGAAAACATATTTTAATATCTATTATATTTTTAGTGAAAATTTTTTCCAGTGGTTAGATGGTAAAATTGTTTATACGGGTGACAGGACTATAATAATTTCTTAGTTGGCAAGTGCAGTTTTCACCCTTCCAAGACAAGGTGCTCCATCTCACCCGACTTTACCCTTTCAATTTCCTTCTCAAAATTTGACCCTTTTAATTTTATTCAAATATTGTCCTCGAATACTCGTGGTCAAACATTTAGAAGAACCACTCATTTAGGGAATCTCCTCCGATAGCAATTTCTTAATATACTTATATACACATAAATCTATGTACCTTCAAATTGAAAAAACTTAGTTTTCAAATAATACTATTAGAAAACTTAATTATGATCTTCAAATCTTCTGAATGAATATCTTTGTTTATTTTAATAAATTTTCAAATGAACGGCTTTATATCTTGTGGAATTAATAATCCGTAAATGAATGATTCCTACTCGTCACGATCATCCAACGACAAATTCAACTATCGCTTCGTATGATTTTACGATGTTATTAAACTACTGTCGTTAAAGTCTGCAGAGAGCTTTCCGGCGCCGGAAAATTCCCAACTTGGACGATTTTAAAAATGATCCTCATAACTGAATTCTGAAATGCGTTTAATGCAAGCATCGTTGATGGGGTAGCCTGTTATCGAAAACCGATCTGTACAAAATAGCTAGGGAATTGTTTTAGTCGCCACTTGAGATATAAAGTTTAATGCGACTTTCTGGACGACGAGTAACTTTTGTTTTGGTTTGATGAAAGTATTTATGGTTCAACAAATAATAACTGAAGATTTTATAACACATCGCTCAATTCTCATGGAGCAGAAATAAGTGATGATATATTTTTCTATGGTTTTTTTAAAAAGCAGTCCTAAAATAAAATTAATATTATATAATAAATCCATGAAGCACATTAGTTTGTCACACTAGGTAATTATTCGTGAATGGTGCATATACGGAAACTATAAGAAGGTTCTTGATTCCAGTACGGGCACTAAAACCTCAAAAACCCCTTCTTTGTGAAAACCATCTAGAATATGCCATGTTTTCAGAAATTAGGGTATTTTTAAATCTTGAATTCTTACTTCCAATGTAAGTGAGCTTCAATGCGCTTTCTGCAATCTAACGCAGATCTAATTGTAACGCAGTTGGAATCATTTTTGAAGAAATAATTTTTTCTTCTCTCAATTGAAGACTCCGGTGCAAAAAGGGGGCACCTCCAATTTCAGAAAATTCTCAGGAGGCGATAAAAACTGTTTACTTTAGAAAATATTCATGATTTCGATTTTCTGTGAGCACTATGTTTCAGTTTAGTGATAGATATATAATATGTTCGAATATGAATGTTTTAGAAAAATTTCTCAACAGAAAAAACTTTGAATAAATCTTGATGAGCTGCCTCCTTTTTGCACCGGGGAATTATATAAAATATTTCGATACGAATATTATGCAGTATCAAATGAGAAAAACAGATTTTATGAATAATTTTTATTTAGAAAGAAGTAACAAGTAATGTTTTGTTATATTGAACATTTTAAACATCTGTGAAGCTGTCTTCAGACTGGTTAGGTTGTTCTTCACCTTAGCACTTGAGACCCTCGTAAAACGACATACATTCTGCTGATACGTATTCTGCTGCTAGTTCATTTACATGGAGATACTTAGGACGTTTGAGAGGTAATGAGCCAGAGTAGGAACGTGAATCGGGACCAGGAAAAGTCAGCTTAACTCTGGGTTTTTGAAGAAAAAATTCATCTTTGAAACAGGCACTGGCGGAGCTGCTGCCTTCGACACCTTTTTCAGTGTATTCTATCACTCGATAGGCAGAGATTGCAAATTTTTGTTTTCCTTTATTGACTACAGATTTCTTGAAGAGTTTACTAAAATGGTCATTGAAATTTAACGTCATTAACCTTAACCTGACGTTTAAAAAAGACATCTCCACTAGGAACATGAGGAAGGGGCATATTTTGTTGGCAAAAAAATGATAATAACTCAGTTTGATTGTTGCTCATTTTAACCTCTGCTACATCCTATTTCAATTTTGTGTAAAAATAGTTTGCTTTCTTTTCGTGTACTGCGTTCTCCAGTCCCAGATTTTTTTTCACTTTTTCAAAAATTCCACTGAACACAGATAATGCAAGCGTTTGCCGTTTACAAAGCAACAAATTTAGCCGGTGCTGCCACAAAGCGACAGAAACATTTGTCGACAACTCATTCGATGCAAAAACGAGACAGCTCCGGAGATGCCTCATTCTTGCACCGACTTAATGAAGGAGGTATACATATTTTCCTTAAAACAATTAAACAAATCAACAGACATGCCCCGTTCTTGCACCAATCGATAGACGACCTCTTTGTTACTGGTTTCCATCATAAAAGTGAAAATGGTATAAAAGTGGAGCTGACCCCTTTTTGCGCCGGAGTCTTCAATTAGGATCTGACATCAAGCTGAGTCCATTTAATCTTCCAAAAGCTTATGATAAGGAAAGGAATTCGAAAGCAGACTGAGCACGTTCAAAAAGAGGAATTAATCGAGACGTAAAATATGACACTTTGATTAATTCTCAAGATATCAAAAAATTGCGCCCATGAAACCATGCAGGATTTAATCAGAATGTCGAAAGTATTTTTATACAAGAAACTAGTAGTAAGCCTAGTATCGAGAAATTCAAGGATTCTGAAGTGCAAGTGAATACTACAAATCAGAAAAGAGGAAGTTTTTGATATTGAATTTACATAAAGCAGTAAAATTGACTATACCACGCCTCGACTTTTCTTCATTTTTCCCAGATTGTATGATGAATTTGCATCTTCCCAACCTATCACCTTCTCTCTATTTTCTCTGGAGTAAGTTTTCACCTGCATATCGCTTCATACTTTCACTTGAAACTAACATTTTTATGAAAACCACCAAAAACTTTCAAATCTCTCATATAATTCTTGTTCAAAGTTGGTTTCGAAGAGCCATGTTTTGACGTTATTACCTAAGCTCTTTACTATCTCAGATCGAAATATTTATCCTGTACTCCCAAGCCCAGATATTTCGCAACATTGAGGACATATTTCTGAATATATTTTTCCCAACATATTGTGAAAAAGAATTACCTTTATAGTAGTTTAAAGGAACTACCAAATAAAACCCTGCCGACATAATGAATTGTATTCTCCATAATTTCAGAAACCACCTTCTTATTATTGTGCGTTTCAGGAAAGCTCATGAAGATGACTGAATTCATCTTATCAAAATGGCTAACTGGAATATTAACTAACTCTTTTAGCCAACATTCACACAAAAATACCAAATTCTAGAAAAAAAAATTTATTTTAAAGCTTCATTTAAACTTTTCCTCTTGCGTTAAAAATGTTGTTAATGTAGAGTTATTTTTTCAGTAATTTTATTTTAAAAATTCACCACAATATTTATCAGTGTCGACATTTATGTGTTATATTAACGACTTCTTAACCATGGAAAATATTATCAACAATGAATTTGCTGAAAATAATTCAGACAATTCCTAGAAATATCCCGTTAACACAGTCTCATTTCTAACTTCCATTTGATTGTTCATAGATAGAAGTTTCCAAATTCTCTATTATAGAACAATTTTGATTTTCTGGGTAATAACAATTTTGCCGTAATTGCGCTGCTTCTACGCAAAGTTTAGCTGATTAGCCATATTCTAAGATAACTTGACAAACTCATTTTATGTAAAATATATAGTGACAGAGCTTATATTGCAATTCAATTTTTTCAGATGATTCTAGCCATTCGATAAATATTGAACTTTTTTTTCATTTTAACAAAATTAGTAAGATATAAACCATTGTATGAACTTCTGGCATTATTTAATGTTTATGACTTCGCGGCACTTTGCGCGCGACTCACAAACCTACTTGGCTTGGCAGAGGCCCTCGGGTTTGCATACTTGTCGCTCTCGAGATATGAACATCATAATATTTCCCTGGTGACATGAATCACTAAAGGATTTAACATTTCCGAAATGGAAAAATTCGACGAGATAACTTTTATTATTATATTATGGGATAATATATATTCATTATACTAACTTGGATAAATTATAGTTCTTTCAATTCAGAAATTAAGGAAGAATTATATTTATTTCAAATATGTTTGCGCCCGTTAGTCATTAATTGCACTAAATTAAAATACATATCATGTATATGAAAATTAAGCAATGAGTTGAAATTATATTATTATACCTATGTTCGGATATGTCAATCAATAAATCTTTCACTGCCAAATCACTCTTTTTGTAACCATATATGCCAAAAACTCTACTTTAGTAGCTGGTCAAAAGATAAAGACTAATATTTTAAGCTCCAGGTTCTAATGCTTGAATTGAAATTTCGAACCCGAAACATTGTACGCCCGACCTTGCGCCGCTACTTTCGTAGCTCTTTCACCTATGCAACGAGCAAATGTTATTTCCATTCATATGGATCGTAAAAGCCAACAAATTCCAAAAAATATGCTTGTCTAAAAATTAATGACCTACTTACCTATTTCACGCATCTTTAAACGCGTTGCCGAAAATCATGGAGAAACATTAGCAGAGGCCCTAGATATTTCTTTGACCGAGATACTAGACGCACTGCTATTACATTTTGAATCTTACGGTCTTTACAAAAAACTAAACGGGCTTGATCGAAAGCTAGGTGTTGCATTCGAACCCGCATACTGTTAACGCCGGTGTGCCTCAAGGGTATATTTTGTCACCTATCTTTTTTCTTGAACATATTAATAATCTCCTAAATTCGAGTAAAATCAGAATTATGAGCTTCGCTGATAACAGTTTTCCTATAGCATTCACCATGAACAAGAACCCTGTTAGTGCTTCTACATCTGACTATCTGATAATCTGGTTGTAAAGACACAAGCAACTGGGTCTCAAGAGAAAATGTCCTTACTAGCCCCCAATCACAACTAGAAACCATAAATATCAAACCATCTAATGAACTACATATTTTAGAAATCCAATTAAATCTGGCACGAGCACGCATTTTCCATTATCAAGTCAGCTACACAGCAGTTTAGTTATCTATTTCGTGCTTAAAATATGTTCAACATAAAGAAGCTCTAGCTGATTTATAAGGACCAAGATATTTCAGCATTGAAAAACTTCATGATTGGAGCTGTGCACCAATGCACTCCTTGTAATCTATTTACTGCTCCCTTGAGCATTGAGGCTTATAAGATGACCCGTTGCTAACTGTTCACCTGCATTCACTAAAACATGTCTCTTTTACAGATATTATCACAGGTGGTGTTCCACCACAGCCATTGCATTATTTATTTACCTACATTGATTAAAATCATTACCAGGCTGTGGAAACGAGAATTTGAACTTTTCTGAGAGTTACCCATTAAAATAAATTAGCGATGGCGAAAACTTAAATTTCGCTTCAGTGCGACAAAATATTTCACGCCTACAGCGGGTACGTGAACAAACAAAACTGTCGCTTCTGAGGCACCGAAATCCACGAATGATGCACGAGGACCCATTACACCCTCTCAAAGTGACTGCATGGTGCGCTGTTCACGCTGGAGGAGTCATCGGACCATTTTTTTCGAGGACGCCGCTGGTCAAACGACAACAGTGGACGGTGCGCGCTATAGAGCCATGTTAAATTAGTTTTTTCTGCCGCAATTGAACGAATTAGGACTGGAGGACATGTGGTTCCAACAGGACGGAGCAACGGCACACACTGCGCGAGCCACAACCGATATTCTGAAGGCGGCGTTCCTGGGTCGCCTCATCTTTCCTTTTGGCGATTTGCACTGGCCCGCAAGATCGCCCGATTTAACCATTCCAGACTTTTTTTGTGGGGTTTTTGAAGTCCCGTGAACAAGCCCGAGATCCTGGAAACCCTCAAGGACAACATTCGGCACGAGTGCGAGAATCTGTCGCCCGAAGTTCTCGCCGTGGTGAAAAATGCCATAAAACGAGCCCGCATAGCAATCAATTGTGACGGCGCCCATTTGACCGATATCATCTTTTCGACTTGACTAATAAAATTCTAAAAGTTCAAATATACATAATCAGAAAACAGAATCGAAGTTTTTCATTTAGAAAAAAAAACAACATCAGATGACTTCTTTTGGCACACCTTGTACTATCTCCTAGTTGAAGATTTCTTCTCACGAAGCGCACAAACTTATAAAATATTGCGAATATATGATTGTGTGAGCACATTTGCGTATTATTTCATGAAAAAAATTCAATTTCACATTGAATTATTGATATTATCAATTGCTATTTCTTCTATAGATACATGTACTTTTGTTGTGAAATAGTGGGAAAATTAAAACCAGTGTAATTATCTTTTGTTCTGAAAATATTCCAGGCAGAATGCTTTCGAAATAAACAAACCATGGAATTTCAATATAATACTTAGAAACCATGTTATTACGCTTGGTATTTCAATGCGAAGGTTATTTTAAATGAAACTCTTTTTCAGTAACAAATGGAAGAATTTACCACTCCCTATTCGCAACAAAAGTGAAACCATAAATCTGGACGTGTCTAATAAGCTAATACCTGCAAGTCGAATTAAATTCAGGCTGTATTCGTTCTGAATTCCGATAGCCCCAAACTACAGTTTCGCG
>JARQZK010004406.1:200000-227500 GCA_030704885.1 Cynegetis impunctata
TATATATATATATATATATATATATATATATATATATATATATATATATATATATATATATATATATATATATATATATATATATATATATATATATATATATATATATATATGTTCAGAAAGATTTCCGCGGTCGGAAGTATTTGAAAAACTTAGTTCACGGAATGAACCGCGTAAAAGATTTGAAAAATCTCGACGTTTCGGCTCCTTTTGCGAAGCCATCTTCAGGAGAATTAGATGGGAAATAATTCAGACTCGTGGCCTCAATCTGCCTACTCCACGAATCGAATTAGAAGGAATCGGAAACAATACGATTGCGTGGTCTCAACCTGCCTACTCCACTAACCGTACTGCTTCCTGTCAACTCTGAAGTCTCAATCTGCCTACTCTTCAGAGTCAACTGACTGCCAGTTGACAAACCAATTATTTATTTAGTATTATATATCAAATATCAATCATCCCCGTTGTGAAATTTCGATCATCATTCGATTTTCGAGCTATTAGTGAGTGAAAATTTATTCAAATTCTAACCTGAATTATATGAGTTCATGAAACTGGTTCCAACGTTAGCAGATATAACTGTTGGTGATCCACGATAGTACTAAAACAGAGAAAGTTTTTCCTTAATTTCAAATTATTTATGAATTACCGGAATTGAATCAGTCAATCATACAACAATTCAATTTATTGAAAACTGCAGGGCTGTATAAAATGAGTTAATGATTCAGTCTTTTTTAACGAGGGCAAGGTCCAAAGATCTCGTCATTAGAAGTGATAAAATTAGTTTTTTTTTTGAAAATACATCTACTCTCGGTCAAATATTTCACCGATAATATGATTCCGTTCCTGAAGTTCCATTCAACATATTCATATTTATTTATAATCCCTCAATTTTTTTTTTGGGAGGGTGCAGTGTCCTAGTAAAGAGGATTTTAAATTTGGCGAACATGGATTTTTGTCCCTATTTTTTTTATCTTACTAGTCAATAATATGTGCATAATATTTTCCATTTCTTCTAAGGACCTTTGTTAAGTAGCAATTGGAAGAATGAAGTATATTCATAATTAATAATTTTATGGATTTCAATTTTACATTAAAGAAAACAAATTATTTTTGTTTATTTTCAACTTCACTTTAAACAATAATGAGACTGCTTTCGAATGTTGTTAATGTTGTACACGCAGATGTAGATCTTTATATCTAGAGTTTTTTATTTTCTAAGGACAGTCATTTACGAACCTAATACTGGTTCAGATGGAATATTTGGTTTAGATCTAGTCAATAAGTTCAATAGTGTAGAAGGTATAAAATGTCTGTCAATTCAGCGTTTGCTAATCAGAATCACAAGATAGTTTACTAATTTCCAAATTAAATTGAAAATCATTTACTCGTCGAAGTATGTCCTATTTTTGTTCAAAATGAAATTAAACTAGTCAAAATAAATTTATTTTATTTAAATTAAAATAATTTCTATAGCATCATCCAAAACACTTTCCCATTAATCTTACCAATTACCTTGTTTTGACTAGGGTTCAAACTAAGAAACCCATGTTTCATCAAATCGCCACAGAAAATCGGTAAGATTCTTCTTAAAATATTGCAAATATTATTGAAAAAGTCGATTTCTCTTTTAGTTGGGATCAACATCTAAGAAATACGGCACCAATCTTGAACGAAGCTTTGTTGTATTCTTAAATCTAGAAGAACTAAACCTGTTACTATCAAAGGAATCATCTACAATCTAGATGATTCCTTTGATAGTAACAGGTTTAGTTATCCAACCCTTGGCGCATCTTCAATCGATTTACGATCTTTTTCTTTTGTCGATGCAGATTGCTTGCACTTTCATTTACTATTATGGATGAATTTCTGTTGAGATTAAATCAACCAAAAGAAAGCATTTTATGACCAAACGATATTCAAGGTGAAACTTGCCTGAAACAAACTATTTGTCAAATTAAATTCCTATTTGATAGTTGCTTTTACATTAATTATGCCAACCTAACATAATTAATTTCATTTTTACGAGAACAGAACCATTTATGGGCGGAGTTAATCATTATATTTATCTTCGAAAGAACTCTATAACATTCAGGAATTATATTGATAAGCGCTAAAAATTTACTTGCGTTAATTCTACTGTTAGCTATATACTTAATTGCTTTTGTATTTTATCCTTCAGCAAACTGTCTTGCGCATCTTGGGCAGCTCCTTCCCTGAGAGCTGTTTACATGCCATAATGAGAGACTTGAACAAGAGAAAGAAAGATTAGTAGGACCGACATAAATCAATTTTTAACGGCTATGTGACTCTAGAAGACATCACAGACAATTATCAACCGCGGAAATTAGAAAAGTTTATGGAAAACATACTTGGATGCATCCTCGGTTTTATTTTGATTTAGAGTTTCGTTCTCGTATTTTTCAACGTCAGATGCCATCTTTTCAACTTCTGAATTTAGGTAGTTAAGGGGCAGGCAACCGCCCACTGAATGATGTAATTTGATATTTTGAAATCAGGCATTATCACTTTATTTATTTGGTATTTAAAGTGGGTAGTTCCTGTTTAATAAATGGGTTTGGGAACTGTCAAGTTATTACCTATGGTGAAATAACTTACATACTTTATAAATTTTAGTGTAGAAGGAAAAGTTATTACATCACGTTCAATAATAAGTAGGTAGGTATATGATAATGAAAGCGGCTATATTAACTCACACATTTTATAGAATATGATACATCAAACAAGTGAGAATTCACAGAAGGGGCGGCATTGAAGGTGTGATGGATACTGAAATAGAAAGCTATTATTAAAATTATGTTGGAAAAATTATTCTTCTTAGAAAATGATCTATCTTTAATTTTGCTTATTATAACAATTAATGAAAAAATAGGACACTTTGCCCCGGATTTCCGAAAAGAAGAAGATATGTATATATATATATATATATATATATATATATATATATATATATATATATATAAACATATATATATATATATATATATATATAAATATATATATATATATATATATATATATATTTTTATATATATATATATATATATATATATATATATATATATATATATATATATATATATATATATATATATATATATATATATATATATATATATATATATATATATATATATATATATATATATATATAGATTTATTTCAAACATTACATTTTAAAATTAAAATTCATTGGACGTTTCAATGGAGTTTCCTTCTTCATCAGCTAAAATCGGGATAAAATACAATTCGATATATGCCCCATTATTGTAATACATGAGCTCTATACGCATGAACGATTATACATCGGTTAAACAGAGATTCAAGAGTCAAGTAGTATTGTGACAACTACCGACGAACATTCTGGTGAGATACAATTTATTTTATTTTATTTTAGTGTATGTGTATATATGTTTTATATTTAGGCATTTGAATTGTATTTTATCCCGATTTTAGCTGATGAAGATGGAAACTCCATTGAAACGTCAAATGAATTTTAATTTTAAAATGTAATGTTTGAAATAAACCTGTTATACCAATAAATGATATCTCTTGGAATGAATACGATAAACAGGTAAAAATCAAGAATTCAAATATATATATAGGTATATATATATATATATATATATATATATATATATATATATATATATATATATATATATATATATATATATATATATATATATATTAAAATCTTTTGATAATTATTAGCAATAACAGGCTTGTTGAATCTTAAAAAACTCGATTTTATTGAAAAGTTGACGTTTCGCCACGACATTCATTGCTTTATCAAAACTTTTGAGAAAAAATTGAAATTTCTTTGACATTTATTGATTTGAAAAATTTCTATAGAAACAGACTACTGTTTCACTAAAATTTTTTTCGGCTGTGGCCGTACTTTGTTATTTATTACGTGCTATTCAGTCCAATATTAACATTCAAATTTGTTATTATTAGATGGTAAGGGAAACCACAGAAACCTTTACCTACGTAATGTTCGAAATAGGTCCAAATTATTTTGATTTTGAAGAGTCAAAGAATAATAATATAGGGTACTATTTATCTTTTCTTCAAAAATTTCTCATTGCTGCTGTGGCCGTCTTCAGTTATTAATTACGTGCTATTCAGTCCAATATCAACAGACAGGTCCGTTGATATTAGATGGGAAGGGAACCACAGAAACCTTCACCCACGTAATGTACAAAATAGGTTTAAAATATTTGATTGTTGTCTTTAAAAAGACATTACTTGTGATTTTGGAGATCACATGTTCAAAACTATATTTTCTTTCCAGAAAAATTGAAAATTCTAGATGTTTAGATTTTGTCTAAGAAGATGAGTTGTTGTGGTTAGAATTTGTTTGTTGAATTAAATCTGCGTATATTGAACTTAAATGTTTGATATCTGTTCTATCATTTACGACTTTATTTAAATTTTTTTGAATATGTAACATTTCTAAAATTTCTCTGCGTTTTTGATCTTTTTCTATTTCTAAAATTTTTGTGCTATTAAAGTTGAAAGTATGATTCTCATTGTTTTTATGTTTTATTAGTGCTGTGGTTTGTGTTCTGGTATATTTGTGTGCTTTTAATCTTTCTTCTAAATTTTGAAAAGTTTGTCCTATATAAGATTAGAAATAGTTCACAGGCAACAACAATTCGAATAAATAATATATATATATATATATATTATATATATATATATATATATATATATATATATATATATATATATATATATATATATATATATATATATATATATATATATATATATATATATATATATATATATATATATATAAATATATATATATATATATATATATATATATATATATATATATATATATATATATATATATATATATACCTCTCTGCAAATTAAAGAAAGATCATTAGGATTAGTTACCTCATAATGGCTAGCTCGAGATTCTCTTCTGTAACTCATCCAAGTTTTTGGTATTGTCCTTGACCTAATGTTAAAACTTAAATGCAAGGAGGTCACACTCCTCAATGGCTCTGTATGAAAACTCAATAAACGTCACTTTCCTGTGACATAGAAAAAGATAGTCAATATATCCTAAGTTGGTGCTAAGATCGTTGGTGTTCCAGACATTGCTAATGTAATATTTCTACAGAAAATTATTAGTCTTCTGCATATCGTCTCCATACTGATCTTCATCAATTTTTGGAATATTAAGTCCTGCTCTTAGTATGAGTTATTCTAGGTCGATTCAATAAAGATGAGCATTTATTGCATTAGTGACATACTAATTTAGAAAATTATGAATGCGTTTAATTAAGTAGAAAATTCATTTATTCAATTAGATTCACACTTCATCAATCTAGTTGAGAATGTGTCATTTCAATTTGTATAGTTCAATAACCGATTTGCATGATAATTCGATTTCGACATGAATGGATTTAAATTTCAATATCAATTTCAGGGTTACGAATCACTGGATCATAGCTATACAGAAATCTACACTAGACGTCATGTAACAATAACAAATTTGGTTAGCGAAAATTGAAAAGTACATTATTCAACGCACTCCATAGCAAATATGGGGGGAACTGGACAGACGGAGAGCTTTTGTTCCGAGCGATAAACCCTTTTTGCCACAAATATTCCGATGTCCGTTCTCGTTGATTAGGTTATTTTTGACAATGCATATTGTCTCTTTCTGATCGCCGCAATCGAGCGTCCGCTAATAATTTATGTCGTCTAATTCAATATCCAAATATCTAAAATTTCATGTTGGAAATACATTCACTGCAGTTATTTCAAACTGGAAAGCAATAGTTGTTTGATAACACGAAGAGTCTTGGTTGTTACCCATAAACACAGCAAAGTGGTAAAAATAATACGAGATATCAATATATACCTTCAAATGTTCCTCTAAAATCTGTTACTCAACAAAAAGATCTAGGTATTACAGTAACTGAGAACCTGTCGTGGTCTGAGCAAATCCGGACCGTTTGCAGCAGAGCAAGAAATTCACTATACTTTTTATCAAAGACTTTCTCCAGAATATCACTGAATCATTTTATGGCAGTTTTCAACATATACACAAGACCGATTCTGGAGTTTGCTGGACCTGTTTGCAGTGTCGATGGTGTGGGTAATTCTAATCTACTTGAATCAGTTCATAGATGGGCAACGCGAGCTCCTTTTGGATTTCGTTGTCCTCCATAACAGGAACGATTGAGCTAAATAGGATATCCTACATTTCAGAACCGTAGAATTTGAGGAGACTTGATGAAAACGTTCAGAGCTCTAAACCGACATGTTTGGTGTGGATCTTTCCCATAGTTTTCCTCTGAATAGACGATCTACCATGCGATGTTGTTAATGTCCTATCTGTGAACTCTTTCAAAAATCTTTATGATTTATATTTGAGCCAACTGTAAAGGGAAATCTTTTGTTTTTGGTATATTCCTTTGTATCACAAGCGAAATTTGTATACTTGAACATTTAGTGTATTTGTCAGTAGGTAGAATTTCTTTTTAGGTTTTTTTTTGTTTATTATATATTTCTTTTTTCAAATTAAGTATCAGAGATATATAGGTCTCTGGCCTCGGCTCTTTGTTATTTTTTAATAATGATAATAAAGAGAGAAAAAATCCTAATGAATTTATTCATTCAAGTACATGAAAGTAGTGACTGATCCACAGCTCACTCCAAGTGAAATTCCTAGCTGTTAGTACTTGTTTTGAAATTATACTTAAATAAAATCTAGAAATGAAAATGAAAGATTGGAAATCAATCCACGCAATAAAATAGAAGAAATTGCATAGACTGACTTTATCATTTAAACATATAATAATATTGACATCGTTAGATATACATACTTAACAAATCTATTCTTTCAAAATAAAACAACGCGTGAGAATGTTATATTTTCCACTCATTTTTTTTTATATAAATATCCTCAGCCTTCTAAGTCAATTTGTAGTCGCACTATGCTCCCTCCAAGAAGCCCTAAAAGGATGAAAGTGGAAGAGAAGAAATAAGTTTCTCCAAAGAAAAAACTAAAAATATCGGCAAAAATACAGGTAGAATCCAATATAACTCTCTCTTTCATCAAAACCACTTTAGAGGATAACCAAAATCTAATTGATACAAAACAGGTTTTGAAGAATAATTCAAGTACCACTTTTACCAATGATACTGTTTCTATGACTCCAAGATAAAAGAAGAAGAGCTACTAAGTGCCGACAATTTTTGTCTCATAAACCTCTATGATTTGTTAGCATGTCACTAGTGCTTTACTATAAACAATAAGGTGGTTTTGTGGATTAAACGTCGTTGCCCACTATGTCTATAGACAGAAATCTACTGATGAGCTCTATAAAGAACAAAACACCGTCGAACTTTCTAACACTATCCCTTTTAGGATGAATGGGAATTCCACATCGTCGAGTCTCATGAAACCAACTACGTTGGATGGTTGATTTGATGACTTGTCAGTTTTTCGAAAGAATTTCACGACTTATTAATATATATTTCTCTCAATATATAAATATATATATATATATATATATATATATATATATATATATATATATATATATATATATATATATATATATATATATATATATATATATATATATATATATATATATATATATATATATATATATATATATTATACATATATATATATATATATACTATATATATATATACATATATATATATATATATATATATATATATATATATATATATATATATATATATATATATATATATATATATATATAGGGTGTCGCACCGGGAACTGAATTGATCGATATAGAATAAAGTACGGATCAGAAAATTTTGAAAATTTAGATGATTACTAAGGTCGGTGTGGCCAATCCAATCAAATTAATTACAAGCAGCTGGCACTTCCGCTTATACCGGAAGTCGATACCAACTTGCTTATTTCAAATAGAACACCCTATATATTTTACGGTTTTCAAAAAGAGCATAAAATTCTGAGTCGAAAATGTGAAGAATACCCTATGCCTAAACCTAGCCGTTTCAGAGATATTTCACATTTTATAGAAAATTTGACAGGTGCAATGGTTTACATTTTACAAAAACCGGTATAGGTAACTTTCTTCCTGTAAAAGATACTCATTTGCTTCTTGTCACATGAAAATAGCACAAGAGGAACTACATTCTACGAATGAAATTAATTCAATAATATCATACCAAGTGTTCCGTTTTTCGCGTTACATTTCGTCAACTTCAAACCGCGAAAACTTGTTTAGGTCAAATGGAACACCCTGTATTTTTTTACGCCAAGTTGTGTGAAATTGAATTCCCTTTTTTTGATATTAGCATTGTGAAGGTTAAGGTTACAACTTTTTGAAATTAGCAATGATTAGAAACAATCAGTCATTAACTTATGGCAAAAAATGCCAGCGCGTTTAAATTATACCAACGAAGACTTTTAGATTTGATTATTATTTATGGAGAATGTAATAAAATAATATCAGGAACTTGCAGCATATTTGCTACTCGATATCCAGAAAGACATAAACCGTCACTAAACACTGTAAAACGCATACCTACTGGAAAATTTTAAAAATTATGACACTGTCAAGGCAAAAATTCAAAGAAGAAAGCCTATTGTTGATGACGAAACCATAGAAATAGTCATTCTGGGATATTTTCATGCATTTCCAAGGATGTCATTAAGACAAGCTGCTCTGGAATCGGGACTATGCAAGACACAGAATCTTATTAAAACATAAGTTCCATCCGTTTTTATTCCATATGGTTCAAGGATTAAAGGAAACAGATTTCCTAAGAAGACAGAATTTTTGTGAGTTTTTTCTAATAAGGTCTGAGGATGAAGATTCTTATTTAGGAAATATTATATGGACAAATGAAGCAAAATTTACCAAATATTGACTTTTTAATAGACACAATTCGCATTATTAGAGTGACTCAAATCCCCATATGTTCAGTGAGCGAAACTTTCGGAAAAGTTGGCAGTTCAATGTTTACTGTGCCAGAAGAAATGATGGAGTGGTGGCATTACAATTTTATCAGGAAAATTTAAACAGTAAATTAAATTTTCTCTTCTGCTTATAAGTATAGGTGAATTTTTGTGAAGATTTTTGAAAGAAATCTGAATATCTTACAAAATTTGAATAATAACTATTCAGAAAATTTGCCTCTGGCCGAATATAGAAACATTTTTTCATCAGCACGATAGTGCTCCCCCACATAACGCATATTTAATTAATAATTATTTACAAGACATTTTTCATGATCAATGGATTGCCAATAATGGACCTTTCTTATGGTCTCCTCGCTCGCCCAATTTATCAGTTCTTGATTATTTTATTTGGCGAACTATTAAAAATAAAGTTTATGAGAGCCTATTATCAACCATTGAAGATTGTATGCAGAGAGTAAGAAATGCCTTTCAAAACATATCACAGGATTCAATTAGAAGAGCTACCCAGGAGGAACTAATCCGAAGGTGCGAAAAATGTGTCGGGGTTTGAGGGCGGATTTTTGAGCATTTATTAAATTAAAATGAAATGATATTTTAAATTGATCTTATCTCTGCTATTCTAGTTCAGTGTTATTTTCCGTTTTTCTGGATATATAGTACAAATGAGCTGCAAGTTCTTGTTATTACTTTATCACAATAAACAAATCAAAAAGTTTTCGTTGGTATAATTTAAACGCGCTGGCATTTTTTGCCATAAGATAATGACTGATTGTTTCTAATCATCGCTAATTTGATGAAATGATTACAGCAATTCATGAATTTCTAATAAAATCACGAATATTTCAAAAAGTTGTAACCTTAACCTCCACAATGCTTATATCAGAAAAAAGGGAATTCAATTTTACACAACTTGACGTGAAAAAATACAGGGTGTTCCATTCCACCTGAACAAGTTTTCGCGGTTTGAAGTTGACGAAATTTAACGCGAAAAACGGAACACTTGGTATAATATTATTGAATTAATTTCATTTGTAGAACGTAGTTGTTCTTGTGTTCTTTTCATGTGACAAGAAACAAATGAGTATCTTTTACAGGAAGAATGTTATACCGGTTCTTGTAAACCGTTGCAGCACCTGTCAAATTTTCTATAAAATGTCAAATATCTCTGAATCGGCTAGGTTTAGGCTACCCTATGCCTAAACCTAGCCGATTCAGAGATATTTGATTTCCTCACATTTTCGACTTAGAATTTTATGTTCTTTTCGAAAACCGTAAAATATATATATTCGAAATAAGCAAGTTGGTATCGACTTCCGGTATAAGCGGAAGTGCCAGCTTATTGTAATCATTTTGGTTGGATTGGCCACACCGACATTAGTAATCATCTAAATTTTCAAAATTTTCTGATCCGTACTTTGTTCTATATCGATCGATTCAGTTCCCGGTGCGACACCCTATATATATATATATATATATATATATATATATATATATATATATATATATATATATATATATATATATATATATATATATATATAAATATATATATATATATAATACAGGCTATTTCAAATTCGAGTATATGCATGGGGATTTCGATAACGGTAAGAGATAGAGGGATGGTTAAATGGGGGCAAAGTTACATATTTCAGAGTCATTATATGGATAAAAAAAAATCTAATCTAGCTCCTCTAGTTCTGAGTTATATAGGAAAATTCGAGAATTTCTAAATCATTTTTTTGCCTATATCTTTTTATTTAATGAATTAGTTTTCAAAACAATTGTCACTTTGCATTGCCAGTTTTTTCTAGCTATCTAAATATCTGAATAAAAATTATATACAGGGTGTCGTAATAAATTGGGCCACCCTCAACTTTCAATTTTCAAATACGGACCTGTATTTTTTATTGCATTTTTTTGAATGCCAAGAGTCATGTTTTATATGACGTAGTATTTTCATCTGAATTACAGAGTGTTCTGGAAATATTGAACTATACCAGTAAAATCTCAACATTTTTTTAAAATTGCAGCCTCTAATTAAATTTTTAGGATTTGGAAGATAATCAACATTATTCGACGAAAAATGTCTTTTTCAAGAATTCATCCACATTTCACTTTCACGTAACCCATATCAATGTACGAAAATGCGAAATTCTCCTAGTATGTTATGTGCATATAATCATTGCCCAAACAAAAAACAATGTTTCGGACTGGCAATCTCTTCATATTACAGAGACACCAATTTGCAAATATTTCATTGTTAATTTACTTCAACTATCTACATTTTCAGCTAATTTATGGGCATTTCTGTTGCTATATACAAATCATTATGATTAAACTATTTGAATTCTCATAGTATGCTTTGGAAATAAATATTTAGTTCACCTCACTTGTCATTCTTTGACAGTTCTTGGAAATTACCGTTGGTATTTAATGAAAAATCTGTTAGTACTGAAAATGTGTTCCCCATAGAGCAGAAAAGAGATATGATTAACGTTTTCTACAGAAATAGTAGGAGCATTCATCTTTCCGCTTGACTTTTTTTTATGGGTTACATAAAAAATAGAATATATCAAAACGAATTGAAAGTATAGAAGATTTAAAATTAAAAATCATGAACGCTTTGGCATCACTTACGCCGAAGAGATATCTCAGAGCGAATAATAACTTTAAAAAACGACTCTGTAAATGTCTGGAACGAGAAGATCGTCAATTCAAACATTTATTTCGATTATGATAACTTATAATGACTTATTTCAATTCTAGAATAATAACTAAACATTTCTTATGCGATAAGTATAAAATATGAAAACCTATATGATTAAATACAATGTTATGTTTGTGACAGATTATGTTTGTGAGTTCTCAGCAGAATACATAACAAACAGATCTTCCTCATACCTACTGAGGTTAATTAGATTGTTATGGAATTAAAAAATGATGAGATATCACTAGTATTAGTTCAGTATTCACAAACCACTTTATGATTTATATAAAAATATAAACGCCAATATGAAACATAATTATATAGGTAGTTCGAAAAGTAACAATGAAATATTTCCAATGGTTGTCGAGTATGAAGATGCCATTGGAAGATTATTTGTTTGGTCATTGATTATATGCACATACATGTACTACTGGGAAAAATTTCACATTTTCGTATATTGATCATGGGTTGCGTGAACGAAATGTGGATGAATTCTCGAAGAAGACATTTTTCGTCGAATAATGTTGATTATCTTCCAAATCCTAGCATTTTATACCTTATTCTATGATATTCCATTTAATTAGAGCTGGAATTTTAAAAAAATTTAGAAATTTTACTGGTAATAGTTCAATATTTTCAGAAACACTCTGTAATTCAGATGAAAATACTACGTCAATATTAAAACAATGACTCTTGGGCATTTAAAAAAAAATCGCAATTAAAAAAATACAGGTCCGTATTTGAAATTGAAAGTTGAGGTGCCCAATTTATACGACACCCTGTATATAATTTTTATTCAAATATTTAGATAGCTCAGAAAAAGTGGCAATGGCAAAGTGACAATTGTTTTGAAAACAATTCATTAAATAAAAAGATATAGGCAAAAAAAGGATTTCGAAATTTTCGAATTTTCCTATATAACTCCAGAACTAAAGGAGCTAGATCAGATTTTTTTTATCCATATAACTGACCTCTGAAATATGCTACTTTGCCCCCATTTAACCATCCCTCTATCTCTTACCGTTATCGAAATCCCCATGCATATACTCGAATTTGAATAGCCCTGTATATATATTCGAATTGTTTCTGGCTGTCTAGCATAGGCATCCAAAATTATTATTGAAGTTCGGATAGAAGATTTGTAACTTTGTTAAAACATTCTTGTGACATTCTTTAAAAAACTGAGAGTTGCAAAATTCAGAAAAATCTGTGTTTATATTAAATTAAGTTTAAAGATTTAATTCAAGTATCGATTAGAAGCGACCTAGTCTAGACATTCAATGTTTCAACAAACAATGTTCTGCCAATGCACGTACAAAATATCTGATGAGTGACATTGAATATCATGAATAGAAACTGATTTCAAGCTTATCATGTGCATTGAATGTATTTTGGAATGAGAAAATCATCTCTGAATATGCCTGTGATTCCATAATTAATAGAAATCCATGTAATTAAAATCATTTTATATAACATATAAATTTCAGAGGTGGTTTGTCATCTATGCTGTCATTTTAAATGCTTAGTATAGCTTTGAGTTTTGTTGAAAGCATTCTTCAAGTGACAATGACAGAGAAATTGACAAATGCGTTATTTCCCTTATTGAATTATAGCTTACATTTCAAGGATATGTTTTCAACACCTTTAGTCGTGGAGTATTAACACTTATATAGTGATAAATATGATGACCATTCAAATTTTGTGGGTGGTTACCGTGAAATGTATTCTTCAAAGTTGATACTTCCTCTTGTGTTCATCTAGTTGATTTGAATATAATAAGAGCTTAAAATTTTTCAAAACAATATCTAATAGGACATAAAAATTTTCTGGAGACGAACAAATAGTAAGCGTTAGGTAATAAAATTTCTTTTCACTTTGTTTGAAATGAGGTCAAAATTACATGTTTTCTTTTGTTGCTTCAATTTATAGCATGATTATTGGTGAGAATATTAACTCAAAATATTCTGTGGCATTATTTCTGTTTATCCATAAATCGAAATATAAATAGATTCATTTCTTAATTGAAAGAATGATTGATTTAAGTTTTCTTCTTACATTTTAAAATATTCGATAAATAATTGAGTATTAAAATTTTCCAACCATTTGTCTCCATATTATTGACCAATGTATCAGAATCAGAAGACTTTTCCAAACTGACATGAACATTGCATATGGGAATAAATATAAAGAAATCACTCTTGTGCCATATTTTTTTGTTTCGTAGCTTTAAGGTTTTTCTAGGTATTATTATGCGATGATTAAACAGTGAAAATAATAAAGCCATTACATATTGAAACAATGGCTAAATAAAGATTTACATGGATATCAACAACAACGCATGACGTGAGTTTCGGTGAGATTTAAGGTTCTTCGGATGAAGTAGAAAATGATTAGATTTTCTCGAATACATGCAATAACAACAAATATTTATGTAATAAATTCGGCAGATATAGTAATTACAGTGAAGTATACAAATAAGTGGTTAGGGTGAGAATTCTATACTGTACTGCTAGTCAGGTAGTTCCTTTATTTTGAAAAGAAAGGGACGGAAAGGATGGTCAATAATAGGAGGCCTGGACGTTAATATTTATTAATCTGTAAGGATTCTAGGACATTTACGTAAGGGCAAGTCAATTTATACATTTTTAAATTCTTCTCAGGTAACCAGGGAAAATACATGAGGCAAGGTAAAGACATCAAGACCAGGCTAGATACTTTTCTGGTCAAAGGAAAGAATTGATGAGATAAAACTATTATTAAAATTAATTTTATAGAACATTGTACATATCTAGAGTTTCTTCATTGTCTGTGTCAACAAATAAATGAGATTTGAGTAATAAGGATATCGTACCTTAAACAAACAATAAAATATTCTCTTATACATTATAATTAACTAACTTAAAATGAGAGTATTATTTTTTTACTACAAAATTTATCTAAAACTCAATAAATAAAGAATTCTTTCATTAATCCTTAATGAGTAGACTGACCTTTTGAGTAATAATCATACTTGTAATAATTAAAATAATTTTCATTTTATCCATACCTATACTTAACCTGTTATAATTTTTAAAAAATAGCATAACGAAGTGAAAGGCATTCTCTTGCTTACGTGAATAAAATGAAATGAAACTAAAAATATACTCAAGCTGTCTCAAACACATCTAATGACTTTTTGGAGGAGTAGAAATACCCCTGACCTTTCCCAATGAGATTAGAAGTTGGGAGAATCTGGATAAACTCGTAATTTGAGATGAATGAAATATCGTTTTTTCAAATTTGAATTATTTTCCTGTTTTGTCCCATACTTTACAGAAAATTTCTTGGATCTCGTCTTCTTTTGTTAAACCCGTAGGTACACATAGCCACGTAATGGTACTTTTTTCTATAGCAGTTTGACCAAAATGAAGTCGCTGTTCTTCAGTGTTTCCTCGGATGTCGATGGCTGTTGTTCATCCTCTGTCTAATGTCTGTCACTTGTTGGTATATTGATTTCTTCATTATCAGGCGAATTCTCTCCCTCATCTTCGGGTTCGTTTTTTTTTAGATATGTATCATAACACCAAGGTTGAAGCCACCACATTTCTTATATTGATTGTAAAAGCAGTTTGAAGACTTCATTTTCAATTCGTTTGGACTCTCAATGTCCCAACAAATAGTCGTGCTCTTATGGCGTCATATATTTCTAATAGATATCAAACGGTTTTTAATAACGATAACTGGTCATGTAAACAACTTGTCAAAATGGGGGTACCCCAAGGTTCCGTCTTAGGACCAATTTTATTCTTGTTATTCATAAATGACCTTCCGATATATTTGAATAACTTTAATACCATTCTGTTTGCCGACGACACAACGATCTCTGTAATCAATCAAATGATTTGGCTGCTGTCTCACAGGGGGGTGTCGCTGCACAGTCGAGAGCGGTTGAGTGGTTCACATCGAACAAGCTTTTGGCTAATGAACAGAAGACGGTAAAATTACTCTTCACCCTGAAAAATAATATTCCTGTTGATTTGGCTGATAATGCTAGATTCTTGGGGGTATATCTTGATTCCTCTCTTCGCTGGGATGTACACACCGGCCACTTGGCCGCTAAATTAACGAAAAACATTTTCTTATTGAAATCGATGTCAAGCCGTTTGTCGGTTAGCATCTTAAAAACTGCCTATTTTTCCCTGATTGAGTCCATCTTGAGATATTCTTTGTTAGCGTGGGGCTACTGTTCTACACGCACCCGTATTTTCTCTCTTCAAAGAAGGGCTATCCGAATAGTTGCTAGGCTTGATTATCGTGAAGAATGCAAACATGCATTTATTGAAAACAAAATTTTGACTCTTCCCTGCCTCTATATCTTAGAGGCTCTGATATATGTGCATGAAAATAAGGGTATGTTTAATCAGAATAAAGACTTCCACGACTATCCTACAAGAGCCAGAGAAATGATTCGAAATGATTATTGTAGGCTATCCAGAACTCAGAAAGGACCTTTTTATTCATCTAAGAAATTATACAATAAAGTCCCGGAAGAGATGAAACGCCTTTCTCCTATTAAATTCAAGACTATCATTAAGAAATTTCTGATTGAAAGGGCCTTTTATGAGGTTGAAGAATTTCTTGTTTGCGACTTTGGATGACTGTCCCTCCCTTGTGGGTATTTTTTATATTTTTCTGTTGTTTCTGTGATGACTGTATTTTAACTTTGAAATTGTATTTTATTTTAAATATATTTCTAATTGACGAGTGTAAACATATGGAAAATGTAAAGCATGAATAAATATTACTATTACTACTATTACTATTACATGACACTTGATGGACACGTGAAGTACCAGAAATTTTTAGTTGTTCTTTTGAACTAACATGCAAAGTTTCTTTTCTTTTCAATACTTTTGTCATCAATGAGTAGAACGTTAATGCTCGAACACTTTTTCTTGATAGCATTTGCCAAATCGCCCATAGGTGCTATATCACTGCCTCCAGCGACCAATCGGTCTGCTAATATCTTACAGACTGCACCGACACCATCAGGATTTCCTTAACGTGTCTGATTTCACGGTTACTACAAGTGCAGCGTGCAGCTTACTAGGTTAGGATAAAACTCTGTTAAATGAGTGACGAGAAAGTTAAAAGTTATCTCCCCTGGTCAGTCAATACTTCTCCTGGTAATAATCTCCTCGCCAGGGGATATACAACAGGGGAGAAATGTTTCCTTCATAAACTGAAGTTTTTTTATTAAAGCATGTTAATTTTGGATTAATATTATGTCACACGTAAACTATTGCACTATTGTTGAACTGAAACAACTAATGCTAAGTAAATTAAGCAAATTATATAAATAGTACGACTTACCAGTGGAGAGACACGTTCACCCTGCTTAAACAATGGCACCCCAGTGTTGCGTCGCACCAACTAACAAATAACTACCATTGAACCGCTTCTTTATTTGGTATCACTAAATTGTCATCAACGAGTACCATTGAGCGCTATTTTCAAAATGACCGTTTGATATTTGTTTTGTTTTGGCGAATCGGAATTTGCCAGGGTAGATAGACAAAAAAAGCGGGACGAAAGTAATGTTTAAAAATTATTAAAACAAATATTATTGTATTTTTTCTTCATAATACTTGACTATACTTATTTGAATTTGTGTTGAATATAATTTAACTGAGCATCTGCGATAAAGAAGGTATATAATGTTCAACCAAAAACGTCAAAGGGACAAGTCAGGGTAGAGATTTTTTCATACTTAAATGAGTAATGTCAAAGAAATGTACTTCAATTTGGTATTGAATCATAATATAATCATTAAACTACAGTGAGATGCTGCTATTCCTTTTATTGTATAAAATGACAATATATAAAATATAAAAGGTATTTTATATTAATTGCCGTGTACATTACCTCTTATCGTAGAATGACCCATATATATATATATATATATATATATATATATATATATATATATATATATATATATATATATATATATATATATATATATGTATATATCCGATGTTTTATTATCCAGATTGACAATTGCGTCATTATTCTCATATAAACTAGTAATGAGGGCTACTAGATGGCCTGGGACTCCTATTTCTCTCAGCACTTTGCACAGACTCTCCCATCTTAAGCAATCGAAGGCTTTCTTGTAGTCAAGAAAGCAAAGGAGCATAGAAGCATAGGGATATTAAACTAATTTAAATTAAATTATATATATATATATATATATATATATATATATATATATATATATATATATATATATATATATATATGTGTGTGTATTAAATACATATATATATATATATATATATATATATATATATATATATATATATATATATATATATATATATATATATATATATATACATATATATATTATATATATATATAATATATATATAATATATATATATATATATATATATATATATATATATATATATATATATATATATGTATTTAATACACAACAGAACATAAGCGTTTTGAAGTAGTTTTTGTAATCTTTTATATTATTTTTCTTAGAAAGTGATGATTTTCACAAAATAAATTGCATTTGTAGTTGGGCAGTATATTGTGGTATATAAGTTCCGATCATGCAATATAAAAATTATGTTGTAATGTATGTAATAATTTGGTTGTAGCATCAACATATTCATACTCTATAGGTATCCTATATAAAATTTGTTCAAAAACTATATCTATTATTGCCTCTGCATTTTAGTTTTGGAATTACTATGTTGCTACCTTGACCGTTAAACCTATGATAATTTATTCGAAATGAATCTTAGGTATATTAAATAATAGTTCATTGCAAGGAGAATTATTGAATTGATGTATTATTTTTATCTTCCAATCTTTTCGCTTAAATCTCTTCCAAGTATTTCTAGTAGTTAACAGTGTTATTTCATCAGATCACGTCAATGTTTGCACAGAGTTGCGAACGACGTTAAAACGTGTGAAATTATTCGTTTTACATAAAGAAAATCCCATTTGCATTTAAACTCAGGAAAAATATAGAATTCCAGCATTAATACGACGGTCACACAGCTTCGAAGTGTGCTGAAATTTTATTTTTCAACGAATACGTCTGCGTTCGTCGCGAAAGCCCGACAAAGCCTATTTGGGAAGGTTTTGCTCGTTTAATCCGTAAAGTGGATTCAAATCCTGCCCTAATGCCCCCTAGTACCGTGAGTTCGCGGTTTGTGGGATTTTCGGGAGAAAGGCGGGAGCTTGGAAGATGTGAAACAAATACATTGAGTTTTTGCGCTACATATAAACAAAAACATACCATTCGACCAATTAAATTGGAGACCGACTATGTTCCTGAAATTTTAGTCTTAGTAGTCAGTTTATCTGTCATTTCACAGATAACGTCATGACAAACTAGAAATTATCGACTCCTAAATTTGAGAAAATCTTTAGTACTTTCTTTTTCAAGCATATGGTGCGTAATAATGACATATTGGAAAAGTTCTTTTATAGTCTAATTTTTCACTAAAAATAGATTTTATGCATTTCCAATAATCTGGAAATTTTACTTCAACCTAAAACTATTATTGGCTCCTGAAGAAGGAAATGTACAGGATGAGGATATTTGTATAGAAAAACTTGTTACTATAGAAGAAACAAAAAAATAGATGTCGCATTCTTGATCTACTTTTTCGAGACAAGTTCACTGACGAAAAATTTGCTATCGTCATTTGTTTGCGAGTTACAAACCTGAATTCGATTTGTTTACTTTTAGACACCTTTTACATCCTCTAGACATGTTTTACTGTATAATACAGTGCAATTTCGAGTTATATGATGAAGTTGTATTTTTTCAAATGGAAATCATAGTTGCCTGTGATTTGGTTGATTGTATTCTTTTCCCTTTCTAATGATATGTAGGGTCGATTTTGATGTGTGTTAAAGTCTTTAATAGAGAAAATAATATTTTACTATATTACTATATTTCGCGATTAAAGACAATAAAACCCCCTGAACATATGATACATGGTTAGGTAGGGATTTCAACTACACCATAGCTAACTTAGATTCTCATTTGAAGAAATACAATTTCAGGCGATAACTCGAAATTGTACCTTTTTTCAAATTTTACAAACAACCATATCCACATATGTATAAAAATCGGAAAATTGAACTTTTGTTTATAACTCAAAAACAAAAATCGATAGCAAATTTTTGTTTTCGCCAGTGAATATGTTTCGAAAACAGAGATCGAGAACGTGACCTACATTTTTACCCCGAGGCGAAGCTAAAGGGTTTATAGTCTCACGACAAAAAGTTGGGATCTGGTCCGACTTTAAAAATTCCAACGGATATCGATAAAACACATATGATTTCATAAGAGAATTCTTTTTCCCTATATTCCCATGAATAATAAAAAAATATAGCGTTTTTTAGATAGGCATTAAGACATGCACATGCGCCGAGGGGTTTTATCATTCCTAGTGCTACGCAGTAGGATGTCCGGATTTTTTGTATCTCCTTCAGTTACACAAGCGGCTGGCGCCAAGGATTCCACCTTGGCTTTCACATTGTGCGTTTGCGTATTTGTGCATATCGTATTTGTTTACCTGTTCGTCCGATAACCTAACATTTTATCATAAATTTGTCTATGCATTTTCTCCTATATTCGTAATACGATATTTGCGTATTTTTGTGTTTTCATTTAGTTGTTATTTACAAGTATTCATTATACTTTGGATTTTGGCCGTATTTTTTTATTACTTTTATTTATTAATTAAAAACGAATAGTACAGTAATATTCAAAATTTGCAATAAAAAGTTAGGTGAACGATTCAATTTGAGGAAACATATAAAGAAATTTCATCCAGGTAAATACCATTTATTTCTCCAGCATTTAAAAAATTATTGAAGAAGTCATCCAATTAACATGTTTAGGTAATTTGGAAGACCTAGCAGTTTTATAAACTTTTAAAGTTGCTGTGGTTTGCAATGAGTGTAACAAAACCTTCGTGAAATATTCAAATCTAACTCAACATGTTAAAAAATTTCATAAAGGAAAGTAACAAAATAAAGATTAATAAAAGTTATGTTCAAGAATTCTTTTTCATGTTTTAGATAAATTAACTCAACTTACTAAGCCAAAGAAATACACATATGAATTTAATAAATGTCAAAAACATTTTAGACACTTACGGCATTTTCAATATCATCAAAAATCATTTGTTTTTTTTTTTAAATAAATTTTTTTTGGTCAACTACGGCCATAAAGAAACATTCTAAAATACCCTTTTAATATATTTGAATAAGTAAGTTATACACAGTATACAGTGAGGGCCTAAATCATGGAATCAATTCATTTTTTTTCTGGAATACCTATTATTTTTGTTTTTTATACCAGTAGGGAGAACAGCAGTACTAAATATCAAAACTTTTTCATTTTGACAAAATTAGGAAACAATTTACTTTTCATTTAATTTAATACATTTTAATCAATGCGGATGATCCAGATCGCCGACAGACAACAAAATTTATAAGATTTAAAAATCATAACTAGATTAGAAATTCATAAAACTCCAGAAATGATCCACAATATTCAAGAAGAATGTTGTCGTCGGCTCAAGAAGCAGGTAAGGGGGCAATTTGAACAATTAATTTAAGCGAAAAGCTGTTTCTATTCGTCAAATAAACATTTTATTCTCTTTTATGATAGTAATAAAATGTATTTTGTATTAAATGAATTACATAGGTACATATTGTTGCGTGTAAATTAATTAAATTTAAAAATTAAAAGTTTGTTTGGCCTCCCTGTATAAATAATTATGGTATATAATGTTTATATCACTGATTCGAGAATTTAATAATCTTTCAGATGAGCTTTCACACGACCACTATTCTCATTTAAAAAAACTACGATTACATCATCACGCCCAGATGGATAACGTCACTAGTATGATATATATGTCAAAAAATTGTAATTCAAAAATAAAAATCGACCAGTTTTGAGATTTGTCCCCAAAGTCGCCTATTCTCGAAAATATTAATTTATTCCTTAATTTAGACCCTTACTTTATGATATAGATAATATACATTTCGTAGTTTATTTTTAATGTGTATTTTTGTTTCGACCTTTTTTAAATCAAAAACCTTTAAAAATGATTTTTTTTCATTTATGCACATGATGAACCATTTTTCTAGATAAACGTTCCGCAGTTTAAATCTCCGAACGACAATTTAGGACATGCGCGCAATGTTAAAGCCAAAGTGGAATCCTTGGCGCTAGCCGCCAGTTTCAGACACCGAGTCACCCTATACAAACATCGAAGTTTGCCCACCCCATGTACTGTTAATATTTCATTGTCACTCATCGCCGGCTAAAGGCTATTTCATGGTTTTTTTCTTCAGTACCTGTATTGAATTTGAAACTCAACAAAAACTATGCTCCACCTTTTTCCCTTATAACTCTAGATCCTGCTGTGATATTAAATATTGTAAACATAAAATACCCTGTATACGTAATACGTAATAAACAATCAATTCACACAGAGAAATGGGGAATGAATCGATTCACTATCCCACCATTCAAAAAGCCATAATTCATTGGCCCATAATAGATGTCGAATTGTGATTTAATTTAGGGCCTACATAGCTGACTTTTAATTTGATATAATATCATTTTTGACTTAATGTTTTAGTGAGATATGAACATATTGAAAAGAAAATAGAAGACGTAAATATAATTCGTATTATTATTGCAAACATTTGTAGAATTATTTAATGAGGACTATTCCACATTCAATATTTTGTGCCTACAATTTTTATTCAATTTCGAGGATGAATATTTGATGGTTACCTATAGTTATAGTATACAAAAAAAAACGTGAGTAGCAGAGCTCCATCACTGAGGTCGTAATTTGCGCGCGTAATACTTCGCGTCGAGGTGCGATTGTAACGAATTGAATTATATTTTGAAAAAATCACGCTCAAATAGCAAACCGAATTAAAAAGTAGAAAACAATTTATTTTATTGAAAGAAAAATCGCGAAGTGAATAGTGATTGAAGTAAAAAAATGAAACCAACGAAGGAACGTACCTCAACATCAACTCAATTCACGTACCAGATTTCAAGCCTCTATTGTAAAACCAAAATTCGTACTGATAGCGAAGCAGGACGAGATGCAGAATAGTCTCCGCGCGGAGCAGCGCGACTGGGGAAAATGACTGAAACTACCCAAAGGCACTTCCTCAACATTAACTTGATCTACGTACCAAGTTTGAAACCTCTAACTCACTCTGCAGAAGCTGTGTACTTTGGCATACTTTCAAAGGAACAGGAAATATTGGCGGTTGCAGATATTTACCCTAATTTTGATACTTTCGTTCTGCAACGAGAACAATCATCTCAGGTACAAATTTAAGTTCTTTTGACTCGATGGGAGCCGCTGGAGATGCCAACATGTACGTAGATATATATATATATATATATATATATATCTATATATATATATATATATATATATATATATATATATATATATATATATATATATATATATATTTATAAGAGATTTAGAATAGTAACAAAAGAATTTGAGGAGTAAATATTGTTTCTCACATAAATTTTACATGTTGATTTAGCGAATTTTGTACAATAGTACAATAGAAAATATATGATTAACAAAACTTAATTTGATTTTACTACGTTTATTATCACAAAATATTTTGAAAAATATAACACTGCGATTGCAATTTCGGTCACTAGACCATCATCGGGCAGATTGAGTAAGAACTGAATACAAAATAAATTATAGATTTGCGCTTACGGGTGGGAAAGGATTATTGCAGGTACCTAAATAGACAAGAGGAACATATTTCAAGAAGGGCTAATTGAGTGAATTTCACAAATTGGTACAATACAATGTTCTTAGAAAAGTCATTATTGTTTAAATACACTAAATATAGGAGAAAATATATGTTTTGTTTCATATACAACATATATCTAAGTTAATATTTAATGAATAAATTATTTAGTTTCTTACTTAAATGTTACATTTTGATGCAGCCCCCCCCCCCCCGAAACAAAATCCTGGGTATATATATATATATATATATATATATATATATATATATATATATATACAGGGTGATTCACGGTGGATGGCACATTAGACGTTTCTGGTGAACCATACAACGGATCACTTTGAAAATTCAATGGACATTTTCTACCCAACTATAGCTATTTACCTAACAAGTGCGGAAAATGAATTTTTCCGCACGAGTCTGCCGCTACGCGTCGTTCGGTGAAGCAGCCGAGTGCGGAAAAACATTTTCCGCAAGTGTTAGGTACAATAGTTTTTCTACGAGCGTGAGGAAAGTCAACAGAACTCGCACGCATTTCAATTCGTAAAGCTTCACATTGCTAAACAGTGCGAAAAAAAACCCCTGCTATTCCATTTCCGCATGGTGTGGAAAATTATTTCCACACGGAGCGGAAAAATTAATTTTCCACACTAAAATGAGTGTGGAAAATTTTCCGCCCGCTCGTAGAAAAAAATATTTCTGGTAATGCGGTGTTGCCACTCCTATTAGAAAGTAGTTGCAACTTTGATTTTTCAATCGGAACAGCCTGTATATATTATTATTTTTAGAATCTCCAACAATTTCCCAACAACTTTACATAATATTTTTCTATACCTATCTGTTACCGTTTTCAAAATAAAAATTATTTTCATTTTTTTTCTTCGGAAATCAAGACCTATAAAAACTCTGCTATCTTTGAGTAAATATATACTATGATATCATAATTTTGGTTGGGGTTTGGTGATACTTGGGGGCTTCCTAAACTTCAGTCTAATCTCCGTTACTTCGATACAGGGTGCTAAAAAACACAGTTATTTCTTCTGCTTGAAAAAGTGACTGAAAGTCGATTAGTTCAAATGGAATACCCTGTATATTAGTGAAAATTCGGAAAGCTGCTAGAATTTACTTTTTCCATGTATATCATACCTGCCACGAAAAAATCAGTCAACACCCGCATTTTGAAGTGCTTGGAAGTGAACGGCCAGCGATTCGAACATATTTTGAAATATTCCGCATAATTGTTTTCCTTTTTTATAATCATTTGTATCAATATTTCCACTATCAAGTTACTTGGTACTTTTTCAAACGTATTGAAATTGTTCTGAATTCGTATAAATTTCTTGATGTTCATTGGCGGTACATTCAGATACATTTCATTGAACTTTCTACATGTCCTGCTGACAATTTTATCACACTGTCCAAAAATAATAAACAAGTTCATAAGAACTTCGTTTGAATAAATTTTTTCCATCGTTTCTGAAGGTATTTCCAACTTCTGAAGTGATGAAAGTGTCGATATTATCAGTTGATTGTCACAACGTTACTGTTAAATAGTAATCATGACATGCTTAGCAAATACGATACCATGTTCAAGGAACATTTTCACAAATAAGTGCTCATAAGTCCGAAACTTGACTAGTTACGTATAGGTATGATATACATAGATAAAAAGGAAATTCTAGCAGTTTTCCGAATTTTCAATTATATACAGTGTATTCCTTTTGAAATAACCAACTTATAGTCACTTTTTCAAGCTAACAAAATAACTGTATTCTATGACCACCCTGTATTGTAACGGAGATAAAGCTGAAGTGTAGGAAACCCCCAAGTATCAACAAACATCTAGGGCTCGTTGAGTATAAAAACTCAACTGATATCCCTTGAATACTTTGCCACAGACCAACTACACCTGTCCCAGAAAACCACTGGAGAAGGAGTGGAGAAAGCCTCCACTTACTCTTATGTATGCTTCGAATGCGTAGGCTATGCTGATGAAATAGTCTTAATAGTTAGAGGTAAATATGAGGGCACCCAATGTGATTTACTACAGGAGGGCCTCAGAATTATAAGGGCTCTGATGGCGTGTAAAAGACTATCTGATATGAATTGAGGCTGTAACCCTAAAATACTTCCATGGATGTACGTCATTATTGTGAGACCAATAATTACTTATGGGGCAATAGTCTGGCATGCCAAAGCAGGTCAAACAACTACAAGGAAAATGCTCGACAAAGTGCAAAGGCTGGCCTGTGTGTGTATCACGGGAGCTATGAGAACGTGCCCAACTAGGGCACTTGAGATCATTATAGATCTCACACCTCTACATCTAGTGATCGACAGGTTAGCCCATGAGGCCATTCTTAGAATATCTAGGGAGGGCACAGGTGGTGAAAGGATTAAAAGTCAGAGAGCTTGGTCCTCTCTGACCAATTACATCTCATCAGCGAACCAACCTAGTGATGTTATTGTTAAGCAAAGAAAGCATTGAGATGAGTTTCACTACGATGCTAAGTGATAAGGAAAACAGGGAAAGGGAATCCATCACCCAAAGTTTCAAAGAGAATAGCATAAAATGGTACACAGATGGTTCAAAAACCACTACAGGAGCTGGCACTGGTGAATATGGAGCAGGCACTAAGTGCCCACTAGCGCTTGGCTCCTGTCCGAGCTTCTTTCAGGCAGAAATACTGGCAATCGATAGATGTTCAGATATGAACCTATAGAAAAATATAAAAAGGCTATAAAAGCGCTGAGCTCCTGTGTAATCGATTCAAAGTTGATATGGGAGTGTCAAAGGAAACTCAATCAAATTGGTAAGAATAATAGGGTCTCTTAAGTGTGGGTTCCCGGTCACTCGGGAATCAAGGGAAATGAAGAGGCCGATTTACTCGCCAGAAAATGAACACAAACGTCATGTACTGGCCCAGAACCTTTCTGTGGTATAGGAAAATACACCCATAAGAGAGAGTTTCGGGAGAAAGAGGAAACCGAAAGAGAAACACTCTGGTGGAATCTTCCAGAGATGGATCTCTCCAAAAAGTTCCCCCGGAACTTTAAAATTGCAAGATCCAAAGGATGTCTGGATCTCAGTAAGAATAAACTACACCTCCTCACTGGCTTTCTTACAGGACACTGTCGCCTCAAGAAGCATCTGATGAGGTGTAGATTGTATGGGAAGGAAGAGAAAACTCCTATTCACCTGGCTACAGAATGCCTTGCCATTGCAAGCCTACGAAAGAAATGCTTCGATCAAGAAACTTGTAGGAATAAGGACATAACCTCTTTGAAGCCTTCTAGGATATTTAAAACAGCTCTGATGGGGGTACAATAGACCACAAGGTGACAGTGCAACATAATCCCAAATTAAATAAATGAATAAATAAATAAATATCAGATCGGTCTATTGTGCTGACATGTCTACAAAAAGATTTACTACCCATATGTGCCCATTAGCTGCTTCCGAATCCAGTTCTAGGAAGTTTCTTGATAATTTCTCTCCGAAATTTGAGAGCTTTTTATCAAACAAGGAATTCGGAAACATCTTACTATCCGTTGATCCTTTGCAATTACTTCTAAGGTCTTCTGAATGCAAGGGTAATACTTATACATCTTTTTGTCAAGGTTCTAACCACAAACGAAGTTTCGCGTGGAATACTCTTATGTTATTTATGACAGTCAAAATATTTTATTCTCTCTCGAAGGCTCTTATTTAAAATATTCGAATGGTCAAAGATATCAGAGAAAATAGATTATTTCAATACCAAAGCACGGTTAAAAAAATAATTCGCATATTCAGATTTCGCATCATGTAGCTAAAAATTTAGCTTTTATTTCCAAAACTCCTATTAATAACTTTCTGTTCGATAGATATCTGACCTCTTTGTGAAAAAGGAGATTTTGATGGAGCGAATCTGTCTTCATAAATTATTCGGCCGAGTTTGTAAGTCTTTATCCTTA
>JARQZK010004406.1:230000-255000 GCA_030704885.1 Cynegetis impunctata
AAACGAGAGTTGCTATGGAAACTTTCTCACTAAAAATGGAATGAGTGAAATAGTCTCTCAAATACATATATACCTAGTTCGTTAAAAACTATCAAAGTGGGCCAATAAAAAAAATATATGCCTTTAAATAACACTCTTCCCCAGCATCAACTAAATCCACGTAAAAATTCTCACTGCATGGTTCGATGATTCAAAATCTGTTAAAAAGAGGATATTTTTCGCTCCATAAACTCTCCAAAAAGAAGGCTGAATCTTGGATTTGTAGTTCATGCGAGAGTTCATGATTAACTGCCACATCTTCATTACATTGACCGGATTTACGAATTGATGAAGTCCGTATCATTTGGTCTTTTTATGAACCTTTTGAACTGGTTTGGCTGTGTTATTCATAGTGAAGTCCTTTGAAAGCTGTCAATATGTGAATTTAAAGACAAACAACTAGAAACACTGCGAAGTTATCTACATTTGTGATTTCAAAGAGTAATTACGGATGTTGATATTAGTTATATCAAATGATAAAAAACTCTGGGGTTCCTTAAGGGGGTATTTTGGGACTTCTCTTCGTAATACATATATATATATATATATATATATATATATATATATATATATATATATATATATATATATATATATATATATATATATATATATATATATATATACGAGGGGTTGACCGCGGTGCAATTTTGGTGTACAACGTCTAGGAATTTTATGCAATTTTTTGCAATTTTATGCAATTTTTTGCAATTTTCTGCAATTTTTTGCAATTTTCTGCAATTTTCTGCAATTTTTTGCAATTTTCTGCAATTTTTTGCAATTTTATGAAAATGTTTCGGAATTTTGTCATCAATTTGTGGACTTTTCTGGAATTGTTGCATTTATTTCATAATATTTTGAAAACTTCCATAATATTCATGATATTATATTTTCTATACCTAGTTCGTTATCGCGTACAAACTGAATGCTAGGGAACATTGGACTGATGTCCACAAGAATTACCTAAATTTTGATACGACTTTTATTTGTGATGGGCAGGTTGCACATGGAAAGATCGATGAAAATTTCAATTAAGAAGAAATATCTCTGTTCAAAGAATATTTTTCTGAAGATATCTCCACACCTCCTGATGAGGATATCCTAAATTTTGAAAAACTGTGACATCATTTGATATTCCACAAAATCTAGAACCAACAAGTCCTTACGTTGATGTAAAGGATAAAGAAAAAATTGTTACTATAAGAAAAACAATTTTATGCTGCCTACTCAATGAAAATCAACCACAGTATAAAATTAACTTTTAAATACAAAAACAATTGAAGTTATATTTCATATCAGATTTAGCTCTGATCGGCTATTGAGAGTGATGTCAAATAAGCACCAATTTAAACTCATCCTATTCACAACCTTTTGAGATCAAATCACTAGAAAATTATTACGCTGTTTACTACTCAGATGGTATATAGAAAGAGTTATCGGGAAGATAGTTGAAAATTTCATTTTCTTTAGTCCCAAGCTCCTTAATAATACTCGTACATTATTTAAACAACTGAAAAAAAAATTTGAATAACTTTTACATATACAGGTTGTCCTAATTGCCATGTCCACTATTGCTATTTCGGTAACTATAATAACTGCAAGATTGGTCAAATTAGATAAAATGTGCAGTTTTAGGTGGAAATTGACAATCCGATTTCAGATTTTTTTAAATAAATTTCTATCTCGAGATACGGGGGTTTTTCAAAAAATTGCTCAAAACTATTTGATCGAATATCTCAAAAAGTATAATTTTTACAAAAAATTGGTGAGGACAAAAATTTTTGCATTTTAAACGTTCTTCAAGGTGGTATTTTTTAAGGAAATTTGGTTCGTCTAGTTTTCGAGATATCACATTCAACTTTTTTTTCAATACGGACCTGCATCTTTCATGCCAAATTAAAAAAAAAACTTTTTTTGCTGATTTCAACGATGTATCACATGTCCATAGCCGTTTGTATTCAAATGGTAAAAAACTAGTATTGAAGTTTTTTGGCACTTTTTTCATTTTATCATAGGTTCAATCATAGAGCAAAGAAAAAAATTGTTTATAAAAGCCTATGATCCGTAATACATGTGTCGTGTCAAAGTAAGTTTAAACCAATATGGTAGCGTTTTTCAATGGTGAAAAATTAGGTTTATTTTTTTGTTCTGCAAAAGCATTTCGAAGTGCTGATAGAGCCCTTCAAATGTATCAAAATTCGTACCCGGAATGGCGCTTACTGAATAGAATAATTTTTATAAGGCTAGATCGAAATTTGCTACTAGACGGATCATTTAATGATCCTTCAGAATGGGAAACAACTGTAACGGCGGAGAATGGGAAAGATGAAGCAAATGCATTAGGTATGTATCATCCACTCTGAATTTTGACAAAAGTAATTTTAAAAAATAAGGAAGTTTTAAGGTTTATTACATAACTTGAATTTAATTAAATGGTAAAAAGTTTGAATGTTTAAAAACTTAATAAACAGTTTCTTTCATTACACGCTGCAACAGTCTGTTTGTGTTATTAAAATAGGCAATTTATTTATATTAAAACAATGGTTAATAATAATTGTTTTAAATTGTGTTATTGGTAGTCTAAGCCACCTCTGATGTTCTCATTTTTTTAAACTCAATACAACTTTAATTTTGGCTTTTTATCATTAAAACGCAAACAAATATGAACATGCGATACATCGTTAAAATCAGAAAAAATAGTTTTTTCGAGAAATGGAATAAAAAATACAGGTACGTATTTCAAAAAAGTAACTTGATGGTAATATACCGAAAACTAGTCGAACCAAATTTCCTTAAAAAATACCAAATTGAAGAACGCCTAAAATGCATAAATTTTTCTTTTCACTAATTTTTTGTAAAAATTATAATTGTTGAGATATTCAAATCAAATAAGTAATTTTGAGCAATTTTTCGAAAAACCCCCGTAGCTCGAGATAGAATTTTTGTTTTTCAAATATGAAACTAGATTTTCAATGTCCTCCAAAAACTGCACATTTTTTCTAATTTGACCAAGTTCTTATAGTTACCGAGATAGCAATAGTGGCCCATGGCAATTAGGACACCCTGTATACCTATGCTATTGTTTATTTGAACATTTTAACTAGGTATATATATAATTTTTAGTTTCATTATTAAATTTGTAAAATTTTATGGAATTTCTCTATGAATTTCCTGAAATTTTTTTGCAATTTTTTACAATTTCATACAATATTTTGCAATTTTTCTTCAAATTTTTTGTTTCATCATTTGAAATTTTTGTTGGAATTTTTTGAAACTTTTTGGAATTTTTGCAATTTTATGCAATTTTTCGCAATTTTCTGCAGTTTTTTGCAATTTTTTGCAATCTTATGCAAATTTTTGCAATTTTATGCAATTTTTTGCAATTTTATGCAATTTTTTGCAATTTTATGCAATTTAGTATTTTAGTGTACATGATTTCCTAGCGCGGTTAACCCCTCGATATATATATATATATATATATATATATATATATATATATATATATATATATATATATATATATATATATATATATATATATATATATATATATATATATATATATATATATATGAATGATTTTTCGAGGATTTATCAAATATTTTTTATTGACACCCAACAGTTTTTATGTAGGTTATGGTGCAAATATATTAATGAAGAAGAATAATCTTAAAAACTGAAAATGCTAGTTGGAATGTATCATACTGGCTTAGGAAGAATAATCTAGTTATGAATTCAAGCAAAACGGAGTGTGTTATTTTTAATGCATTCAATACTACGTAAATATTTTGCCCAGTATAAAAGTTTCAAGTAAATCCACTGAAATTAGGCCATACACAAACTTTGTACGAGTCTTAGATAATAATTTGAGATGTAATAGACAAATTGAGAATGTGATTGAAAAAATTAAGATAGTCTAGTTCAAATTTCCAATCTTCATCGAGCTAAAGGCTTGTTATATGGAGAAATATCTTTGAAATAGGTGAAATCAGCAATGCACATGAAACAGCAATGATGGTATTAACTCTCGAAATAAAGTTTCGAGAATTTGGACGCAGTGTGTTTAAGCGTAATAATATTCTAGCAGTGCCAGGATTGCGTATTTATTGTTGCTTTTTATTTTAATTCTAACACAGTAAATATTCAAAATTTGCAAAAACTTTAATAATGCCAATTATATGCAGTATTTTCACTTTACATGTAATTTACTTACATTAACAGCAATAAATACTTATACCTATATGTGTATTAATCTACAGAATATTTTACCCTGTTAGTTTCGAACACTTAAAAACTACGTTTTTGAGTACAAACATTATCAGTCAGTAATTTATAATTTGAGTGTTATAATTTTTTCGTAATCCCATACTGTTATTTTGATTTAACGGTATTCAGATGACAATTGAAAAGTCAGTGTTGACGGCCGCCGGTCGTTATAATTTTATAACGGCCGGCGGCCGTTAAGAAATCACGTGTTCAAATATTTATTTCAAAACATCATTCTGGTTACAATAACAATTATAATAAAACTAACTATTTATTTATTTGAAAAGTAATTTGACAATTGCTATTATTTGAAATGTCTATCTTATTGATTATAGATTTACAATCTATAGCAACAGTTTTTGAACTTGTTGTCGGTGAAGCCTCATTATTATGAAAAAGTTGTCTCGTTATCTTCATTCTCTTCGAAACTGAATTTTCAATATACGACTCCGCCACCGCAGAGGAGTCCCAACCTCCAAGTTCTTTTACCGATAGTAGATCGCCACCATTTTCTACAAGCATGGTAGCCGAGGATCTGCGAAACGAGTGCCCTGTGACAATATTTTTGATTTCTTTGGGTTGTATCCATCAGACTTTCGTCTCAAGAATAAAAATAATTTTCCAAATCTGAAAATACATTTCTGTTGATAATACTCTAATATGGTGCAAGATTTAAAATAACTAACCTTGAAATGTCAATGTTGTCATAAACTCTCAAAGCAAGTTTCAACATTGAAATCTTCGTCCACAGCGAGTTGGGAGAATAAACCTTCGATTTTCCTTCGCATAGGCTAATAAAACATTCTCATTAACCACCTTTACATTCTTGCTATTACGCCAATTTTCAAAATTTTCATATTATTTTTTATACCGCTGTTGAGTTATTTCCGGCAGTAAATCAACACTCGCTGCACATGATTCTTCCAATATTTCAAAAGGAATTTCATTTTGTTCCTCAATTTCATCCATAGTCGTCGTTACAGCGAACTTGCGAACACAAAAAAACTGACGTTGTTTATAAAATTGCCAAACAGTTCCATGACAACAGAGTGCACGACGTTGGGATTTTTTTTCAGAATTACGAGGTACGGGGTTTGTTTTTTCTTCGGAATCAAAATGTAATCTTCCAACGGGATTACGAAAAGTCTTCAAAGACACACGGCCGATACGCAAATAACGGATTCGGTTAGTTATAATCCTCGGCTGCGCCTCGGATTACAATATCCAAACTCATCCGTTATTTGCTACATATCGGCCTTGTTACGTTAATAACTAGTGTAATCATTTCTATAAAGTTTGACATGTCGTCCTTTCAAAATTGTATTTCAATTATGATAATACAGATTATTATAATTATCGTTATATACTTGCATACAATGTTTTATTATTACTTGATTATATTGTAATATAAAAGCATATTTCTGTTGTATTTTGTATGCAATTGTGGGCTAAGTAAGATGCGATGAAGTATGCACAAAATGTTTTCATTATTCATCAGTTTTTCTGGTTGTATGGGTATTTTTACTAACTTCTAGTACAACTAAATATACCATTTGCTCCATATTCAGTTGAACTTATCCCGGTTAATGTCAGTAGTTCATTTAGATTTTCAATCAAGTTATTACATTTCTGCAATATAGTACCAAACCGAAGACCCTAGAGAAGAAACTCATATTTTCAAGAAGAATATTTCCCTGGGTAATTCCAGATGTTTAGGATTTAATACAATACTCGATAATAATAACAAAAAATTTATTTCCAATCAAATCATCTACAGTATAATAGGATAGCAATACAATAAAAAATAATCGTAATTGTATAGAATTTTAGTTGGTCGAACAATGGGCTGAATGAATAACTAATGAGTTGGCTCGAAGAAACTCAAATGACATTACAGGAATTCGACATCACGTAAGAACCTTATGTGAGGGTTATAATCAGTATCCATTTTCGATGAAACTACGAAATAATAGTTTATACCAATAAAGCAATCGGTCATATGAAAAAATACCGCATCTCTCAAATGCACAATACATCTATCATACTCAAGTAACTTTGTGTGAACGTTATACCTAATATAAGTTATTTCATTTTATGTGATGATGTTTATACTCTAGAAACTCCTGTCTTTTTCTGAGTCCTAAGTATTTCTGTCTTCTTCTGAGTCCTAAGTATTTTTTGCTTTCTTAAGTAGTACTTCGAGCTCATTGAAACTTCTACCTTGACTATTCTTTCTTTGATGGATTACCAAAACCATGAAAAACAGCTATCAGAAATCCATCCCGCCAGACTGCCAGAAGCGTTTGTCCGATGGTATTTTGAATAGTTTATTGAACATTATTTTCAGGATCCATTTCTGTTACCTCTAGTTTTCTCAATAAGTGCCCCACCTAAACACCCAAGCCTAACAGTCCGTAATTCAAAGCTGGCTGAAGCAATACTAAATATTCTGTTTTTAGAAGATAATGCCTAAAAATTTCCTCAGAGTTCATAATCTAGGAATCAACATTCGAAGTTTCCTCATCATATTTTCATCCAGTGGATTCCATCTCATGTGCCTATCCAGGATAACTCCTAGATACATTATGAACTCCTTGTTGGAATCATCGTTTGAAAGGGGGCTATTGAAAGCGGCCATTTTATATTGTATCAGTGAGTGAAATTTCGTAAGAAATAGAAAAACTATGTTAGCTTTCGTCCTTCTTGATGATATGATCTAGAAAATTGATTGGGTACCCTTTTTTTAATTCTTTAGTAATATGCTAATGTTAAGAGAAATTTTCCGATTAAAAATTATGTCTCAGATATATTTTTCTTGTAATCCTTCGAATCAGCAATGAGCCAAAGTTAACTGATCAATTTAATTGCATTAAAAATCAAACCTTTACCTGATCGTTGCTTAACTTATTTGATGAGAAAATCGTAAATAACTTTATACTGGACGTAATTATTTTATTCCTTTATACTCTCCGAGGAATGGAGTCAACCGCATGGAGAAATAATCTGCAAAATAATGGAATCATCTCCGAAACCATTGTCATCATCAAGTTAATCTAACATTCTGGATTTCATTATTAAATTCTCGAAATAACTTGGGATCCGCTACCGCTATTCCCAACTTTGTTTTCAAGACAACAAACCGACGAATCGGCCTCATCAAACTTTTCGAAACGTAATTATTCGCGATAATAATCCGTATAATGAATTTGCTTTGTAGTAATTTCACGCCAATAAAACTAAGAACGGAGCCGCTTAGCTCGCTAGGAGCCTTTGGCAGGCGGAAGTAAACGAACGAAATGGATTCCGACATTTCGCATTCGTTTTCTAAGTACTCATTCATTTTGCGGTTTTATCTGTTCACATCGAGGTTTAAGTTCCGAAAGAGCGCAGGCAAAGCCGAATCCGATATTCCGTTTTATTCCTTCAGATATTATTCCGAGTGAATTCAACATTCGGAAAATCCCTGTAATAGAGTATTCCACATATAGATCGCAGCTTCAATCACTTCATTTTCACTCGAAATCCAATTCACGTTGTCGTTCTCTCACACCCATTATTGAATGATTATGATGTCCTTTCATATAGTTATATATATATATATATATATATATATATATATATATATATATATATATATAAAAATATATATAAATATATATATATATAAATATATATATATATATATATATATATATATATATATATATATATATATATATATATATATATATATAAATAGATAGATAGATAGATATATAGACGAAGATATGACCTCAGAGTTTATTGTCTCAATTCAGAAAATCAAAAACAAGTAAAATGTAATATGAGGGTGAAAGTATAAAAATGTCACTTTCATGAAATTCGCACTATTTAGACACTGCCCGCAGAAAAGTCAAAATCTCGGTCGAATGTAATAAATTTTTTGTGAATCTCTTGAAACCAAGTGTGTTCTTTACGTTTTTCAATTAATAGAGTAATATCAGGTAACGGGTCCCAATATACAATTCTTTGTTTTACGAAAATGAAACTAGTAATAGCTAAAAAAAAAAGTAGAAAAAAATTTCAATACTTAACGAAATAGGGTTAAAGTTTCACTCTAACGCCAGCATCAAGGATCTTTAAATAAACTTATTACTTGGAATATACACTCAGCAACTTCAGATTTTTTCCAATTATAAACATCTAGGAGACAAGGAAATCTAACCCACTCACATAAATATTCGACTGCGCATATGAAGGATGCATATGGATGCCAACCTTCAACACCGCTTCGATTGTGGACACCAGGGCCCTTATAAGCTGCCTATTGTTATATTAAAGAATTTTCGATTCTATTAATTTGGAACAATCTTCCAGTTTGGATCGGCCTATTTTTTCACTATGGTGAAATTATTATACATACATATCAGTTCGCAGTTACAACTGATACTCGTGCCAATGGAATTATAAGTAAGGTCACAGTAGCCGACAATAAAGCATAAAGTTGGCGCTTAGTCATTTGTTATGGCTTCCTTTCTGAATATTATTATAGAAGACGATGTGAGTCCATTGACGCGAAGTCAATTCAACTTGCAATGATGCAGTACGTGATGTCTGTCGTCAAGTATGTACCCATCACTTGAAGTTCAAAATACAACACCGACAAGGAAACTTACAGTGGAGAGAGTTAACGCTATTGTATTGCATATTCCTACGCTTGAAGGTGTATGCTGTTTCCTAAAAATACTAAGAAACTAAGGTTTATATATATAGATATATATATATATATATATATATATATATATATATATATATATATATATATATATATATATATATATATATATATATATATATATATATATATATATATATATATCGAGTTTTTTAAGATTCAACAAGCCTGTTATTGCTAATAATTATCAAGAGATTATATATTTATATTATATATATATATATATATATTTATATATATATAGATATATATATATATATATATATATATATATATATATATATATATATATATATATATATATATATATATATATATATATATATATATATATATATATATATATATATATATATATATATATATATATATATATATATATATATATATATATATATATATATATATATATTTATATATATATATATATATATATATATATATATATATATGAAAGGTATTTGTATTTCATGCTACAACAGAATGAGTCACGCATAACGTTTCATTGATCATATATATATATATATATATATATATATATATATATATATATATATATATATATATATATATATATATATATATATATATATATATATATATATATATATATTTATACCGGGTGTTGAAAAAGTCCCGGTATGGCGGGTTATTTTTTAAGAGGAAATTTAAATATGGAACCCGGAAGAAAATTTCCCTGGGAATCGATTGGCGCTATCAGATTGGGGTCACGAGGTCCCTCTAGGGCCCTGCAAGACCCCACTTGAAATTTTTAAATAGCAACAGCGTAACAAATGCGACACTTATGTTTAATATGATGACTGTCCTCTCTAGTCTCCAACTGCAATAATCCCGATCTGGAGTAGAGTACTAGCAATCTTCTTCCGAGCAATGTCCTATTTAATGTTTGCTTATTCACTCCCCTTTTTTATTTGATATTCGTATTCCTCGGGAAATTTTGAGTCCGACCACTGAGTTTCAAATTTTTCCGAATATCAAATAAAAAAGGGGGTTGCTGGTTAAAAATTTAAAGTGGGGTCTCGCAGGGCCCCTGGGGGACCTCGTGACCCCAATCTGATAGCGCCAATCGATTCCTAGGGAAATTTCCTTCCGGGTTCCATATTTCAATTTCCCGAAAAAATTTTCTCTTAAAAAATAACCCGCCGTACCGAGACTTTTTCAACACCCGGTATATATATATATATATATATATATATATATATATATATATATATATATATATATATATATATATATATATATAAATATATATTTATACATAAGTACATATATTAGAATAAGTCAATGTCAGCTTGAATAATGCTCGTAATCATTGTACGTGTTTCAGTGAATACAGAAATTGAGCAGATAAAATAAGTTTAATTTCTTTGGAGTAACAGTAACAATAATAACAATGAAAACTTTACTAATTAAATCAAGAACAAGGAGAAATGCCTAATGTTCGCTTTAATGCTTTTTATTACACCTGGTAAAACGGCGAAAAGGTGTGCTCTGTGATTTATTCTTGAACTTCGATGTTGTTCGTGATTTCGATGTAAGCCGTCCTTAATTCCTTCTTAACCGAGATTTTAAGCTTTTCAAGTACTTGTGCAGGACTTCTGAGATAATTTCACGATTTATTCACTAAAAAATCATCATTTTTAGGTTTAGAGCTGAATATTAAAAATATGATTAATAATATTCTAGATGAAAAATAAAGAATAAATAATCATAAATTGATGTACTGTAACAATTTTTTGCTGAGAAAGTTGTTTTAGTATACTCAAAGATATATAAATACATAAACTTCAGCAGTTGCTTCATCACATGCAGTGTGAAAATAATTTCATGACTAAAGGTTTCATTTTGAGTCAGAACTGTAAGGTAAAAATCATAAACTTTGTTTCATTTTATTCAAGATTTCGAAAAAGTTTCAGTAACTGGAGCATAACCTCCTATTGTGATCGATAATTTAGCATATTTTTGCATTCAAATGATTGAATGCATTTATGGAAACATATTTCACAAATTTTGAAAATTCTTGCTGTGAATACATATTTTACAGATTGAAAGAAAAGCAGTATCACTTCTGGATGGAATTTACTTGCAGAATCCAAGAATAATGAATTTTTCTTCGGAAAAATAGTTCAATAAGTAAATCTTATATAAAATTAAGTATGAACTTTCTTCTTGAGCTAATACGTGCAACTCTATTTTTTCAAATTATTCAAATTAAATAGAAGAAGGTTCGAAAAATTGAATTTGTAATTGGAAACACGGCAGAATGAAATACAAATTCATGAAATAACGATGAACGGTTTCAAATCGCGAAAATGAAAAGTTTATTATTAATATTGATCATGAAGATTAGAAGTAAGGTACTGACGTTAAAACAGAAATATGAAATTCAGAAAATCGAAAAACTAAATTGAACTAATATAGATATCACATCAAGAAGTGATTAAATATAAGCCTTGATATAAACACCCAAATATCATATTGAAATCTGTAGGTTCTTGGAATCTTGGGCTTGTTTGATATTTCGTAATTCTTATTTCAGTTAGCGTTTAGTTCTCGATTAAAATATTTGAAATTGGATTTGATGAAAGTATTCAGAATGAAAGAAAAACAATTTCTAATTGTAACTAATATAAGGGTGTAGAATTTCATTATCACATTAAGAGTCGAACTTCCATCATTTGTGGATAGAGCCTTGAACTTCTCGCATGTCTACATATTTCATGGAATTTGTTTCTTTAGTTTTCTTTGTATTGTGATCAGTATAACCAATAAAGAAAATCACACTTCAAAAAATAAGTAACATATTTCTGCTCGTTTGGCAGAGAAATCAGCGTTTCTGCTGTTGTTGAAAGCAACATACCTAGATATAGCTATGTATAGTTTTCTGAATATTCAAATTAATTATTCACACCGAAAAATTCGCACGACAACATGTAATATCGCTCCCTATTGTGTCACGGTCATTATTCATACTAAACTCTCTGTACCGGAATGCGTAATTATATAATAGCAACGTTAGGTCCACAGTACACGTGACAGTCGTATAGTTAATCTCCGTCTCATATTGTTGATTGCACCTTTGTGATTTTAGACAGGTCTAGTGTTCAATTTCATAAACATAAATCAATATGTGTATAGTTAAAGCGCTGCGGAGCCCACCCTCTACTGTCTATTATTCTTGTGTGAAAGCAGCTTTGACCATTGTGTTATGATGTGTTTGTTTGGGTGTAATGCGCCATGTAAACTAGATTAGTGGTGAAATACAAAAGATTATGAGTATTATTCAGTAAATTACTGACTTCTCATATAGGTACAGTATTTACCAGAAGTATGTAAGAACAAAATTTGCAAATTGGGTTTGTTGTTTCACAAACTAAAATGGATTGTGTTACATTTTAAAAAAATTTATAATATTGATGAATTTTTGAAATATTTCTTCATGAAAAATGGGAAGTAACCAAATTTTTCTCAACTGGTATTTTGACATATATTTTTTTAAATTCACTTAGCATAGGTGTTGGCAGTTTAATACGTCAGATCAGTAAATCAACAATTATTATATCAAAATTAGTAAAACTAAGATATAAAGATTAAATCAATTAACAAGTTTCCTATTGAAAAAAAAAACAAATTTTCAAACTTTTTTTTATTCCCAAATTGGATTATCATCAACACTATTCGTATTATTAGTATCATGAATTCATGGAATTATTTCCTTGTTCTGTTGATAATAATTGTACATACTTCTTTCAATAATTGATAGATTATTCCTATAATTTTTTCATTGAAATTTTTCCAGTTCTAAGTAATTTTTTACGTTAGCATTGAACAAGTTTGTAACCCAAACACAAAAGGGTTGAATTTTAAGGAATATTTGAAAGCAAATGAATTTAATCGTCAGATTTGTCTTAATTAATTAATCAAAAATTTCGACTGCACACTCTGCATTCAACGAAATAATACGGACGTATAAATACATACATCAGAATGTTTTGGCGAAGTTTTTGCATAATTAATAATAATTAGAGCACTAAGTCCCTCCATGGCATATTTGCAGATTAATTTATTTATTCGAGGCTTAATTCGTGACTCGGATGCTGCTGTTTGGACAGAAGTGACATCGGACAAACGCCAGCCTGTCAATTAGCGTAACAAATGCGACACTTATGTTTAATATGATGACTGTCCTCTCTAGTCTCCAACTGCAATAATCCCGATCTGGAGTAGAGTACTAGCAATCTTCTTCCGAGCAATGTCCTATTTAATGTTTATTCACAGCGGTGCACATGAGTTTAGAAACAAAATATTGCCATATTTATCAGTCAAAGTGATTAATATTTTTATAGAATTAATTTATACCTATCTCGGAAAATACGAAGTTTTTCATTTTATTTTGGAATTAAGAAATTGTTATTTGATTATATGTATATGGATATAAAGGTCTATATAAAATATATATATATATATATATATATATATATATATATATATATATATATATATAAATATATATATATATATATATATTTTTATATATATGTATATAGGTATGTATATATTTATATATATATATATATATATACATACCTATATACATATATATATATATATATATATATATATATATATATATATATATATGTATATATGTATATATGTATATATGTGTATATTTATATACTTATATATGTATATATGTATATATATATATATATATATATATATATATATAATATATTTTTAAATATATTCATGACAAACCGAAGTTCATCACATAATTACTTACGCTGCAAGAACTGGCTAATGAAGTTGCGAACGATATCTCGATTATTTTCGCGTTAATAACATTGAGATAGGACTGTGATAGACAGGCTGTTTGATTCACTCAATGATCGAACTGCATAGCAAGAAGAAAAACACACAACGGCGACGTGCGTCAGAGTTGCCAAGTTCCAACATTTCTATTCAGAAATGAAATAACACTGCTTTCTATCAAATATACCGTCCGAAATACTCAATTTACGAAACGGTACTAACATTAAATATTATTGACCAATATGCATCCATAATAGCTTTTAAATAAGTATTGGTTAATAATATTTACTTTCTAGGGGGAGCTTAAGCACGCTGCTCTAAAAAAAAACAGTACTAACACATTTGCAAATATAATTTTGATTATATATAATACGTATTTCAAATCATATTTTCATAAGTGCTAACACGCTGATTTGTTATTTCAATAACAACTATACAAGACAGCCCAACAGACGTTGTCCAGTCCAAAGCCAAAGCCTGGTGAATTGCTACTGTTGTATATATTAAGAATAGTGAATGCGAGTAATTTTGTTCTCGATTTAATTGCTAACTCTCAATGCGATTATTGTATATATTAAAACTAGTGAATCCGAGTAATTTTTTCATTTAATTACTCACTCTCAAACGTTGTACATTTATTTCTTTGTGTCTGTTATCTAATACATAATATACAGGAAAAGGAACTTAAATCCGATCGGGTGTCCCATGACACCTGTCTAGCTGACGTGACAGAAGTCATGCCAAATATCACTTAATTTTTTGTGATTGTTTTGTCAATTCGAGAATAGCTATTGTGAATATGCAAACAACTGAAAATAAGAAGAGAAATTATTTCTGAATGATCATTGTTTCTACTATAGTAATCGATATTCTATTTGAGGAGTAGTACATTCCGAAGTATGGGGAACTTTAGAACGTTGTTTGCATACTTATAAACTCCTGTAAGAATAATATTACTACATTTGTTGGACAGATCACGAAGCGACAAAAAAGCAAATACAAATATTATTATGTTGTACTATATATTAGAGAAATCATTTAAAAAATATGAATTTTTAGGTTTTCCGAATTTTTCGGCTTTCGTTCGTAACTGTATAGAATTGTTTTCGTGAAATCTTTTCTAGGACCTCAACAAATACAACATAAAAGAATTACGGATTTCCATCATTCTGATGACTTCCAATTCATGAAAAATTCCTATATAAAAATGTTCCGGACAATTTTCCAATATTTTTCAGCCAAAAATAGGTCCAGCCATTCTCTCAAGTGATGCGCTCCTGAATTTTTCAATTTCCGGGTTACGAACAATTCAAAAAAACTTTCAAGTATATGTATATATGTATATATATATATATATATATATATATATATATATATATATATATATATATATATATATATATATATATACAAATATATATATATATATATATATATATATATATATATATATATATATATATATATATATATATATATATATATATATATATATATATATATATATTTTATATATATATATATATATATATATATATATATATATATATATATATATATATATATATATACAGTGCTTTCATGATGAAAGGAACAAATTCATTAAAAAATTAGGTTTCTATTTCATGTTAAAATCCTCGGACAGGTCGATTAGTATTTTTATTTGGGCATTTTTCGCATTAAAAATTTTGTATACAGGGTGTCTCATTCAAGAGCTATGGCTTTGTCATTAGTTTTTTTAAAGGTAATACCCTGTATATTATTTCACTGTACAATTCTACGATAAATTCTTATCACTTTTTGTGAACATACCATATGCCTCAACTCGATGGATTGCCAGAAACGGAGATAGTGGGTAATGAGAGGTACGATATGAAAACACACAAATGTAATTACTAATTTAATTTTTACATATGTTCAATCTGTTGTCCGTTTACTTCGAGACATTTTTGAAGTCGATTCAATGTTTCCCGTTGCAATTTTTTTTCAATTACTTCTGGACTGATAAGTCTTATTTCCTGCCTGATTCTCTCTTTTAGATCATCAATATTATTTGGTCTATTCAAATAAACTTTAGACTTCAAATAACCCCATAAGAAAAAATCCAATGGGGTTATGTCCGGTGATCTTGGCGGCCACTCAATCGGACCTCTCCGTCCTATCCATCTGTTGGGAAAAGTTGCATCAAGAAATTGTCGAACAGCGATTGAATAGTGAGGAGGTGCCCCATCTTGTTGAAACCATATCTCGTTATTAGGTATGTCAGGATCTTGTGGGTTAGGAAACAAAACAGCTAAAGCCGGAATGAGTTCGAAACTGGAGAAAGTTCAAGTAGTCCTCTCCGTTTAGTGTTCCTTCAAAAAAATAGGGACCAACTATACGATTTCGAACAATCGCTGCCCATGTATTAATTTTTGAGGCCGCTGTGTGTGGCATTCTTGCATCCAATGAGGATTCTCGGTCGCCCAATACCTACAGTTTTGTCTGTTGACGTGGGCCATTTAAAGTAAAGGTGGCTTCATCAGAAAAAAATTATGTTTGTAATGAAATTTAGATGTTGATTATGAATTTCAAGAATCTGCTCACAAAACTGTACTCTGCGGTCAAAATCGTCTTCTAATAATTCATGTACCAGCTTAATTTTATAGGGATGATACTTATTTACCTTAAGTATTTTATGCACGGACCCTACTGATAAATTGAAATTATTGGAAATTGTAGTAATGGATGTATGAGGGTTATCTTGGGTTTCTAGTAGAACGTTCAGCACTGTTTCTTCAGATACTCTCGGTGGTCTTCCTTTAGGTAAATCTCTAACGTGGCCGTATCTCCTGAATTTTGATTCAATTTTGCTGACTGTCGATCTAGTAATTGGCGGACGATCAGGATGATTTTCATTGAATAGATTGCAGACTTCTTCTTGTGAACGCACCCTATCTCCAAAACCAATCATCATAAGTACTTCAATACGTTCTCTCTCAAGTAATTGCATTTTCTTAAACAATGAAGTAGTGTAGTGCCTGGAGCGTTAAAAACGTGAAAACTGCGGACTATACAGCACCAGTGAATGAATTCAGATGGTACATGTGAAATTTTAATTCTCAGGTTTAAAGTCCATGTTTACCTAAATTTTTTTTTTGTACTATTAATCCACATTTTAAATCTCCAGGTGCTCCACTATCTCCGTTATAATCTGGGAATCCATCAAGTTGAGGCATATGGTATGTTCACAAAAAGTGATAAGAATTTATCGTAGAATTGTAAAGTGAAATAATATACAGGGTATTACCTTTAAAAAAACTAATGACAAAGCCATAGCTCTTGAATGAGACACCCTGTATACAAAATTTTTATTGCGAAAATTGCCCAAATAAAAATGCTGATCGACCTGTCCGAGGATTTTAACATGAAATAGAAACCTAATTTTTTAATGAATTTGTTCCTTTCATCATGAAAGCACTGTATATATATTATATATATATATATATATATATATATATATATATATATATATATATATATATATATATATATATATATATATATATATATATATATATATATATAGAACAGTGACGCAAAAATGATAAATAACTGTAAAAATGACAAAATGAGAATAGATAATTTACACAATGAAATATTTATAATACGTTTAAAAAATGTGGGGATGGACTAGTAACATTTTCATTAGGTACCTTGCTCAGTGAAACTCAATATGAATAAAAGGCATGATTATTGCTGATACCGTTTAATTTGGATAGAACATATAATTTAATCTGCTGCATTGTTGTCAATTGGCTAATAAAATTCGATGAATGGATCCTTTTATATGTTATAATATAAATCGTTGATCAAAGAATAAAAACATTGTTTCAGTAGAGAACATATAAATTTCTGTAAAATATGCGTTCATAATCCAAGCAGCACTTCAAAATTAGTACAGCAGGAAAAGAATGTACCTTGTTTAGTACAAAACATTTGCCTTCAAATCTCCAACATTACACAAAAACCAAAAATATTTATAACCAAATTTGCCATTGGAAGGCAGGAAACAGATCCCGTTAAGTCAATTTTTCTGTTTTAACTAGGATTTTGAATAACTGAGAATGAATTCTCGTATTTCACTTGGTGAATCATAAAAAACAATAAAGTTTAAAAAAAAATTATACTTGGCTTGAGTTGCACTATATCAACATAATTACTTACTGTATTAATTTACCTACTATTTTAATTTATGAACCAGTCTTCACCTCATAACTCGAAACTTGTTGATTGCCCTTTCCTGTTAAATACAGTAAGTAATTATGTTAAAATAGTGAAGCTTGAGCAAGGACTCGTTTTATTTTAAAGTTTATGATTTTGAATTATCAAAATTTACGATTCTGTTGTTAACGACTGTGTCAGGCTTTAAAAAACTTTTTTACCTAAACAAATTAGTTTTATGTTTTAGATACAACTTACCTGGAGTAATTCAGAAAATCTTAGATCAATAGATAATATAAAAAATTCGGTACATTCCGAAGTACATTCATTCTAGATAATCTATTTAATGTAATCAAGAGGACAACCGAGATATCATATAAATATTTCAGAATATAAAGCACTCATATTCATTCGCATAAGTATAGGTAAGCCTTTGTTGAATTAGGAAATATTTTACATCCATATCATTAATCACATTTCCTGTGTATTGTACAATGTTGTGAGTCATAGTAGCAAAGTTTAAGAGTTTTCAGTTCAAAAAAAGATTTCAAAAATATGTTTCTTAAAGAGACTAGAATATTTTACTTTTAAATCCTTGCTCTAGCAGCCAATTGATTTTTATGAAAAACTAATCAACAGTTAATATTTCGGTTTTTCAGGTATCAAATTCATACAAAAAAAATCATTTGTTTAGCTGCACCAACAAACGGAAAGTCAATTCCTCATCCAAATCTTTATTTTTCTTATCGATACTAAATATAACAGGTCTTATTCGTTAAGTTATGTATGCAATTCACGAGTGATTTTTGTGAATACGCTATAATTTATACAATAAATTGAATATTTTATTCTCTTTCAAGTATCTAAAGAAATAACTAGTTTATGTTGCTCAATAAACCCCTTGAAAACTAATGAATATATTCTCTTTGAGGATGCAAGAAATGTTGGACAAAAGTGTCAAATATTTTAGAAAGATTGGTTCAACCGTTGACCCCAACTTATATATGTTGACCCCAACATATATATGTATTCAGTTACTCACGCTAGTCTAGAGGCATGTTCAGTTATTAATTTAATTATCTAAACTTCAAAAATAACTTTTCAGAGAGCATTTAATATGATTGGAAGAAACATCATGCTGTAATTCATTAAATTCCATAATTCTATATATAAGGAAATTGTCAGAGTTAAAATTTTTTATTTTCTTGTTTCGAAGTATTGCATAGCTGAACCCGAGGTTGAACAATTACAAATATTTGAATCAGAAATATTTTTCAATTACTTATATTCAAAATTGAATGCTCAAACCAAATAATTAAGAACCTATTTTGTACACTACGTTATGATAAGGTGTTATGATTTCTGTGATTTTCCTTACCATCTAATATTGAGAGACGTGACTGATGATATTGGACTGAAGACGATCACATAGTTCTCGGTTTTTTAAGACAGAAAATATATTAATGCATAAATGTATTATTTTCAAGACAGAATATGTATTAATGTATTATTGATCCTTCAAAAAGTTGGAAGGTCACGTGACGAAAATTAGTTTTCAAACTTAAATGGTCTGTGATTGCCAATAAAAGGTGAATTAGCAAAAGTATAGCACAGGCAAGAAAAATTCTAATATCAGTATATATTAACGTTTATTAATATATATATATATATATATATATATATATATATATATATATATATATATATATATTTATAAATATATATATATATATATATATATATATATATATATATATATATATATATATATATATATATATATATATATATATATATATATATATATATATATTTATATATATATATATATATACTCGGATATATAGTATTATTATATAGCAATAAATTGAAATTCTGCAAGCTCACACCAATGAAACATCTGTTGACAAAGCCACATAGGGAATAACTTCCTGATGAAAACATATTTGGATAAGCCAAACTTTCAGCGTATCTACATAATATGCATTCTTCCATATATTAGCGAAAATAATTATTATTGAAAGTATATTTCTACGAAATTCCTTTTGTAATGAGCTAGCATAATTCAAATTGGAATTTTTCAATTAAGCGAAAGTACTTTCTTCTCTCTCTTGCCGCTACAGCATCTAATTCAATGTAAAAATCATTATCCAATTTAACGAATTTTTATTTTATAGTCAAGCTGGGGCATACCTCCATTGAATGACTAATTGGTTGATTCAATGTTGAAAACAATTGAGGTTCCGGAGGAATGGGGAACGGAAAACGGAGAAACATTGTTAAATTCGTTCAAATTGGACGGACGTACTCTTATATAATAAAAATTAAGTCTCAATTAAAAGCTGCCCTGATGAAATTAAGTCTGAAATGAAGGAGGAAAGAAACTGAATGAATTTGTGTTTGAGTTCTTTTTCCCGTCTTTTTTAACTTAAGATTCAACTTAATTTTATTGTATATTTTTCACTAATAGATATTGCTAATTCAATCTGAACAAAATATTCAATGTTTTTTCTCGCGAAATAAGTGTCGACATGATATCAAAATTGACTTTTATACTTTATGGGAGAAATGCCACTAATGGGACAAACTCTCTGAGTGTAGGATTTGAAGCAACAAATCAAAGATAATCTGAAAACTTTTATTCAGAATTAAACTATATTTATCGACCTTCAAATCCCTTCATAAGATGCATATTTTTTTCAAATGATTTAAGTGGAAAAATCAAATGAAAATTTTTCTCACTTTATCCGATTCATGACATTGTTAGTAATGAAAAGGACAGCGGAAAATCTTCGGGTATCAATATTAAAGGAACGTCTCTTTCAAGATGGTTTAATTTTTCCAAACAAGACTGGCATTCATTTTCGAAAATAACCTCATAAAATAAAAATTAAGCAACTTATGTTTCCGAAACAGCTTTAAATAAATATTTTCACAACAATGTGATAAACGAATCTACACAACATAAAATAAATTTTGTTTTGTATATAGATATTAAATCTTCTAAATATATCTTGAAATTAAATCTTTTATTCTATTCTATTTCGATAAGTTAATACCCATACCTTTATATAATCAAATATTTTCAAATTTCCGTGATCTATTAAGAATATTACTTAGATTTATTTTAGTTCCGGGTTCTCTATGTACAGTTTCAAACATAATTTCTGTTTAAAACCCATACTCCTAGGAATAAATAATTTCAGGAGATATTTAGTACATCTTTTGAAAGTTATTATGATCTTCTGAATGTTATTCTTAGCTCTGTGAAATATGAGCAACTTCGGTTATTTGAACGCCAACATTGCAAATAAGCGAAAACTTCTAAGAAGCAGTGAGTTCTCAGATTCTGCATGTCAGGTCTAATCGTTGGTGATCCAATTAGTTACACAAGTTCTCTGATGTCTGTTGATGGGAAGCGCAAAGTGCTAGTTGGAAATTCGGGAATTTGTGTAACTTCAAGAAGAGATAAATAAGCTTATTAGGAAGGGCAGTTTACAGCCTTCTCATCATGAAATATTGCCGCAAATTATAGAGAAAACTGGATGGTCGGTGCCGATTCGAAGCAGACATGCCTCTAATTATCTCAGCCAAATCACCGACAGTAGTTAATATTATTTATTGAATTCATACTGTGGCTGACATACCTGGTATCCATTCTATGAAATTTTTCAATATTCATATTTTTTTGAACCCATTGGACATACAGTTTAACGACGGTTCTGTATGGATGATATGCTATATATATATATATATATATATATATATATATATATATATATATATATATATATAAATATATATATATATATATATATATATATATATATATATATATATATATATATATATATATATATATATATATATATATATATATATATATATATATATATATATATATATATATATATATATATATATATATATATATATATATATATATATATATATATATATATATATATATATATATATATATATATAATATATATATATATATATATATATATATATATAATATATATATATATATATATATATATATATATATATATATATATATAATATATATATATATATATATATATATATATATATAATATAAATATATCTAATATATGAATTCTCGCACATATTGGTGAAAATATATATATAAAGTATATATATTTTTAAATAAAAACACTTATTATGTTTATATATAAAAAATAAAAAATATATATACTGTATATAGCAGTAAATATATATAAAAACTGCTAAATACAGTATTATATATTTTTACATATATATATATATATATATAGCCAAGTGTTTATATATATATATATATATATATATATTATATATATATATATATATATATATATATATATATATATATATATAATATATATATATATACTATATATATATATATATATATATATATATATATATATGTATATATTATTCATCTTTTATTCTTAGTCACTCATTCATCCATAGGTAAAAAAGTTATTACAGTTCATGTATAATGAGAGCAAATTTGAATATTTATTTTATTTCAACTTTTCGAGCCTGCAATCTGATAATAACAAGAACGTTTAGTGAAACAGCCTTCGGTAGAAGCGCGCCCGATTTAACTTTTTCAATTTTGATTAGCTATTACACTTTATGCTTCCTCCTAATTGTCTGACAGCATTTGCACATGACCCAAGTTCTTTCAGAATCTCTCTTTGCGAAAAAAAGTATTGAACTTGTGTATCTAAGAGAATGACAAAACAAACCTATGACAGGAGTGGTCCACAAGAGGAAAATTGTATCGCGATACACCTGGAAATATAATAAAATCACGAGGAATATTCTGGAATTCTCAGGGAATTTTAGATTCTGATTTTTTTTATATACCACATAAAGAAAGACTCGAACGCGTGTACACCTTAAGGTAGGAATATTAAATAAAAAATTTAATCAGTTTTTAAAAACATTTATTACTTACCTTCATTATTCAGTTCTAATGATGGTTCAATTCCATTTATTAATGTGACAAATATCCACGTTCTTCTTTGCACGACTCATAAAATTTGTGGTTGTTTTTAGATAGCTTCAGTATCATCAAGCTGTCTTCGAGTTGAAGTCTGTGATGTTTAGGATTAAAGTTTGTCCAGACCGTAAATCCGTTCCGGCAAAGGTGTCGTGCAAAAAGACACTGAAAATTTTATTGCTGCTCCACTAACACGATAAATGTTTTTTAAATCAGCTGGTGGTTTTTTACCAGGCTCCATTACGGCGATATTTCTGGGAAATAACTGTGTAATGAAGCCGAATTATTTTGTTTGGCATTTTATGGATGATTTTACATCTTCATTCACTCACGGACTAGTTTCCAAACGAAGCTGATCTTATTTGAATTTGTCGATCAGATATGTCCAAAGGGATATTCTTTTGGTAGTTGACATAACTTTCGTTGAGTCATATGCAGATGCTGTTTGCGAAATTATTTTTTACTGATTATATTATCTAGGTATTAGCCACAGCAGCAATATTCATATGTATGAATATACGACCAAACAAACTTCATCAACAACTACATGGATAGTTCCATGTCAAATCAACACACTTTTAATTAAATTTTTACCTCACCATCTCAGATTTCGGTGTAATTTGAAATACTCATTGTGCGTGCTGGAACTAAGAAAAATACGAAAATTCAAATTTTATCCCAAACTGTTTCCAAAATATGACCGTGTAAACTTTCAAAATATCGGCCAAAAAGCGAAAACTCACTTTTTTGAAATTGCTCTAGAAGCTGTCTTAGCTGAGCTAGAGAGCAGGAAGAGGTGTCATTTTGCAGCATTCTTTATGTTCTTTCCAGTGATTTCTAATATGCCATACGTTATAAGAAAAACTTTATTTATAACTTTTGAACAGGTCAACCAATCGCAATGCATTGTGGCATTCGAAAGAGTTACACCACACTTAAATTTCCTGAGAATTGCAACCGATTTGGTCCAGTCGATTTTTAGAAATCGCAAAATTTAAATTTTCAAATAAATGGAAAACCTTTCCGAACAGATCAATTTCAAAATCTACTCAGCTCTCTTCCTTATCGAACTGCGTCGATTGACCCAAAGATGATAATTACCGGTTAATTCATTTGGGAGATATCGTTGTAGAAAAATTAAAAATAAACTGAAAAACGGTCGAGCCCGCAGGCCGTCCCTATAACTTCCCGATCAGTCCACGCGTTCAAAAGTTATGAGAGGTTTACATATACATACATGCATACAAATACCTACAGCCATACGGATATCACCGTAAAAATAGTCATAATGACTTCTTAAGACCTCAAAACGTCGAGATTTGATGAAAACTCGATTTTTGAGCATCAGTGTGAAAACAATAATTTCACAATTTTTGGAAATCATATAGTGGAAAGTTGAAAAGAATTTTTTCAAAATGACTTCTGAATCGATTTTTTGAACAATCTCACTTTATTTGCGCTCCAAAACTACGCTGAATGCCCGCAAGCCATATCAAAATCGGTTGATTTGTTCCAGGAATATCACATCCAAAAATTATATAGGGGCTTTTTTTGGTAATTGTCAGATTATGACGAAATGTTTGACGAACTATATTTTTAAGCTCGAAGAGCTCAAACACTTGCAAATATGCATTTTTGAGCATTAAAGATTGCAAATTTCGGGAAGTTACCATGGCCTGCATGGTCAGTTTTCCAGATTTTTGTGCGCATATACATACGCATATACACGCTCTGGGTTGTTATCCAGATAGTAGTCCCCAATTGGAAATTGTTAATTCACTCCGAGTAGAATAAGCTACACTGATGAAATCTAACCAGATCGAAACAGCTGTTTGCACCTGTTAGATTGAGAATGTAGAATTCTTGTCGCAGAATACATATGACCAGCTTTCTTGGAAAGTTGTTTGATAATATTTCAA
>JARQZK010004406.1:260000-355000 GCA_030704885.1 Cynegetis impunctata
TTTCTCTGATAAAATCTAGGAGTCATTAGTATAATTCATTTTGGATGAACTTGATTTAAGAATTAACATTGATTCATCAAAATCTCGTACAATACCACTCTCGATAGAGTTTTTTCGAGATACACATGAAGTTGAATCGCAAACATATGTGTCCTACGTTAGTTACCACAAACCTATAATTACAAAGATTGAATGTTATGATTAAGTTAATGATTCGTTCTTATTTAATATTATATATATATATATATATATATATATATATATATATATATATATATATATATATATATATATATATATATATATATATATGGGGACACACGAATTGCGGTCAAAATTTGAAGCAGGTAGAAGGGTACTTAGGTGGTTGTTTGGAGACACACGAATTGCGGTCAAAATTTGAATCAGGTAGAAAGGTACTTAGGTGGTTGTTTTCGACGACTGAATTGCTTGGATGGTTAATCTTTTTATCTTAAATCTCTATACATACCATGTATTAGGCGGTTAACCAGAAATATGGTAAAAATTGGCCTAACGATGTTGTTGGCAAAAATTCAAAGAAAAGTAAAATGATAATCTGTCTCAAAGGGAAGGGGTGACGTATAAATTTAAGGTAATCACCAAAACATTTTAGTTTGTCTCTTAAACTTATAGAGACAGTATGGAATTAAATTACAACATATGTTGAGCGAGCGTGGAAATCCCTTGCTAATTTTCGAAAATCAAAAGTTTCGGAAGTATCGAGATTTAAAAAAATCTGGTGAAGTGGTGTGGTGTTGTACCAACAAAACGTGTAGTGCCAAAGTGTATACTTTGAACTCTATATTTTCAAAAAAATTTTCAGAAGCCAAAGTAACTGGTTTTCGTTTTCATCTTACTCAGTCTTGGTAAGTTTTATTACATATTATGATGTATACTTATGAAATAATTATTGTTTTGAATTATTATTAGGTGGCGCAAAATACAAAATCTTGGTTTAAGTTCAGAATATAAGAACATAGATTCCGAAATAGGACAATGGCTAAAACACGTCTTTGGATTAACTTTCCTTTCACCAGAGGAAGTGGGAGATTGTTTTGTAGAAGATTTTATGTCAGGTAAACCTACTGGAGACGATAGAATTGACAAATTTGTCGATTATTTAGTGGAAACTTACATCGATGAAGATTCGAAAGTTTAGCAGAACCTGCAGCTCTCCGCACCCCAACATCAATTTATAGAAATATTAAAAAGCATTCAAACAGATACTTATATTAAAATAAATTCTGTTATTGATAATAAAGCGAGATTTGTGCGAAAAAATGTATTAGATAAACAAGAGTTCATTAACAACAAAATTGGTCAGTACACTAAAAAAGATATTAGTAGGTATAATTTTGTAAAATGTGTTAGATATAAGTTTAGTGAAGTAGTTTCATGATGTATATGCATGTATACGTAGTCTGTAGTATTGTATAATTTCTATGTTTTGTATATTATATTTATCTTTATAAAAATTAGAACTTTTACTTTCAATTTACCCTCTTGCCCCTAAATAAGTTTCTGACCGCAGTTCGGTTGGAGATTAGGACTCCTCAGGTAGGCACGAAAATTTTGACCGCAATTCAGTCACTCTCGCAAAATCGACCGCAATTCGTGTGCACAGATATATATATATATATATATATATATATATATATATATATATATATATATATATATATATATATATATATAACATATAATAATTTTGAAAAAAATTATATTAATTTTATTTTTTTTACCATACCTTAACGTTTTTTCATTTAGTCACTCTTTTACGTTATTAATTGATTTCATTGTTCTATACTCAAATATAACAAGAGGCACTTCGTTTTATTCAGGTGTCCCACGAGACGTCTCTTCTTGTTTTATATTATTATCATTGCATATTTTCTACATGCCTAATGAAATATTCCATTCAGTGAAAGTTCAAATTCTTTCAATTATTTTAAAAGTAGCAACAACACGGCCATTATACATACAACTTTTAGCTTTAAATCCAGTGGAATAGATTTGTTGAAACAATGATTTATAAAAACAATTAACACATTTATTAACTAAAATACGCATAACGCGCATTTCGGTGGAACTTCACCTTCTTCAGATGCTAAGTGCAAACTAAATATATTTCTGTGTTATATCGAATACAAGAAATAAATAGATGAAAAATTATGCAGAAAGGGTAAATAGAAGGATGGTTACAAATAATTAGTAAAATAGGAAAAAGCCATTCTAAACTGCTTGTCAGGTAGTTCGGTAATTTTGAAAAGATTCAGAAGGGGGCTTGTAGTATGATCAATTTGGCTTTTCAATAGAAGACCTGAATATTTGTATCTATTTATCTGTAATGATTCTAAAAAGCTAATTTTAATTCCCTTACTTTCAGCATTTAATATTTTAAAGTCAAAATTGAATGTCTGATTTTCTTGGATTAACTGGTTTGCATATTGTGAATCCGACTTTCGATTAACAAAGCTTCTGAAAGTTCTACCAGTGTAAAACTTCTCCCAATCACCACAATTAATATTTTAAACTCCTGATTAATTTTTTTTGTGTGAACGGTGAGCAATGTTGATGTTGTGTTTAGATGAAAGGTATTTGAGTTTTTCAATTGAATTTCCGATGGAACCTCGACAGAGAGGAGGTACACCTTTCTAATCGCATTTTTGAAAAGCATTTTATGTATCATATTGTCTGTTATCATGGGGTTATAATTATTATCTCGATGTTTAAATTGATGTTTGAAAGCGGAATATTTACTAAACGATGTACCATACTACTGAAAGCTGCCATTTTGTATTGGAATGGATGTAAGGAAATACATTGTATGGGGTTTTCAGTGAGTGATTCGTATTTAAGTTAATAACTGTGTAAATTGTTTTTATGAAACATTGTTTTAATATGTTTATTAATTGACATCATGTATCGGCCCAATCAATCAAAAATAGATGTGTTTTCAAAATTATTGCGCTCGAAAGCGTCGGCATTTTGAACGTGACAGTTATTTCTAAACGTTGTCAGATAATAATTGTAAACCCCCACTCTTCAACTACTCTCACGCGCTCGGCCGTTTTTTGTCATGTTCAGCTATATTTTTAACATATTTCTCAGCGTTTTTATGAAAAACCAAGATGAACGTTTTGAACTATGAGAATTCTACTCTCAAAATCTTTTTATTAAATTGAAATCGGACCATATCTGTCGCATTCAGGTCTGTTGGAAAATTGCATAGTAACATAATCAAATAGCCACAGATCAAAAACTATGCATCGGACAGTTCCTGATCTTCGCACAAATGAAGTTCATATCAATAGCTAATACTGGCCGAGGATCTACGCTACAACTCAAAAAGTAACCGAGTTATGAACTTTTGAAAAAACTGCATTTTGGACGGTTTTTTCCAATTTTCCCTTAGACTAAGGGTCTGATCGAGTCGTCCGACCTCTCACTTTTTTCATCTTTTCATTTTCTACAATAAGTCTATTGACACCATCACGATTACTCTGATAGTTTCAATTTTATAAGCAAAAAACTAGAAAAAACGCGATTTGTTGCATAAAATTGTTAATAACAAAGACATAAATAATAAAGTCGAGTGAAAAACATATCACTATATCATGTGGAACTATTTTACACACAATGGCGGAGCTGGTTTTCTTCTAACACTTTTTACATGAAAAAATCTCTGTAGCTTGGCCTAGTTGCATAGTGGTAGGCATTATTGAACTGATTGATTGATATTTGTTGGAATTCGTCGTTACTACGTGATAATTTAACATGATGAACAAAAACAAAACTAGAATTTACAAAAAAGATTGTTGATGTTTTTTAAATCTTGTCTTGAACGATCTAAAAGTCTGACCTATATACACTCCTTTACATACAGGACAAATCAGCCTATAAGTTCCTGAACTTTCAGGCTGATTTGTCCAGTATGTAAAGGAGTGTATATAGGTCAGACTGGTCGATCGTTCAAGACAAGATTCAAAGAACACCAACAATCTTTTTGAAAAGTAAAACGGATTCAACGTTTTCAATTCATTGCCATGAAAACCACCACCCGTTTCCACAAATAGATAACTTTCAAATTATGCAAAAATTACTGAAAGAAACCAAACTTACTCACTTAGAATCATTAGAAAGATATCTTGCTGAACGACCAGATTGACTTATTCTTCTATATTTAATGTATTCAAACAATAATGATTTTTCTAAGAACATTTTATTGTACCAATTTGGAAAATGCACTTCTTTTAGCCCTTCTCAAAATGTGTTCTTCTTTTTTCCACCCGTAAGCGCAAATCGATAATTATTTATTCAGTTCTTAACTCTGTCTGCCCGATGATGGTCTAGTGACCGAAATTCCAATCGCAGTGTTATATTTTTCGAAGTATTTTTGTGATAATAAACATAGTAAATTCTAGTTTTGGTTTGATTGATTGATATTGAAGCAGATCAAAAAATTTTTTCAGTAAACTAGAAAATGGATCCTATCTAAGAATTCTATAGCTAATTGTTCCTGATGTGGCATTAATAATATAAAATATAAACTTCACTGAAGCGAATAGAAAATCTCACAAACGTCAACCCGAATACTCATTATTTCTGATGAATGGTCTCAATATCTCGGGCGTCCTGCATTAGAGCTGAAAAGCTCCCCTAAGAGAAAATCTCAGAGAAAAATGTGAATAAAGCAGGTAAATAACATTATTTCAGGGACAATAATAGCTGAGTCAGGTTGAAAATGTACCATTTCTGAGACGTAGATGTGAACTATTCTTCGCGGAATTAGAAAATGGAAAATCTCTTTCCTCCAGGGGAAAGTATAACGGAATACGTGAGGGAAGTAGGGAACCTCATTCCGCGAGAGTGAATGAAGGTTGAGCGTTATATGCTCTTAATGAAAAAGTGAAGATGCAGCAGCACCATATGCTTGATTGAAAGCAAGGTAGTCAAGTGAAACTCGTCTGGAGCATTGTTTCAGAAAATATTTTGCAGTTTTCATTCAAGAGGAGGAATAATTGTGCACTCTTTAAGGATAGGCTATTTAATATAAGCCCTATGTTGGAAGTTGCTCATGTTTTTTAGTCACTTTCAGTAGGATTCTTTTTAAATTTGCTCTCTATTACCTCCAGATGTGATAGTCTGAAATACTGAATAATAATCTAATGCATTATGCTATTCACCCGTATTTTTACCTATATATTACATTATATGAGATTAATTGTATTGAATAAATAAATACGTTGACTATTCACATGAATTTATTTTTAAAAATCATTTAAAAAAATATTCATGTGAACTTCTAGAGAATGTCTAAATATATATTACTTATGATCTGACAATTTACGTATATGTCAGTCTTATAGGACATTGTATTAGTTATTTATGTATCAAGTGCGTTATATAGATGTTTACGCCCGGAGGGAAACATTCGGCCCGAGGGCCTCTGGCCCGAGGGATGAATGTTGCCCGATGGGCCAAAGGATCTAGTAACGCACGCGGTGCATACAAGATTTTATTTTTCAAGAAAAAATTATTATATCATGATGAAAAAGCGATTTTAAAATATTTTCATTGCTCCTATCCATTTTCCTTCTCATAGTAGGCATGTCATTTGTTGATGTTTTGACGTTTGTGAATATTTTTGTCATCATATTCAGTGAATGTCATTGCTGCTTTCTCTGTGTAGTTTTATAGAAATAATGGAAATGAAAATGAATTTACCCAAGAATATCATAGAAAATGCAGCCAAAGCTGCGAATAACTGCCGGAGAAATCCAGAGTCGTATACGACATGGAATATGGAGTATTTAATCAATGAAATTTGCTTCATTTCTCCTAGTACAATAAGCGGGCGTTTTGATCCATTATGCCCGCAAATGCGGGCGTAATAGCCTAGGGCATAATGAGTGTGTTTATAGCAACTGTATCCAAGGTGAAATAAACATATAATATACAAGTGAAAAATAAAATATATTCTCAATATCCAAAATATCAATATGATATAAAAATTACAGACTACAGTTTTACTGTTCCATTTATTTCGACTTTATATTATTAATTCTGTTCATCATTATAAATCAAAAAGTAATGAAGTTTTTTATATTACATGTTTAAAGACATTCATCTTATTTTCATTATTTCATGAACAAGCACTTATTCCATGCAATATTGTTCAATATAATTACATAACACTTTGATATAATCGAACACTGATATTTTATTATCAACTTGGTGTAAGATTGAAAATCAGTGAAACCACAATATGGGAATACAAGATATAAAACATTTCCTTGTATCGATTGCAGCGATAAGTTCAAATTTCTTCACACAATTCTTTAAATAAAACTTTATCGTTCCCGAGCTCCCACACATTTCTTTAGTATTATGTCGGTTTAGAAGGAGAAAAGGAAAATTATTATTGTGTTTGGATTTAACAGATTGCGGCTAGACAAATAAACGAAAACCAACACTGAAACTCAATATTATTTCTTGTAGCAGTCTGGTTTGATCTCAACATTTTGTAATGAAACGAGTAGGTATAAGTGATTTGAATTAACCATCAGTATGGCTTAGTTTGTTGAAATTTTTTCTGAAATATATTCTTACAAATATATATAATATATATATATATATATATATATATATATATATATATATATATATAAATATATATATATATATATATATATATATATATATATATATATATATATATATATATATATATATATATATATTTTTATATATTTATATATATATATATATATATATATATTTATATATATATATTTAATTATTTATAAAATTATTTTATAAATTCAGTTTTTCAACACACATTTGTTGAACGCATTTCATTCTATATTTCGTAAAGATCATCAGGAACTCTTATGTTGTTTCCTTATAAAAATCCAGAGTGTCGATATCCTATCGTGTGACTTTAATCATCATAATAATTGAAACATGGAAAAATATTTAAAGAATCTATACTTAAAGTGATCAAAATATTTCTAGATAACTGCAAAATTTTTCAGATATATTTTCTTCAGACACTTATGTACCTATGTTTTCACTCTATTCTCTCTCTCACTGCTTTTATTTTCATATACCCACTTCACTTTTTCAATATTTAAGCTATTATTATGAGATATTAGAAATAGCTCGTAATTTTTATATGTAAATTACTTGTTTTTTCATATTTGTAATAAAAATACTACTAAGGATAAATAATAATTCTTTTTCAAAATCCAAGAATTCATAACGTCAATTCTTATTATAATACTTATTTTCAGGAGCTACCAAAAGAAATTTTTTTTTCTCCATATTTTACACACCAAATCGCCACAGTTGCACGTAGTCGATGAAACCATCTTGAGGATGATAATGATAATAGGTTTCGTAATGTAAAAATCCTGTCACAAAATCGACGTCAAAAATGACTTGCAGAAAGCGGCCGTCTTTAAAACATTTTTTTACTGTTCCATTGAAATCATTATTTAAAAAACTCGACTGCAGCGCAAAACTATTTCATCCGATATTTCATGGCATTTATATCATCTTTAAATTTTTGAGATCAATGACAAGTTTCAATTATATTTCTTAAAGGGATGCTACCAGTTATAAAGACGATTTTCTATATTTATATGACATAAGTATTGATTTTTAATTCAAATTATTCCTGAACTACCTCGAAATTAATCTCACAAATGTCAATAAAAATACTTAACCTTTTTTTCTTGGAGAATAAATTGATTGATTCAAAATATATTTTCTTGGATTCAACGAGAAAAATATTCCAGCACATAAAGTGCAACACAAAAAATAAGTTTATTCTTTTATCACATTTGTCTTTTTAAAACATTCAAATTCAGTCCAACTGGTTCAGATATAATTTAGAAAAATTGCAATTGGTCAACTTTAATCGAAATCATGCTGGAGTAGTTTTAAATTCATTTTATATCACTTGGACCACGATTTTCGAGTTTTTTTTTAATTAAGTATGCAAATTCGATGCAAAATTTTGGAATTTTCCAACTTTGAGTGTGGTGCATGAGCGGGAATTTTTCAAACTGTTGTGAAAGATGTAGAAATTAATTATGAACAACGTTTCCTAAATTTAGCCTTCTCGTGCTTTCTGGAGGGCGTATTGAGCTAAAAATCCAGATATCTGCTTTCCTAGATCCTCTTTTTATTAATTAGGAGATTTAAATTTGTTTATGAAAAAGAACAAAAAGGAGGAGAAATACGACTTTAGTGACGGAGCTCTGCTGCTCACGCGTTTCTTTTTTCACTGCAAAAAAACAAATTTATACCAATTTTCGTCCCCAGAAGTAGTTTGTAGACGAAATTTTGGTGATACACAACTGTTTTTACTTTCAATTTTCATATTTTTTTTTGTGAGCGGGAACATCTATAAGTGCATTCTGTAGAACGGGATCATCGATTTTGTATAATAAACTACCTGCCAAAATAAAAGAAGATTTACAAATATTAATTGCTATGTATCACTTCATAAACACATATTTGAATTTCATTCTCGATCAAATTGTATGGTACTTATCTAGAAGATCAATGATTTTGAAAAAACTCATGTTTCAGTGTTTCTTTGATGAATTATATTTTTAGGCACAATCTCACGACTATCTTTTCGAACTTCAAATAACGTTCTTCTGCCAAAACAATAAAAAACGAGAATGAGGCACATCAGATTAACAAAACATTAACATAATATTCAAAACTGCTTTATATAATTATATATTCCTTCGTATGCTTAGTTCAGAATGAATAAATGTCTTGATACAGAATAAACTATAAAGAAGTTCATGGCGGACTTTTTATATTTATCAATCCAAAGTAATGTTGTTCAATTGTTTAATTGTATAATTCTCAATATTTAGTATTTCAACATCTGCAATTATTGAAGAAAACCAAAATTTCAGTTTATAAATAATAATCAGAGCTGCGTATACTTTGGTATATTATGAGAAAAAAATATTATGGGAAAAAAAATGTTTCAAAACAAGCATTTGTAACTGATTAATGCTTATAAGCAATTATCAACTTTCGAACTTATATAATTTAATTTATTCTTCATCGCTACTCAGGTCCACCTGTCTTACTGCTGTCGGCCCTATCGATTGTTTTTTAACTCACTCCATTTGTTTGAGTTGATTCTTTTTCATTGTCACGGGTCAATGCAATAGTGGGTTCCGACCGAAGCAAACAATGAGACGTCAGTTAGTTCGATAAACATACCTACGTGGATTCAGAATTTAAATGTGTACCCACCGAGTCAGGTCTCTTGTCGATTTGTGGTAAGATGTCTACAGATAAAGAATCAGAGGCTGAGACTCTCGATTTGATGCACGTGAATAGTCTTAGCCGAAATCTAGATTTCAGTTGACCGCATCGGAATTCGATGATTATCATTTAAATAGTTCTTACTGTCAACGAAAATGACATCCTGAAATTTTATTCTTCTGTAATAGGATTAGTTAACATTATTATTTGTAATGAATACTTGGCTTGCTTATTCAATAAATATATTGAATTGAAAAATCGATGGCACGTGCTTCGGTTGGTGAGACAATTATAGAGAACAAGAAGAAAAGTTCATGAATATCTAAGTATTGGTTTTATAATAAGGATGAAGTCGAATTATCCTTGATCATTAAATATCACGCAATTGTTTCTATGAACAGTGATACATCCTTCAATTTTCTAGGTGAATACTCTTACTATATTTGTCCTAAATAAATTGTCTAATATAAACTGCTTTGTTTCATCTATGATTGAAATTTGTCAGTAAGTCTTAAAACAAACATCTTGCAATAAAGCAAATGTTCTTAAAAACTGAAATTTCAGTGAATTCTTCTAGTGTACATTATACTTTCCATATACACAATTTTCGTAGAAACCAGTCTAACTTCGTCTGCAGAAATAATTGGAGAAATATCAATTCAGATAAACCTAGTTGCATTCCGTATTGCTATAGTGAAGCAAGAAATTCGATTTAGCTGGTTTTAAAACGTAAAAGCCGATTTACCTATAATGAATACCTTACACGATTCTTCCATTCTTGTAATCCATTCAACAATGATACAATAAACTAATGAGAAGTCGCGTTACATGAACGAACCAACAAAGAAGAAGCTCCCGAGAAGTAGGTTTTTCTTTTAAATAGTATCGCGTGTTGAACGATATTCCCATAAAATTCTTAGTTTACTTAACATGGTCTGCGTTCTCCATGTTTTTCGTATACGTGTTTATGTTTTTTTGTGTGAATAAAGTTCTGGTTGCTCAGAGCTTCGGCTTTTTCACGTTCCTAATGGATTGTCTGTGTGATTGAATGGAACAAAAACTACGATTTAGAGAATGATGTAATAGATTTTTGCACAATCGTTAGGAGATTCGTACATTTGAAAAATATCTAACCTAAGGATACAATAGAGTTGATGATTTTCATTCGTAAATAAAGTAATGAATCTTAGACTACCTACCCGAACGGTTCGACATATTAATTGAAAATATTTATTATCTTATTTAAGTTACTCCTTTAACTTACATAATTTTAATTGTTATTTCGATAATATCTTATATAAGATTACCCTCTTAAATTTTCACAGTTGGTGTCAAATAACGAAAGAATAAAATTCAAGGTAAAATTCCACAACTTTTTTTTCTTGAACTTCTGATTCTCTGATATCTTAATCTTTTCTATTAACTCCTAATTATCACACGTTAAAATATTATTTCAGTAAAAATCGCCAACATTGGTGTGCTTCTTTAAAGAATGCAATAATTCAGGATGAATGCGTACATTCAATGTATCTGATAAAATATACTAGGTAACTCTCAGACAATTCCACAATAAAAAATCTGATTATGAGTTGATATTCTGTCCAAAATTGATTTGAATTCTAGTGAAAGAATACATACAATACATTAGACTTAGTTAACATAGTTTGCTTATTATTTAAATATATCTTTTTTTACAGTGCCTGTTTTCGAAACTTTTTCCCGTGAAATTATAGAAATTAATAAAAATAAAGTTGTAAAGAATCTCTAAACTGTATATTCTTGTTATTGAAAATTTGGAATTATTTCAGAACACTTTCAGTAATTGATTGATATAGATGATATAGATTGATATAGATGTCAGCTGGAGAAAACTATATTTAAAACAACACAAAGACAAAGTTTTCATGAATTATGTATACATATTATGCACTTTGGCAAGTCTCTGGACGCCGTGTGTATAGATTTTATACATGAACAGTGTTAAACTTCCAAGCCATGTGTATATGAATTCTGCATATATGACATACTTCTCTTATGTGGCACGGATTGCAACGGCGTACAATCAACCCATAGTAAAATAGCAGAGTAATTTGATGTATATTTTAAGAATTATAATTTTTCATTATAATTTCTGGATTGCTGGCATTGAAAAATATTTTTGAATTTTTATAGGATAGCGTGTTGCATTATTTCTTTTGTAAAATACAGAAATTCATTCAGAAAGTATCGGTGATTTCACAAAATCGTTTCACAAAAAATAAAAAATTCATTTTATGGATTTGATATAGAAATAAACATAATTGGCATCGACTTATGATGTCTGAAAAAATATTCTATGCAAACTCGTGGTTTTTCAGGCAAGCTGTACATACGTAAATGACTTTTATTTTTCACTTGTATATTATATGTTTATTTCATCTTGGATACGGTTGCTATAAACACACTCATTATGCCCTAGGCGATTACGCCCGCATTTGCGGGCATAATGGATTTAAGACGCCCGCTTATTGTACTAGGAGAAATGAAGCAAATTTCATTGATTAATTACTTCATAATCCTTATCGTATCCTACTCTGGATTTCTCCGGCAATTAATTATTCGCAGCTTTGGCTGCATTTACTATGATATTCTTGGGTATATTCATTTTCATTTTCATTATTTCTATAAAACTACACAAAGAAAGCAGCATGACATTCACTGAATATGATGACAAAAATATTCACAAACGTCAAACTATCAACAAATGACATGCCTACTATGAGAAGGAAAATGGATAGGAGCAATGAAACGATTTTAAAATAGCTTTTTCATCATAATATAATCATTTTTTCGTGAAAAATGAAATCTTGTATGCACCGCGTGCGTTACTAGATCCTTATGCCCATCGGGCAACATTCATCCCTCGGGCCAGAGGCCCTCGGGCCGAATGTTTCCTTCAGGGCATAAGGATCTATAAAACGCACTTGGTACATAAATAACTATTTTACTGTGATTTGTATTCGTGCTTATGATATATGCACACGGCGTAGTATGAAAATCAAAATCAGACGCCGTGTGTATATATTTTCTTCACAGCTCAATAAATCAAATTCATCTTATCAATCGATTCAATTATGATACAGAAATTGTACACAATAAAATTATTGCGGCGCACTGGCCTATATAGCAAATTCTGGCTCGGCACTCAACGTGTTAAATATCGTTGTTCCGAAAATATGAGACCCACTTTAGATTTATTAAGCAAAAAGATAGTGTGTACCTACTTATCGTTTATCAAATGAAACATATATTTAATAATATATTTTACTTTTAATAGCCAAATAACATTTCACAATATCTAAGAAACTAATGATCTGCTGTCAACAACATTCATGTCCCATTTATATTTCAATAATAAATCAGTAATGCAATCATATAAGTCAACATCACGAAGAACTGCATGCAATTATCTGCGACTGTCTAAGATAACCTCTGATAACCAAGAGGAAATCGGAGAATTGCAATACACAATATATTGCATTTAACGTTATTAAGTTGTTTGTTGCTACCGAGGCGGTCTTAAAGATATCAACATTAATTTTTATAAGCTCCCAACCGCAACCTCCTTCCCTGACCTGCCCTATCTGCTGCGTGTAAAGAATTAGCTGTCATTGTTTATGTTCCTGTTTATTATCAGTTATTAGTCATGTAACAATTACCGGTTGAAAGTGCTTTTTTATTTGAATGCCAGGCAAGAAATAAACTTGTTAAAATAACAAGACAACTATTGAGGTTTTACTCGCCCCTGCTTATGAAATATTATTTGATGGCATTTAATAGCTTTTGAAAACAATCCGATTTCTGCATTTGATATGAGCTGATCAGGAATGATTTTTCAAGAAACTGAAGATGGAATGTTTTAAGGAAATAATTACTCCTGGATATGATGTTTTTATTTGCTTTGCATCAACAAATTACTTACATTAAATCATATTCAACCTATTGAATTCATCAATAGTGGTATTGTATGCCGAATAAATACATTATCATTGTCAATCTGATCTTTTTTCTAAAAAAAATTTATGGTGAAAATACATGACTATCAATTTTAATTTTTTGTCTCTTGTATATATATATATATATATATATATATATATATCTCTTGTATATATATATATATATATATATATATATATATATATATATATATATATATATATATATATATATATATATGGCTCTTTAGACTATTGCGGAAAACTAGACATAGTATCACTCTGAGAATTTGGTTAGTTGGCTCCATCGACTAAAAATATTTGCAGCATGCGTCTACAAATCTAATATTTCAAATGAAACACCCGTATATTATAATTTATTTCGCTGCACAAATCGTTTCTGAATATTTTTGTTTGATACCTCGCTTTACCTATGTTAAGCGGTTTCAGAGAAATTAGTTAATTTCCTTATTTTTTGTTCAGAATATAGCTCCAATTAAATGTTTATTTTTGCGTTATTTATATTTGAGAAAACTATTATTATTAGAATTATTTATGAGATGTAAAGGGTTGTTCAAAAATCGTGATTTTACTAGGCCCATCTGAAGAGTTGCGGTGCCCTAATACACCGATACTTTTTATATTTATCTAAAAATGAATAGATGTGAAATAATATATTTTTTCATTCGCAAAACTAAATACCAATTCAAATATTTAACAAAAATATAATATCGATTATTCTAATGAAAACTATTAAACAGTAATTAACAATTTTGGAAAAATACCGACTTGCGCTCTTCTGCCGATACATACCGACACCAAGCTTAGATCTCAAACGATCACGTGCACGTACCATAGATATATACTACAATTTATATATTTCTATGGTACGTACGCAAACGTCAACGTCCTGGGGGGCTAAGGGATCATCGAAAATGAATAATACGCTGTTTTAAATCAAATGATTTTCAGTGTTTTCTACAAAATTGAAATATTTATTCATTGAATCAATTTTGTTGAAATATTCAGCATGAAAAATTCACAACCTTGCGACTGACGTAATGCTCCCCGGAGGCCGATGCACTAAGGCACATGCCTCGCGTGCCTTGCTGTTAAGATGACCCTGGATTTTACAAGTATTTAAAAAATTTACGTAAGGTGCATTTTTTCAATTCAAATGTAACATCCCATATAGAGTTCTATATTCTCAAAAACAATTAAAATCCTTTTGAAAGGGTATATCATATTCCTATACTTAAAAAGTAAGGTTTTCGAAATAAAAGCGGATTGGTTCGGCTTGTGAGTATTAATTAGCATGAAGCATGTCATGTTGAGCATTTAACAGTGAGTGTGTTGATAATAAAACGTGTGCACGTTAAGGAGTATTGAAAATAATTAAAATAACTAACTATAATAATTAAGTAACTATTCAAATGAAGTTTTGATGACACTGTTTATTATTCATGGACAATGTGACAAGAACCAAAAACATGCACAAAGTGCAACAATGAAATGTTACCTGAGCCACAACCTCAAAAATTGTTCTCTTGACTTTCAATACAGCGCAATAGTCTATTGAGAGTGAAATTAGGGTGGATGTATTGTAGTTTTAATACTGAATCTGATATATGTTCGGTAATTGAAAATCCTCTCAAGGAAACCGTAAGATTATTGAAATTTTAGACTTGTTGTTATATAATTTCATAATAGTTATTTATGTACCAAGTGCGTTATATAGATCCTTACGCCCGGAGGGAAACATTCGGCCCGAGGGCCTCTGGCCCGAGGGATGAATGGGCGTAAGGATCTAGTAACGCACGCGGTGCATACAAGATTTTATTTTTCACGAAAAAATGATTACATTATTATGAAAAAGCGATTTTAAAATCGTTTCATTGCTCCTATCCATTTTCCTTCTCATAGTAGGCATGTCATTTGTTGATATTTTGACGTTTGTGAATATTTTTGTCATCATATTCAGTGAATGTCATTGCTGCTTTCTTTATGTAGTCTTATAGAAATAATGGAAATGAAAATGAATTTACCCAAGAATATCATAGAAAATGCAGCCAAAGCTGCGAATAATTAATTGCCGGAGAAATCCAGAGTCGTTTACGACAAGGATTATGAAGTATTTAATCAATGAAATTTGCTTCATTTCTCCTAGTACAATAAGCGGGCGTTTTTGATCCATTATGCCCGCAAATGCGGGCGTAATAGCCAAGGGCATAATGAGTGTGTTTATAGCAACCGTATCCAAGGTGAAATGAACATATAATATACAAGTGAAAAATAAAATATTTAGAATTGTTTAGTAAGATTGATTGAAAGCTTTATACTAGCATAAAATAAGGTTCATTACTATATCTCATTAATTCATTCTTAACAAAATTACTTAATCACCACTGCCTTCAACCAAGCAGTGCATATGAAACCTTCGAACTACATATCGAAACATTGTCAGAAATATTTACATGTAGAAAAGTCTATTTGATCAATCAAGACTTCTCGTTCATAAATTTTGCGAAAATTTAGGGAGATTATTCTTTAAAGCGAACGCCTACTTAATTGAAAGATATTTTGCAGTCTTATCCTGTCCCATTTTTCCTTATAAACATGAAAGCCTTAATTCAAGGAAAGTCAGGATGCGGAAATTGAAACAAGATTAATGAATGCTTTTTTACTCTCAAAAAGAAAACCCAAATCCCTGGATTGGAGAGAATCAGGAAACACGCAGTAGGGATCACGAGTTAGCGTGATCTGATCGTATGAAATGACATGCTAAGTGAATTTTATTTAATGAACGAACGCAAGAAGAGATTGAGCGTGATAAACTTCAATATCAAGAAAAAAATAAAGAAGTAAGATTGATTGTTTGGACCATAATGAGTAAGGTAAGTAACGAGCAATGAAAAAAAAAGAGTGAGCAGTAGTGCTCCATCACTAAGGTCGTATTATCGCGCGAAATGCATCGCCTCGAGATGCAATTCTAACGGATTGAACTATATTTTGTAAAATCATGCTTAAATTGAAAATAATTTATTTTATAAAAAAAAGGCGAAGTACATCGTGGTTGAAGAAAAAGTTGAAACCAACGAAGGAACGCACCTCAATTTCAATATAATCCACGTTCCCAACTTCAACCCTCTAATTCAATCTGCAGAAGCTATGGAGTTCGGCAATTTTTCAAAGACCACGAGAAAAAAAATCTACGTAAAAATGGTGGTGGTTAGAAAAATTTTATCAAACTTTTATAGTTTCGTTCTGCAACTTAAACAATCCCAGGTATCAAATTTAAGCTCATGTGACTCGATGGAAGCCACTGAAGATCCCAATATGTACCTGAAAAAAATATATATATACCTATAAACAGGGTTTTTCCAAATAAGTGCCAAAGTTTCAAGGGCATGATTCCTTTTCGAAAGTAATAAATGTACATAAAAGACTCCCTTCAATTTTCGACAAGGAATTTCCCCCTAAAAACTTTCGCACTTATTGGGAAACAACCTGTATATATATATATATATATATATATATATATATATATATATATATATATATATATATATATATATATATATATACCCATATATAAACATTTTTTTGAAAATCTTGGTCAAGTAGGTCTAAAACAGCTAGAAAAACTACCCTCGTACTAAATGCTTTCGATACACTGCAGTATGCATTTTATCGGAAAATACGACTAAAAATTTATAAATGTATGTGTGTATATATATATATATATATATATATATATATATATATATATATATATATATATATATATATATATATATATATATATATATATATATATATATATATATATATATATATATATATATATATATATATATATATATATATATATTTATATATATTTAGAGAGAGAGATAATAATAATAATACGTTAGGAAATTCATTTTCAAAATTTATGATTAGTCAAATTAGCGCTCTAAAGGAGCTAGTTTCATGAGACTCGACGACAAGCAACTTTATCAAATCCAAATAACTATGTAATAGTTTCTCGTAAGAACACTGATGACATGCTAAGAAATCACCGCGCCATCCATTGGAAACCGATGGGTATCACACTTTAGGCTAAACAGAAATGCCAATCGCCAAAAATTCATGTCACTTCACACATAGGTGGCCACCATAGATGCGAGCGAAGTCCTGCAACGTGTTGCACCATTCGATGTTCCACCACACCACATATGCTGGCAAAGCTGGTAGCAATGCTCAGATTTTTCCCATAATTTTCAGGGACTGGATCGGCAGTTAATATTGAACATGATTATTTATTTGTGCTAAACAGGAGCAGCGTGTACAATAAAGATAATAATATGTTGGGAAATTTACTTCAAAAATTGCTGATCAATGAAATTATCCCTCCAACGAAGCTAGTATCATGAGACTAGACGACATTGAGTTCCCATTATTACTTGAAGGGAGACCGCTACAAAATTCGACATCGACACCACATACTCGGCCGTTGAAGGAGGCGCCACTAATGACTTCTTTAAAGAGCGAAAAATTTTTGATGTTTCGAGCTTATATGGCGTCGATGTCGAATTTTCTAAAAATTACATCTTGTTAACATATCCCATATATTAAAAAAAAAACATACTGCTCAATAAAGGAATAAGAAATATATTATTGTGCTCGCATATGTGTAATTTTACCTACAAATGAAAGATAGAATATTTATTATACATTTAACTTTAAAATTTTATTTTATCTCCTTTCCTACAAATATTAATAATTGAATTATATTGAACAATAGTGACCAACCACAATAAATTAAATTTGAGTTTCATACTGATATTTCTCCAAGCATATAAATTGATGAGAATTTAGAAAATCCATAATATTTTCCATCATTTGTTCCCAAAGGGTAAGTTAAAATGTACATTATACGTTATGGGAGACCAAAGAGATTTCTTATTAACGTTGTGTTTCTGTACCAATTCACCGTTAGTTACTTCAATAACCCTCTCGTTTTACTAAAGAAAAAAGCTCAATGGCTATTGCTACTAATAATGGAGTTCAAGTGCGATCGAAATTATTCGAAATAGAAATATCAATCCTAACTATATAGTACAAAATATATAAAAACATAAATTGCAAGATCGTAACTTTTGCACGTGTCTAGTTTTATTAGAATATGAAGGTACAACAATACTTCATTGGTTGGGTTAACAATAGAACAATTGGAAATCAGGGTTCAAGAAACATATCAATCGTTAAGTTATGCCGTCTGATGTATTTTCAGTAGAATTCCAATCATAAATCCTACTCGATTCAATCGTGATTTGATTTCAGTATTAACAGTCGGAAATTTATTGTTTCCTCTCCGCCACATCCAATCAACTGGTTTGATTTATAAGTAATGAAACCATGTGTATTTTTAACTTATTTGGTTTTTCAAATATGAAATCATCATAGTTTCTTCTTATCGTGGATGAAAAGTGGCAAGAAAAGTATGTTGAATTAAACTGGGTACTCGAGTTTCTCCAGATAAATTCCATGGACATAAAATTGAAGGTGTTTTCGAAATATGCTCACATTATTTTAATATAAACCGAAAGTTTTCAAATAGAGTTTTTACTTTCAAATTTGAATCCAAATGAAATCTTCAATTTAATATTAAGGTAATTGAATTATTGCCCAATTGTAGACACGAAACTGTTTGATACAGTAGGATTTCTAACTCGAATGACCTGTAAGTGCCAAGATACATATATATATATATATATATATATATATATATATATATATATATATATATATATATATATATATATATATATATATATATATATATATATATATATATATATATATATATATATATATATATATATATATATATATATATATATATATATATATATATATATATATATATATATATATATATATATATATATATATATATATATATATATATATATATATTGTTTATGCAGATATATTGTTCCTTAAATTACCTAGCCTTCTTTAATTGAATTTACTGAAGAGACATAGGTATCAACTTGTTTGACAAACATGAAACAGGAGTTAATTTTTCCATAGAATATATGCGTGCAGGATTCAGAGAATATTTTTCATTTGATCAAAATCAGAAGAGTAGATAAAGGTTCATATATTTCTCTCCAGAGTAACCTACAAACAACAAATCCACTTAGTTCAAAATTTTTTGAAGAATAGTGAGATTGACTATTGCTACACGATCAAAATAATAGAGCTTGAGTGGCATAATTCCATATTCCATGTTTTCGACAGTGTATTTCAATTATAATTTCGATATCAGCAGTCCTACCCCGAATGAGATCATCTTATTAAACATGTATTCAATAATTTCCTTCAATAACTAAAACAATTTGTTTATTTCAGATAAAAAATACACATTAGCACTACCGTTTTGACTAACCGAAAGAATATGAGACAATGTTGTTGAATAAGATACAGTTTCATATAAACATTAGGTTTGTTTTGTTTACGTCAGCTCAATATCAATAGCATAAACGGGCAGCAACGTATCTAAAATATACCTCTCAACAGTCTAAACATATGAATGCGGAAAGTTGAGAACCCAGAAAGAATAAATGGGGGAAACTATTAAAAAACCTTTGAAATATGGGGTGTTAGAAGAGATGAAGAGATAAGAATACCGACATGCCTAAATAAACTACCCATCATAAAATATGCTTCCAGAATGATCTAGAAATTTTGTTCATTAGATAGGGTAAACTAGTGAAATTTTTAAATGTACAATTTATAATCTGTACATCAAAGAAATAAACATATTTATGAGTTTGAATTAGATTATATTGCGAATTCGATATATATATATATATATATATATATATATATATATATATATATATATATATATATATATATATATATATATATATATATATATATATATATATATAACAAAGAAATTAGAATTATCGGTATAGACACGTGTTTCGGACTCTTTGGTCCTCATCAGAACGGCGAAGCCAAGCATTGGATTGAAAACTTGGAGATGAAAATAGCACAACAAACGAAATCCCCTGCTACGGAAGACAATCACACATTTGTGGCTTATTGTTTGAACTCTCCGGTTTGGAAGATTTGGTCAAATTTTGCCACGCGGATGGCATTAATCGCCTCCGTGGCAAAGTTTGACCAAATCTTCCAACCCGGAGAGTTCAAACAATAAGCCACAAATGTGTGATTGTCTTCCGTAGCAGAGGATTTCGTCCGTTGTGCTATTTTCATCTCCAAGTTTTCAATCCAATGCTTGGCTACGCCGTTCTGATGAGGACCAAAGAGTCCGAAACACGTGTCAACGGCTGCTTCCATATAAGCGGGCTATACCGATAATTCTGCTCTACTTTTATATATATATATATATATATATATATATATATATATATATATATATATATATATATATATATATATATATATATATATATATATGAATAATTATGTATTCGAATAGTTGTTGCCTGTGATCTATTTTTAAACTCTTGATAATTATTAGCAATAACAGGCTGGTTGAATCTTGAAAAACTCGATTTTAATAAAAAATTGACGTTCCACTATGATATTCGTAATTGAAATTTCTTTGACATTTATTGATTTAAAAAATTGAAAAAAACAGGGCTGCTTAGTATATGCTATTCAGTTCAATATTAACATTCAAAATTGTTATCACCAGATGGTAAGGGAAACCAAAGAAACCCTCACCTACGCAATGTTTGAAAATAATAATAAAAGGGTACTATTTATCTAACAACAAAGAAATGAGTCATGGGAAAACATTAAAGAAGTGGAGTAGAATTATCGGTATAGACGCTTATATAGAAGCAGCCGTTGACACGTGTTTCGGACTCTTTGGTCCTCATCAGAACGGCGTAGCCAAGTATTGGATTGAAAATTTGAAGATGAAAAAAGTACAACAAACAAAATCCTTAGATACGGAAGATAATCACACAATTGTGGTTTATTAAAATCGAGTTTTTCAAGATTCAACCAGCCTGTTATTGCTAATAATTATCAAGAGTTTGAATAATTATGTATATATCTTCGTCGATATCCATCAGACTATATGAGCTGAAATTTGTTGAAATTCGTCGGAATAAGGTGCATGAGCAGAAACTGGTAGCAAACCATGAGGAAATCAATTGAAAATAACATTTCTAGAATTCAGCTTTCAAAATTTTTTGGAAGGGTCCATTGATGTGAAAGTAATTGGGATTTTATGGATATTTCCTTCCCCAAACCTTCTCGAAATTAATAGAGAAGGTTGAGAATTTGTTCGTGAATTAAGTGGATATTAGGAAAGTGCCTTCTGGTGGTAGGTATGATTTTTGATTGTTTCTAACCGTCGATATTCTTATGTAGGGAATTCTGTTCTTTCATGTTTATTGAGATTTTGCAATTCCATAGATTATCCAAGTTGAGTAAGAGGCTTGAATTTCCGTATGTGGATTTATAAGTTTATATAGGGAAGGTGCTTTTTGGCAGTTTTTCAACTGTTCATGTTTTTTCGTGGCTTTTAAGATTTTATTCACCACAAGGTACAACCATTTCGAATACGGAGATCCTGATTGCTAAGGGCCCTAGATCGGCTGGGGGACTTAGGTTCGACATTCTCGGCACGGAGAGATAGCCTGACCCGCAGCTGATGTATCTGGGAGTCGTGCTGAAAAAGAACCTGACTTTCTCGGCCCACATAAAGCATATGATAGGAAAAGCTTCACGGAAACTAGCGGCTCTGCATGGTATACTTCCAAACGTGGGAGGCCCACTCCACCAGAAAAGAAGAATTATGTGCAGCGTCGTGCATAGCACTTTGCTATATGCGGCCCCAGTCTGGAGGGAGGCTTTGAAAAAAGTGAAGCAGAAGGGAGCATGTGTGTCAATGCAGCGAAAGGGTCTACTTAGGGTCGCGTCCGCCTACAGAACAGCGTCAACCGAGGCGGTCCAGGTGATCGCTGGCTTCCCGCCTTTCGACCTCATGGTGGCAGAGGTCTGCTTTCTGTTCACCGTTGGCGGAAGGCTCCCTGGCAACAGGAGGATGGCGAGAAAAAGAACCATATCAAAGTGGCAGGATAGATGGTTGAGCGGGAGAGACGTTGCGGCATGGACGAAACGTCTAATCAAAGATGTCAGACCCTGGTACGGCTGCAAATACCGAAGAACCAACTACTTTTTTACGCAGTTCTTGAGCGGGCACAGGTCCTTCGGCACGTTTACGCTGAGGATTGGGAAGAAAGACAGCGACGTTTGTGGGGTCTGTGGCACCCAGGACAGCCCAGAGCATGTGGTGTGGATGTGCGCAAGATGGCGACGCAGGCGAGCTCAGATGGTCGAATCCCTCGGAACCATACCCGGGGCTCACGACATCATGGAGGCAATGCTAAGTGATGAAAAGATATCCTCTTCGACGGCATAACAGACATAATGAGTTTGAAGGAAGAGGAGGACAGGCGAGCGGAAACCCGTGGCACCTAAGCGTCGTCGTCTGTGTGAAAGAGACAGATAATTTGTGTTCTAACAATAACTCGTTCAGTGTTTTTTCGTTCGTCTACAGGCTTTTATTCACGTTTATATTTCAATTGTACTTTCGACGACCTGTCTTTCTTGTCATATACCTTGATGTTTCTCCGTTAATATCGTTTTCTAAGTGTTCTTAATTTGGTGCTAATGCGGAGTTAGATTTTATCTTGTTGTGAACCTGGTTCGCTCAGAACTTAGTGCTCCGAGAGGAACAATCAGAACAGGTTTACCCTCGCCGCTTCTGATGCGCCTAGGCAATCATGCCTACTTCCGGAAGAGGCAAAAAAAAAGGGTAACAAATCCTCCTAAGAACACCCAGGGAGAGTAACTATCGTCGCAGAGAGGTTTTTTAGTGGGTAGTACAGTTACATTATCGCCAAAAGACCCGCAAAGTGAGCCCCACACACCCCCCCCAGCCCAGAACAAATTCCGTTGGGGGAAGTGCGTAAATGCATTTTTCCTCTCCGGAAAAAAAAAGGTACAACCATTCCAAATTGACTTAGTCAGTTAAGAGTTTGTATGTGAAAAAAATATGAAGGGAAAATACTACCTGAGTGCGGCTGCTGCTCATGCTGTTTTTCGATTGAGAGGAAGTAAAATATTATATTCAGAATTATTTAACAATAGACAAGAATTCACATTAAAAGTGATGCAGATGGGGTACACTAACATTCTCCGCTTTTCTTTCAAATTATGTTGCCGTTAGATATAACTTATGCTTTCTATATCTAATTCCTTTTGCATCATCACTAGTTCAATAGGAACGAGCAATTCTGGATTTATAAGTCTAGAGGCCTCAGGACAACAAAGGATTGGAGCCCCCCTGGCCCCAAATTATTTTTCAAATAAAATGGACAATTTTTTTCGGTCGAGTTTTCCACTAAATAATTTATTGTGAATCTAAGTATAGATTCTTTTATTATTCAACAAACATATAAATATATTGGGAAACAAGAATTATCTGAAATTAAATTTTAGCGTTAACGAACGGAACCTTCCGAGCGTTATTCGCCGAAAAATCGTTTGGTGATTTCGCTGAAACCCAGTTCCCGAAGTAAATCACTTTCAATGCTCAAGACAAAAAGCTTTGATAGACGGTTTTCTCCCATCGTACTTCGAAGCCTATTTTTTATAATTTTCATTCTCGAAAATGTTTGTAGGAAGTACTGTAGATAAAGGTTAAACGCGAAAAAAATATCAAAGGAGAAGTTGTTTACTAGTGTTTACTAGTCTGAATTTGAATTTTTTTTTCCGAAGTCTCTATTGTAGGGGCCCCTCCTTTTTGGAGGCCCCGGGACTGTAGCCCCAGTTTCTCTCCCCTAAATGCGGCCCTGGGAACGAGAATGTTTTAACCTTATTCATTGAGAAATTGGAGCTTGTTCGAAATATTATATACTATAAATTAATTAATCAGTTTAAAATAATATCACTACTTTCCAGCTAAAAGTTGCTATTTTAATTATATCACTAACCTTTCTTCATAATTGTATAATGTGCTAGGAAATGAATTCATCATATAGGCCGTTTTAGAGGTTGACTAGTATATTTTTAGCAGGTAGTTTTAAATGGATTTGAGGGACCCACTGCCAGTTGTTAACTTCATGAAGATGAATATCTCCTGTCTGAAAAGTAACAATTAGGACCACCATATAACCATAACGACATTTCGTACCTATTCTCCCAGAAGCAGATAAGTGCTTTTTTGTGCGTGAGAGGACCTTGCATAGGGCCCCGACCTTATCTTCGCAGCTACTAAAATTTAATAAAGGGAAATTTTCACCTCTTCAAAATACAGTAGAATGAAGGAGATAACGTACCGAAACACAATTCTGAAAGTCTGTTCCAGGGATGTATCTGATTTTTAGGTCTGGTTTATGTATATCACAGACGGGATTGATAATATATCCTGCTTGTCATTTTATACCTACTTTTCAGTGTTCGATTGTTAGTGTGAAGCCAGTGAGAGAATTTGAAACAAGCAGATTGATGAGCCCCTTTTGAGTACGCTCGGAATGCGATGATCTTTCAACATTTTCACAAACCCAGGAGAAATCAACACAAAATAACTAACACACATAATTATATGTCAAGATAGTGTGAATATGATGGTTCATAAAAAAAATACTATTGCAGTGTATCGAAGGAAAGCAGTCAGGTGCGGGAGTATCTTTTCATACGTTTTCTCCTAGACCACGATTATCGAAAAATGTTTTATGTCTGAGATATATATATATATATATATATATATATATATATATATATATATATATATATATATATATATATATATATATATATATATATATATATATATATATATATATATATATATATATATATATATATTCCCGGTACATATTGACATCTCCTGCGGTTCGTATCACACCAAATTAGCTGAATTTTACCTGGGATTGTTTATATTGTAGGACGAAACTAACAAAATTTGGTTGAATTTTTCCAACCGTTGCTACTTCTTGTTTTTTCATGATTTTTGAAAAACTGCCAAACTCTACAGCGTCTGTAGATTGAGTTAGAAGGTTGAAGTTTGGTACGAACATTGAGTTTATGTTGACTTGAGATCCTTTTTTGGATTCAACTCTTTTTCTTAATCGCGCTGCATTTCGTGGTGACTATTCCGTTCAAATGGTATCTCGATCAGTACGCGATGTACTTTTTTTTTACGATAGAGGGTTGAAATTTGGTATGCGGAATGAGTTGATGTTGAGATGCGTTTCATCGTTGGTTTCAACTGTTTTCCTCAACCACGATGCACTTAGCCATTTTTTTTTTTCAGTAAAATAAATTATTTAGTACCTTTTTGTTGTTGCTATAAACGTGATTTTTCTGAATATAATTCTATTCATTGGAATCGTATCTCGACGCGATGCATTTCGCGCGAAAAATACTACTCATCCTAGGAAATTAAATTTTATTTATATTTATCATCAAATTTGACATATTCATGGAATCAAATATTTCAGAAAATATGAATTTTTATAAATATAATAAAAATAAATATTTATTGTTTTGAATTCAAAATGACAAAAAAATATATACCTACTTATATATATATATATATATATATATATATATATATATATATATATATATATATATATATATATATATATATATATATATATATATATATATATATATATATATATATGCATATACATATATACATTCTTGTACTGATGTTAGTTCAATAGAACAATGTTGCAATCTGTTTCTACTATCTGCGATATACTTCCTCGCTATTATACCTAGAAAACATATGCACATATTTGATGATTATATTGAATAAGAGTATATAGAGATTCCTTTCATGTTTTCTCATCGAAGATACGATTCTAAAATTACAATTCCATAAACTGCGTCGTTCAGATTTTATCTGTCAAACTGTGTTCAGTAGCCTATCCGCAATATGACTTTCGGTGCACGTTTGACAGATTTATGGCAATATGAGCGTAAGTTACAGCCTGACGTTTCAACACTACGCAAAAACAAGGCACATGCCTATAAAACAATTCCGTGCAATTTCAACCAAATATTATACGTGAGATTATTTCAAACATCTACAGATTACATCGATGAATATGTCATCAATATGGTAGGATATGCGGATCTGAAAGTACTGGGGAATGTTGTAATTTGCCAATAAATCAGAATGATTTACACGCACAATCCAAATCAAATCATGTGGATTCATTTCTTATAACTTATTACTGAATATTTGATACAAGAACCAGTAATATGCACCATTAACACATTGCAGGAAAATTTTAAAAAAATTCATATCCACCACAACATCCTTCTAGAAATATTAAGTTCACTATCAAGCATCAATATGATGTTCACTATATACTTACACTGTCAAAGTATATGGATATTTTCCATATTCCATTTAGCAAGTTGTGATGAATATTGTGGAATATTATGATGTTATATCTGTGATAAGTTCTATAAACATTTATGTTTGCGAAAGATACAAGAAAATTTTCCCAACTTCACTGAAACATGGAAATTTTGTAAATATTAGTACATACGTAAAAATATGGAAAATTCTTATTTAATTTTTGAACATCATGTGTTGTAAATTCATAGAAGTTGGATAAAAGTGATGAAAGGTTTGCTTAATTTTTTGCATATTAAACAGACTGAATTGAAAGATTATATTTCATCCCAGTCAGAGAAATTATGACCTAAATATTATTTAATTTTTCTAGATTCTCTAACTTCCTTCATCTGTAATGGTTTAAGTTAGGTAAAATTATTTGAAAAAAACAATTTTTGTACATATTGTTTGAGAAGGTAATTTTCTCAGGAAAATTAAAAAATATTCTTCAATTTGAGATATTGATATTATGATCGCCGCTTGTATCAGCTTAAATTTGAAATGAATTAAGAATCATCATTCAGAATCATCACGACGTACTAGTCGGGTAGGTAGCAATAAAGTCACAAATGTTGTGTATTTTGTATTCCTGGTCATTAATTTCAACCGAAATTACGTTACATCTCGAACTTTCACGAATTAATTCTGCATTACGTTTTCCTATGATGTTCAGATCAAACGTGAAACTGCTCCAGACTGAATACATAGAAGACCCTAATCCCGAATGAAATTGGAATAAATGGCAGAATTAGTTGTAATTAGTGGCTAGAGAGACGACCGCTGCTTGTCCCGAAATCGTTTTTAGAGACCCATCGTTAAAAGTTCTAGGCACGTATGGAGGTCGCTGCTCACTTTGAACTTACAACGTCTTAATGTGTGAGAGATGAAAAATATAAACATCTTGACCTCATATGGCTTATCCCTTGTGAGTTCTAAGATAAAAGAGAATTTGTAATAGAAATCGTCCCTGTTACTTTTCTACTGAACACATATTTTGATTTCCATGTTAAAATTTCATTTTATTGAACTATTAAATCACATGTATGTGTAAATTTAGTTTTTACGGCATATATATATATATATATATATATATATATATATTTACAGTGAAAAATATATATATATATATATATATATATTTAAAAATTTATATTTATATATATATATAATTATAAATATATATATATAATTATATATATATATATATATATATATATATATATATGAATCATATGTCACCACTTTCGCACAAAATGAAAAGGTCATTTGGAAAGAAAAATTTTCAAATAATAAACTCATGAGGATTGCATGAATATACACCCCAATTTGTTCTTGAAGAGTGAATGTAAATTCCTTGTCGTCGAGATATACATATACATATATATATATATATATATATATATATATATATATATATATATATATATATATATATATATATATATATATATATATATATATATATATATATATATATATATTTATATATATATATATATATAAGAGGAAAACTATTTGTAGGGACTGCAGCAATCTGAAAGGAAACTATTTGAAGTTTTTCCAAGCTTTCGGAATCGTTTATTCCATCATCAGGGAGAATCTACTTTGAGGATGTTTACATATATGTTCATAATAGGTTATAAGAAGTATTGTTACATAGAAAATGATGATATTTGCTAAATAATTAGAAATGTTGATACATTTTTGAAGTTATTATAATTAAATTTCGGAACGAAATGACAAATTGATGTCACTCATTTTTTATTGTTTTTATTTTCAAACTGAAGTTTGAACTTTCTTAACAGAAGATAGCATTATAGGACAAAATAACAATTCTCATAATGAACTTGTTACAGATATGAATCAAGTTTCAATTTTTTATGCATCATTACCTTATATAAAAGAAATAACACCTAAACTGACCAGAATTTTTCAATCTTTTGAGAACATCAAAATTGCAAATATAACAGTTATTTCAATGAGACAAATATATTCGAAAGTAAAAGACAAAATTCCTATTTTATCGCTTACAAATATTGTTTATAATATCCCTTGTCATGATTGCGATAAGAATTATATTGGCCAAACAAAAAGACTATTAAAAGACAGAATCACATTTACATTGCTGCAGTCCCTACAAATAGTTTTCTTCTTAACTAGTCAGCGACTATATATATATATTTATATATATATATATATATATATATATATATATATATATATATATATATATATATATATATATATATATATATATATATATCTCTATATATATATATATAAATATATAAATCTTATGTCACCACTTTCGCTTAAAATCTAAAGGTCATATGCAAAGAAAAATTTTCAAATAATAAAGTCATAAGGATTGCGTAAATATACACCTCATTTTGTTCTTGATGAGTGAATGTAAATTCCTTGTCGTCGAGTCCCATGGATTTTGGAGGGCTGCTTCGATTATCCATCAATATTTTCAAATGAATTTCCAAACGTATTATTGTCTTTATTATACACGCTTCGTCCATTTAGCTCAAATAAATCATAATTCTCAATGAAAAAAGATAGGTATAATATATATATATATATATAAATATATAAAAAGATAGGTAAATATATATATATATATATATATATATATATATATATATATATATATATATATATATATATATATATATATATATATATATATATAAATGTACGATAAAGTTAATACCATCAAAAGCCTCTCAATACACGTACAAATTTCTAACTAAATTTCAAGGAGGTTTGGAGGTACAAAAACCTTCAGCTTCCAATCAGAAAAACCTTGCAGGTTAAATTTTGGAATTGTCGTTACGGTTCTGTTATTGAAAACACATTCGTAACTTCTGAAATTATTCTACTCTAAGGGACGCTCAGTGTAGCCTTATTCATTCATCATTTCCTCAATACATCACCAGTAAACCGACAGCTGTTTCTATAGGACGTAATTTGCATATCTTAGTCCTCTAACTGGCCGTTGTTTATTTGGGTTGAAGGAAACCCAGCAAAGATCAATCGAACCCTTCTAAATTGCTGCTTCGAATCTAGAAGTGGAACCTCTGATACCTTCAATATATACGTTAGATAAATATTTTAGCTCTGAATATAGCTGAACTTAGTAGTTCAAAGGTTATTGATTCATACTATGCTAGTTCAAATCAGTTTTAAAGGGTCAGCATTCCAAAAGGCATTGTAAAAATTGATTAGTCTTAGAGTATAAATTTCTTTTTCTTCTGTCATACTTGGTAGGAATTCTTTTAATATCACTAAGTGCTTCTTAGGTTTAAGGCATTACAAGCATAACGAGATGTAGGAATCATTAAAAATTTGAGGAAAACTTAAAATACGGTTATTTCAAATCTACGATTTTTCATTAAAGAATGATGTGTTATTAACATAATTTACAATTAACACTGATAAATGAAAATTTTCAAAGGTTTTCGAAATGGTTCCAGAACTTTCCTGGAATATTATCTCTATTTGAAAGATTATAAATAATATCTGCAGGGCTTCATAGAGCACATTTTACATAATTTAATTCGCTAGGAATATTTTAAATATTAGCGACAGTTTGAATTTAAAGAATTTTAATCGCATCAATTAGTTTTTAAACTGGTCGGACACATAAAATCAAGATATGCCACTATAGCCCAATATAATCAATTCTGAAAAAGAATTATTTTCTTACTAACTTTTAGGGCTTTAACAAAATATTTTCACAGGTCAGTGAATTTTCAAATTGATATGATGAAACTTTAAATACCCATCTCTTCAATTCTTAGTTTTTAAAAATGATATTTGAAATCGGTCTTTTTTTCACAATTTCAGATTCGGAGAAATTGTATTCAAAATACTGTTCAACTACAGCTATGGAATTTTCAGTAATTGTGGGTCTGTTTTTACGAAACTTTGAAGTGAATCCAGGTATTATAATTCAAAACAATTTAATAATAATAAGTTAAAAATTATTTCGTGGAGTTGAAACATAGAATTTCATATGGTGAAATATATTTGTATTTTCATTTATCCTGAAAGATAATTTTGATAAATTTGTTGAAAATTCGTATTTACATCCAAAATTAATACGTTTTCGAAAATTCATCATTAATAAGGTTCATACTTCATAAGAAATTTTCTGTTTCATGACTTTTATTCTGTAGTAGAAAGTTTATATTTTTCCAACTCTTTATGAATATAAAAATCTAAGTAATTGTGTGAAGCATATTACTTTTTTCCTATAATTTAAATTAAAGATAGTTGATGGAATCTTCTTAGCTCAATCTGCCCGATGATGGTCTAGTGACCGAAATTGCAATCGCAGTGTTATATTTTTCAAAATATTTTGTGATAATAAACGTAGTAAATTCAAATTTAGTTTTTGTTCATTGAATTAAAGATATAATTGAATCATTATCAATCATTAATACACCGAGTACACGAGAAACTAGTAGTTTGGTACTGTGCACGTCCATGAGTTTGGTTAAATATTATGATATATACTGGGTATTTGGGTAATGAACCTAGGTACTATTCTACAAGCCCAAATTTAGTTTGAAACGGGCGTTAAACTGTAGCAATTTCCTTGTGATATAAAAGAAACATCAATTATTAAAACATCAAGTAGATGAGAAACTGATAATTTGACGTACTAGTTATCCTCGACGCAACCTTGACAACCTTGCTCATATTAGTTGTTTTTCTATAACGTTTTTGGGAATATATACCGACATGAAAATGTTTGCTCGCTTTTTGTAATGTTATCCTTTTTCACCAATGAAACTTATATGAGACTTCTGTGATGAATATGTTCCAGAATATTTTCTTAACATAAAAGAAATACAATCATTTATTTTCAAAACAAAAATGCACTCCTCATGTCTATCATGAATAGTGAACTTCAACGGTGAAACTTGCTTTCGAATTTTTCGTCCTCTCCACTTCTACTTTCCTCTTATCACCCGAGGAGAAAATTTGGAACTATTGAAATAGTTTTAATTGTTTTTGATATTTGTTAACTCAGCTCTCGGTATGAATTTCGTGGTACTCATTTTGGAAATTGAACGGTAATGTGAAACATGAAGTAGGGAGAAAAGCGTACCTACTATTCAGTTTATTTATATTACACATGCATAATATGATGTAGGTATATATCATAATATAAAGTGATTGACCTCGTTGGTATTACAACCACATAACGTTTCATTACATCATGTTTAATTATATGAAATGGCGAAGGCACATAGAGTGCTTCATCAATTATGTTTCATATTGTAGAATTATTATTCACACATTTCATGTTGGTTTCTGATTGTTTAAGTCTTTGCCGGGGTAAGATGCTATAATGGGCGATTACGGTAAGACTCATTCTATAATTTTTTTCGAAAAAAGAATCACTGGGTAGTAGGTACATAAAATTAAAACATTCAAACCAAATAAAACCTCTTCAAAATGTTCCTATTAGATGAAATATTTGAGAAATTCCGTCAGGTATCTTCTCATAACCTATGGGTATGACTATCAGAATCAAAATGGCCTCATAACTCGATTTTCTGTTTTGCACAGTTAGTTTGTTGAATATTCAATGATTCTCGTAGCTACACTATTCGCCAAATGAATATATTCTAATCGATATATAAATTCTACATAATTTCATAAAGCTATATCTACATTCAAAGGCGACTCGACTTAATTTTGAGCTGATATGAATTGAAATAGACGGCAATAATTAATGGATCAAAAGTTGGCCAACGGGTGGCACTCAGAGTTGAGGAATCGCCAATCGGACGATTGAAGTTGAAATTTCAGAGCACGTTTCACGGATCGATCTTGCTCAACCTGCTCTCCAATTTAATGTGTATGCAATGGAAAACGTAAATACGGGCGTAAATTTAAACCTGAGCCCTAACCGATCGTGCCGCCCGCCCTGTGCACTCTCTTCTCTTTATGTAATCACACTGGTACAGATCCGGTTTCAGAAAATTTCAGAGGATATTTGACAAATTCGTTATTTAATGGACCTTTTCTTATAAACTGAATGATGTTATTATGTAATTTAGTTAGTGGGAATATAACAGCATAACAGCTATTGCAAGGATAATCTGAAGATTATGGTTTCCAACCGTGACAAGGAGAGAAGTTATATAGAATTAAATTGTTATAAATATCAAGGAATATTAGAGAGCCATATACTACATTCAACAATATTTGTACGGCTAATGATTGGATCCTTCCAATATATATTACAACAAAAATAATCAACTTATTAATATCTGTAGCATGAGCTACTTAAAATCAAATACCTTCCAAAGGACAAAAATTGAAAATATTCGACAATTTCTTCATATATACACACCTTAAGTTTTAAAGTTTCAGTAGGTATTCTAATTTTGATATTCTATTTACAACTCGAATTATCGAATAGTTATCCGATGAATTTATCTCCATTGATTATATCTGCTGTTATTATATTAAGCTGAAAAGAAATCCTTAGAAATTTCAAGCTCCTTTTGACTACGGCAGATTAGTACATGATTTTATCTTACTTACTATTGCGTATGTTATACTGATGCAGAATGGGTGATAAATAAACAAGAATATATATATATATATATATATATATATATATATATATATATATATATATATATATATATATATATATATATATATATATATATATATATATATATATATATATATATATATATATAATAATATATATATATATATATATATATATATATATATATATATATATATATATATAAGTATACTTAAATATATTCAAAAGAAAAAATTTTTCTTAAAGTAAAAGAGGGCTAACTGTGTTTTACTTTTTTATTCAACACCAAGCTTTCAAAGTCTTTTGCTTCCTCATCAACTATTAATGCATTTCCCAAAAAAAAAATTTTTTTATTCATGATTTTCAGCAAAGACTCCTTCCTTATATTTATATCTTCATATTGATTTGGTCTCAGTTCTGTCACTAGAATTATCTTATAAATCTCAACTGAAAATAAATTACAATTCACGTTCTTGAATTATTTTATTAATATCGTGAATAATAACATATGATATTATGATAAATTTATATAATAATTAATTTTTGAAGTGGAGACCATATGGAAAGACCATTTTATTAGTCATTCACGTCATTTACAACATATTGTGCTAGAGCGGATTTTATAGTCAATTTCGTAGACAGTTGATGATTTTGTAGAGTAGTTATTTTATGTTCAACTGGCTTACTCTTTTTGTGCCTACGTACTTGATTTTGTCAAACAGAAGATTTTTTGGTCTACTAATTTTTGCTTTGATTTTTTCAATTATCTAGATTTAATTCAAGTAGTTCATAGATCTATTGAGATGATTATCATCAACTGATTATTATCTTGGAAAAATAGTCATTATATGAATAAATATTTACTGCAGGTTTCTTGAAATACCAATTTTCCCAAGAAAGTAATCACTAAAAACTATAAACGAACAATTCCAATTAATTCAAAACTGTTTTGTTTCAGGTTCTTCAAGAAAAAACATCGATCATTTGAAGTGAGTTCCAACATTAATTATACAAGTTCCGTCATTATTTCGCATATTTTTCATAAGATTAACAAAATATCAATTAACTGCTATTCTTGATAACTGAAAATGAGAATCAGTCGAGGAATCCGCCTCTGACTAGAAGACTACGTAGGTACGTACAGCTATTTGTGAACCAAATTTAAATGTAAACAGTTGATATATAATTGCATGAATTATATCGAGGCAAATAGAAATGGCGATAAAATTGAACGTTTCGTTTCCGCAAATCAAAATGCAGAAATTATATATAAGCAGGTATTAACTTGAATCAGATTGCTTCATCCAAGGACGCCTCTTCACTTTAGTTATCATGCTTGAAAGCGAATCCATAACAAGTTTCGATCACTGGCTTTGGTAATTGGCATATTCTTTGAATAGTTCCTATTCTATATATCATTGCACTTTCTCTCTCATCTTGTTCACGTTTTCTCGAATTTGGATATGTTTAGTTATAGCTCTTCATGAGGTAGATTATCTGATAATTGGTGTTCCAAAATGTGATTTTTTTAACTTTATGTACCTACTCAAGTTGGTAAAATTTATCGTTACTACGTGATAATTTTGCATGATGAATACAAACAATATTAGTTGCTGTGTTTATTGTCACAAAATAGATAAAAAATATTTACGGCTCTTTCATTTTCGATCACACGACCAACATCGGATAATTGAATTTGTAACTCAGTTCAGTTTCGAGAGTACTATTAGATTATTTAATATCACTGTTCGTAAAATAAAATCGTTTATGTTCACCAAAATTTAGAGTAGCTTTGAATATTCTGAGCGTAATTCATATAATAAGTGTCGTTCTGTATCGAGCTACCCGCCATAGGTATAATATAAAGTGTAAATAAATTTGGAAATATTTATTTGAAAATATTTCAAAATTTTTATTCTCTACTAATTAAACAAGGAAAAAATGTACGTATATCTTCTATACATTGGTTAAGTTCGGAAGAACTGTCAATTAATGGATTTCATATTAAATATTTTCAAATTGTAACAATTGCAGTGTTCTTGAGAAAAAATTACAAGCATTCTATACAGACGAGTGGACTAAAATTCAGGAAGGAAATTTCAAATATTTTTCCTGAGCTATACTTCAATCAATACGTGTTAGTTCATTTTTGGAATCGTTATAACTTATATATTCAACAGAATTTTCTCTTACATTCTGTTTATATTATATAAGAATTCACCATAAACGAATCAAGTTCAATAATCTGAAAGATATTGAACAAACATATATTAACCAGTTATGAATTTATGAAAGTATAAATAATAAACCTTTCAGCTAAAACTATGGCGGCATTTACCAGCCTAACTGATAACGGATTAGGCAAACGAAACATCATAACTCGAGCAGTAATTTTAAAAAATCAATTCGTATACCTTCACAAACTTTCTAGGATCTAGGAAAATAGTATAAACTTTTGCTAGTATCAGATTTATTTTTCTTTCAATTTTAAACATATCTTTTTTCATAGGACGAACTGAAAAAATACCAAAATGTTTTGAAATACAATATAAATTGAAGTACACATTATAGTTTTAGTATTTGAACTTTTCCAATCAATCACAATGTCTTCGCAGTAAAGCTCTAAGAATCTACTAAAATCCGCATCTTTTTTCCTGGGTTGCTAGATTAATTATATTATTTCCTTGGAGCTTCGAATCGTCCTTCGAAAATATCAAAGGGAGAAAATTTCATTATGCCATTCTCAATATTTTGGAAACGTTGCAGGTAAACGAGGTCAAAATATTCATTATTCAAAAAGTCAACAAAGGCTATTGTTGCAATGAGTAATTTACTATTGAGTACGTGCCAATGAATGATTTTTGTATTCCACAGAAGTATATCAAGGATTACCAAAATCGAAATGATATAAAAGCACTTCGAAAAATATATTTAATGATGTTTCACGGTATATCCAAAAAGCATAATATCAAATGAAAATTCAGTATTTTTCAGTTGCTTCTTCACCAAATTATTTAGCTTTTCGTGCATATCCAACTAATCTAGTATACTGAATTGTAACAGAATATTCACTCAATTTCACCCTTTATATTTCTGCTTATCCTAGTTTATGTTTCCTGATAATGGGCGTCGCTCTATGCATATCTAACATATTATATAATTCGTATTTCCTCTAAAGTTCCGCATTTGATGCGCTTGGCAACAATAATTTCTACCGAGTAGTCCAGTATTTCAGATAAGACTTTTGTGGTGATAAATTTTGTACAACAGCTATTATTTCGTATGATCCCAACATAATTAATTAATATTCTTTGAAACGAGTAGCATGCTTCTGTATTATGTTGAGTAAACGGAGTACAGGAGTATATATAAGAACAAGGCTAGTCCCAGTTACGTGATAAATATTCTGAGGCGTGTGTCAACTCTAAAGCGTGCGGTCATGTGCGTGAAAAAGAGAGTAGGTATCCATCTAATAATAACAAATTTGAATGTTAATATTGGACTGAATAACACGTAATAAATAACAAAGAACGGCCACAGCCGAAAAAATTTTAGTGAAACATAGTATGTTTCTATTCAAATTTTTCAAATCAATAAATGTCAAAGAAATTTCAATTTTTTCAAGAGTTTTGATAAAGCCACGAATGTGGTGGCGAAACGTCAACTTTTTAATAACTAAAAATAAAAGATTCAACAAGCCTGTTATTGCTAATAATTATCAAGAGATTAGAAATAGTTCACAGGCAACAATAATTCCAATAAATAATTAAATATTGCAAGCTGAAAATATGGCATTGATCCCAAACTTTTTCAAGATTGTAGAACAACAGCACGGGCAACAAGCAGTTACTATTTTGAAAAATGTTTGTTCACTCAACAAGAAGATTACCAATCTGAAGTCAAGAAGAATTTTTTTACTGCGTTGCAAGCATGAAAATCTATATCCTACATTCCTTAATCTGAGAGTTTCAAACATTGTTCTAGATTATGAGTACCTTTTTAGAAGATTTGAAATTCTGAATGAAAATTTCATTAAAAAAACACTCAATTTAATAATTACCGACACTGTTAAAACTATCAACATTTTGACAAAACGAATAAATACTCTAACAAACACATTACAACAAATACTTCTTAATGAAATTTTACTTAATTTTTTACAATATGAAGAAATTAAAAACAATAACCTAAGTAAAATTAATAAAAACAGACACATCAAAAAATTAAACAAACTAATATCTAACCATTCACCACAACCAATAGTAGAAGCAACATCACATGAAAATAGTGTCATTAATACCACTACCACTGTTTTACCTTTTTTCGTCGAAGAAATATTAAATTTAGACCCCAAACACTCTATAGAAATTAATAATATCAAACAAATACAAATCAATAATATTATAGCTAACATAGAAAAAAGGTATTTCAAATTTATGTCCTTGAAAATCAAAATTCCATTAGACAAAAGTAGCACAACTATAAAAACTCACCACAATAAATACAAAAAATGAGAAACAAACAGTACATAATACACAAACTATTCAAAAACTTATATCAAAACCAAACAATTTCATCAAATCTAATCCACAACTAACAATAACTAAATCAGACAAAGGAAACAAAACAGTTATACTAGAAACAAATACATACAAACAAAAAATTTCTGCAATGCTTAGTGATTCTTCTACATATAAACAAATTAAAAAAGATTTAAACTAAAACTCTGCAAAATGAAAGTAACAAATTGTTTAAAACATGGCAACAAAAAAAAATTTCATTTCTCCACAAAAATCAAAAGAATTAATTCGACACAACAGCCTTCCACCTAAATTTTATGGTCTCCCTAAAATACATAAAGAAAACATACCATTAAGACCTATCGTCTCTTATATTCAATCACCTCTATATAATCTTTCTAAATTTCTTTCTTCAATATTGAAAACTATAGTAAATCAAAATCCTTATTATATCAAAAATTCTCTCGATCTAGTAGACCATCTCAAAACTTTGAAAATACCTAACAATTACAAATTTTTCTCATTAGATGTTGTTTCTCTTTATACCAATATTCCAAATTCTTTAATTCCAATAATAATTAATGACAAATGGAATATTATCAAAAATTATACAAATATTCCTAAAACCGATTTTATAGAAGCAATTCAATTTGCTCTTGGTACAAACTATTTTCAATATGAAAATAACTTCTACCAACAAATTGATGGTGTAGCAATGGGAAGTCCTATTTCCAGTGTTATAGCTCAATTAGTTTTAGAATATTTAGAAGAAAATGTATTAAATAATTCGAATGAACGAATTATAACTTTCAAAAGGTATGTTGATGATTGCCTTATAATAACATCAGAAGATTTTATTGATGATATTCTCAAAAAATTCAACGACTTTAATAAAAAATTACAATTTACTCTAGAAAAAGAAACGAACAATACATTAAATTTTCTTGATATTACTCTCATACACAAAAACAATGAAATTATCACAAAATGGCATAGAAAAGAAATTTTTTCACAAAGAACATTGAACTACAACAGTACACATCATTTGTCACAAAAAAAGAGTTTAATAATCGGATATATAGACAAAGCACTTAAACTTACTTCACCTACACACAGACATGAAACATTACAAGATGTCCATAAATTACTCATAAAAAACGATTACCCAATAAAACTTATACAGAAAATCACTAAAAATAGAATTCATAAAATGTACAACACATTAGAAACTTCAAAAAAAGAAAATATTAACAAAAAATATATTCCTCTTCCATATATTCCTCATTTAAGTAATAAACTTTCACAAATTTTAAATCCACACGATATTAAAGTAGCCCACACCGCACAAAATCAAATTAAACAAATATATTCTAAATTAAAAAGTAAAACACCTCTTCTGCAAAAATCTCATGTGGTTTATAGTATACCCTGTAATAATTGTAATAAATCATATATAGGACAAACTTTTCAAAATTTAGAAGAAAGATTAAAAGCACACAAATATACCAGAACACAAACCACAGCACTAATAAATATAAAAACAATGAGAATCATACTTTCAACTTTAATAGCACAAAAATTTTAGAAATAGAAAAAGATCGAAAACGCAGAGAAATTTTAGAAATGTTACATATTCAAAAAAATTTAAATGAAGTCGTAAATGATAGAACAGATATCAAACATTTAAGTTCAATATACGCAGATTTAATTCTTTAATTTTTCTAAGAAACAATATAAATCAAAACAAAATAATTCAACAAACAAACTGTAACCACAACTCATCTTCTTAGACAGTATCTAAACATCTAGAATTTTCAATTTTTCTGGAAAGAAAGTATAGTTTAGAACATGTGATCTCCAAAATCACAAGTAATGTCTTTTCAAAGACAACAATAAAATATTTTAAACCTATTTTGTACATTACGTGGGTGAAGGTTTCTGTGGTTCCCTTCCCATCTAATATCAACAGACCTGTCTGTTTATATTGGACTAAATAGCACGTAATTAATAACTGAAGACGACCACAGCCGCAATGAGAAATTTTTGAAAAAAAGATAAATAGTACCCTATTATTATTATTCTTTGACTCTTCAAAATCAAAATAATTTGAACCTATTTGGAACATTACGTGGGTAAAGGTTTCTGTGGTTTCCCTTACCATCTAATAATAACAAATTTGAATGTTAATATTGGACTGAATAGCACGTAATAAATAACAAAGAACGGCCACAGCCGAAAAAATTTTAGTGAAACATAGTATGTTTCTATTCAAATTTTTCAAATCAATAAATGTCAAAGAAATTTCAATTTTTTCAAGAGTTTTGATAAAGCCACGAATGTCGTGGCGAAACGTCAACTTTTTAATAAAATCGAGTTTTTTAAGATTCAACAAGCCTGTTATTGCTAATAATTATCAAGAGATTAGAAATAGTTCACAGGCAACAATAATTCGAATAAATAATTATATATATATATAGGTATATAAGTACCTTCAACTACTTGCCTTGAATAATCCCATTTTAATTTTGTGATTTCATGTATTTTCGTGAGATTCAAGGTTTTCACCCTAGGTATTTCCTCTAAATTAACTTAGGAGGTTAAAACTTTCTATGTTAAATTGAATAAAAATTGGTAGAAAATACGACTTTAGAGCCCGAACGGAGCTCTGCTATTTTCAGTGGCATTCCTTATTTCCATTTAATTTTATAATATCTAGGTTGTCTTCGATATTTTGTATGGCGCTTATATTATTAAACTATAACAATTTGATAGAATGTATATAACTGGCGTACTAATCAAACATTTTGTATTGCCTAGAATTGAAGACAGAAGTATTTCATTTAGCCCTAACCGATCTGAAACATCGTTTTGTATTCTCTCAAATTCTCTATTATACATTAGCTATCTCCGCTATATTCCAACTGAAATGTAGTGGAAAACGGAAACATCCTCGGAAACATCATTACGGATTATGGGTGTCATCGGGTCCTCTGATTTATACGGCCCATCCGCAAGGTTTAGGGCTTTCCGCCGAGGCCCTTCGACTCATTACCGCTTGCATTCGCGAGACTATGGACCAATTTATATTTAAATGAGGTGATTTAGTTCGCTCGATTGATAAACTGTATCGCTCGAGCCACATTATTAGACCTCATCTCCAGTCCACTTGTCATGTTTCGATGCTAGATGGATGCGGGCAATTGAAAGATGAATATCGTGATTATATTCGATATGCCATTTACGCATAATTACTTTCGACGCGTTGCATAGTATTCCTATGAAATTATGACAATGAAATGACAATTATGACGCTTATTTTCTCATTAGATATTTATCAGAAATGATCTGATAATTGTGAAATATTTGATGAGAAATTCAATTGATTTGGAGTATTCCAATTAAAATAATCTTAGCCCCTCATATGTGGCACTTCGCGTTACTAGTTTCATGAATACGGCAGATATGTGTAACAGAAAGTAGGCACAAGCACTAAGAAGTATTCAGTTCATTTAAATTACTTTTTTCTACAAACGTCAAAAAATGACAAGGTTCGCGCTTTGACAACAATATGCGAAGTGACCCTTTTTTTCATTTTCCTTCGTTACCATGACACCGTGCGCGAAGTACCTAGTGTGCGAAATACTTACTTCGCACAATGCATGTAAACTTTATGGGATTTTTATATTTTAACCTTTATGTTCCTCAATCAAGCAAAAATCCAAGAAATCATTTATTTATTAATGTATAACAATAATTAAGGCTTTCAAATTGTAAGAAAATTTAACCTAATTTTATTTATTATTTACAATGTTAACGTTAATGGTGCAGCCAGTGCATGAACCAATATTTATTCCTACACCAGATAAATCAGATTCAGCTCGTGATATCGTAGTTTTGGGAGTTGGAAGACTATCCATTTTTGTTTTGCAAGCAACTGCCGTAGAGGTGACAGCACTTGATCCTGAAATTTCACAGTCTAAAATTTTATTTGATATTTGAATTTTATTGTTGATAGAATCTTCCACGTATCCTTCGGCCACAGTCGAAGATTTCCATCCTCCATGTCGCTTCAAAACACATATATCGTCCCACGTAATAGCAAGGAGTCTGGCTGATGTTCTCCTAAAACAATGGCACGCGAAGGCATCAGGCTTTGGTCATTGTAGGTGTTTTGCTATTAATCTCGGCATCTTTCCCATACTATTCATTTCAATAACTAGGTTAAAACATCTCTTGTTTTGATACTTCAAAAACAATCGGTGACTGGTAGCATAACTTCGACGAAGAGCCGCATATTTTCGGTAAATGTCAGTATAATCTAAATTTGAAACTGTAAAAATTCGTTGTTTATTCGTTTTTGTATCGGGTACTTTAACAATCAAAATGGAATTTTTATCTTCTACGTCATCGACCGTCATTTTAGTGAGTTCCTCACGGCGGCAAGCACCCGAAATATCATTATCAGTAATCAGTAATTTAAAAAACACATAAAACAATCATCAAAAATCTACCTTAACCAACAAATAGGTTTCATCATCTGCCTCTGTTATGAATTGTTCAACTTCCTCTCTAGTCAATACCTTAGATTTCTTAGGATGGATTCCAACTGACAATTTTTTCAAATATGGAACCAACTTGGTAAATTTCTTGAAATCCACGTTTCCTTTAACATTGAGTGTTGCTTTCAACATACAATATATTGCCCATAACGTGGAAGACTTCAGCTTCTTAGACTTCTCTGCAAAATATGCAAACAGCACATTTTCGGATATTTTTCTGGCTTTATTTGCTTCACTCATCTTTAAATTGCTGATATGCATTTTCATAATGGCTCCTCGATTTCTCCGGTAAAAGATTTGAAATTACTGAATTGGCCGCATCTGTCAAGTTAGGTAGGGTACTGCTTACTTCATCGTCGCTCGAAATTTCTATTATTTAACAGTTATAAATATCACGCACGAAATTAAGCGATAAAAAGTCACTCCAAAATAATTATCAAGAACCGTCACTTTGAAATAATTGTCAACAAATGCCATTTTATTTCCATAGTTACAGTAATTACTTGATTTGGAAAAACAGTTTAAGCCAGTTCAATACTATTTTTCATATTAAGCTAAGCATGTTACTTATTTTAGAACAATATTTTTGACGTTTGTAGAAAAAATTTTGTTTGCATCTCAATTTTTTCGTTCTCGATCACCAAAGTAGCATTTCGCGCACTAGATACAAAAATAACTAATAAACATTCTGATGATATATGTAAATTTGAAGTGACTAACTACGTAAGGTTCACAAGCACAGAGCGTTTCCATGCACCATGTTTTATTTCATGACCGAAGATTCAAAAAAGGATTGCTTTCACTTAGAATAAACTTCATTTTCTTCAGTTTGTGTTGGTTGATTGGAGGTTTTGCTACTCACCATAGTTTCTTACAATTCATACACAATAACAGTCGGCTCGACTTAATATTTTGTTTTCTTCAAACAGTTAATTCATAAAATATTATCATTTTTGAAAAAAGTACTTCTTTCTAAAATATTAAGTATAAACTATGATGGATAATTTTGTTTTATAAAAAATTATTGCTAATAATCGAAATTATTATTTCATGAAAATTGTTTTCAAGGAACATTATATTCATAATTATAATTTATTCCCAAGGCATTATATTGCTAGATCAATATTGCATTTATCTACATCGACATCAAATAATATAGGTATTCGACAAAAACTTTTCAAATAACAAACTAAAAGGCTGAGTTTCGGATATATTGTTCATAATTAATTTTCTCATCTTTCGCTCTGCTCACGCAACTATCCGATACTCCCTTTCCCGAAGTATTTTGATTGTTTGGTCTTGCCTCAAGAACAATCCCAAATACCAAGTTTCAGCTGATGAGAGTCTGATGACGTTCTGTTAAAAAAATAAAATGAAATTATATATATATATATATATATATATATATATATATATATATATATATATATATATATATATATATATATATATATATATATATATATATATATATATATATATATATATATATATATATATATATATATATAAATATAGAATATAGAAAACAGAATTCTTCGTGTTATCGATACACGTTCGTGGCAATAAAATGAAGTGAACTAGGACATTTTATTTGAAAACTAATCAAAACAAACCTCCTAGCGGAGCTGGTTATACGAGTTCACGAAACATCGAAATGGCCTCCACATACCTTAGGATGGTGTATGTTAAAAACATTTAGTTGTTTATCACAATCAATGGAAATGATAGACAGTCTGTTTCGCCCTTATTTGGGGCTCATCAGTATCATCCATCCATCGAAAGTGATAACCAACCAAATATTTCTAACGGCGTTATATTTTCCTTCCAGTGACTATATGGCATATAAATATGACACAGCGCCACCAGTCGGAAACAAATGAACCACATCTTACAGATAGAAGAAAACATTTCGGCAACGAGAACTCGTACGTCCTGACACCCGAAGGTGGTTACTATAATCGCTAAGCAAGAGTAAAGTTGATACATCAATTCGATGTAATTCAACATTCACACGCCGCAAGTAACAAGCGCTCCAATTTTATCCCTTTCACAGGTAGCAAATGAATAGAAAAGAGAATTCTTCGTGTTATCGATACACGTTCGTGGCAATAAAATGAAGTGAACTAGGACATTTATTTGAAACTAATCAAACAAACCTCCTAGCGGAGCTGGTTATACGAGTTCACGAAACATCGAAATTCCTCCATATACCTTGGATTGTGTATGTTAGAAACATTAAGTTGTTTATCACAATCAATGGAAATGATAGACAGTGTGTTTCGCCCTTATTTGGGGCTCATCAGTATCATATATATCATATAATACTGATGAGCCTCAAATAAGGGAGAAACTGACTGTCTATAATTTCCATTGATTGTGATAAACAACTTAATGTTTCTAACATACACCATCCAAGGTATATGGAGGCATTTCGATGTTTCGTGTACTCGTATAACGAGCTCCGCTAGGAGGTTTGTTTGATTAGTTTCAAATAAATGACCTAGTTCACTTCATATATATATATATATATATATATATATATATATATATATATATATATATATATATATATATATATATATATATATATATAATATATATATATATATATATATATAATATATATATATAATATATATATATATATATATATATATATATATATATATATATATATATATATATATATATATATAACTCAGACACCACGATTTTCCAAAATGTTTAGAAAATCGTGGTCCTGGATCTGGACTTATAAAAGTGATTTAAAAACTACCACCACTTGTGACTGTTGACTCTAGATTCAGTTTACGTGGGAGAAATTTGATTACTATCAGTTAGAATATCACAAGAGCATCGAAAATAATCGACTATACTTCCAAGTCACGAGACGTATTATGCGAAACATCACGAGAGCGCTGCTCGAGTGATGTTTTAAGAAAACATCGAGTGACGAGATCAGTATAACGAATATTTTCGTTTGCTCTAGTTGGTATTCGTTACGATTATACAACGAATGAACAACACCACCAGAACTATAGCCAGAGCGTTGCCCATTGAAAAATTAAACGAAACTTCACCAGACCTGATTATTAATTTTTTTGACAATCATCAAAAAATCTTAATATTAAAACATTCACATTTTGACACGAGGCGAAACACCAAAACGATTTTATCACGTCGTCAATTGTATATTCACTTAACAATACGCAGTTACTATGCAAAATTCAAGGATTATATTGATTTATACAAACAATAATTATATAATCAATGAAATATTTTTGTTTGAGCTCTTTACTTCAATATTATTTTATATGCCTAGAAATACATCTACTATTCTGTTTAATCGATCTGAATTAAAGTTCAAGAATAATCATGCATAAATAAAAGAATATCAATCAATTACCTATGGCATTAAATATGACATATGTCGGATCAATAATATATTTTGAAAGTTAATCGCTATTCTCCGTCTGTTCAATGTCCGAATGTCCTTTAAGACTGAAATATTGCTATAATTCATATCGGCTTTATAATACAGAGATGTCAAGAAAAAATTAATGGATATATCTAGACCGTTCCTAATGTCTCAAAATCTTCTATTCATTTCAACTTCTTGAAGTTCTGGGAAAAACTTTCGCTTGAACTAGCATTGGAAATTGTTGCGATACATTTCGAAATCTACAATTATTTAAATGATCAAGGAATTTTTGAAGAATTTCTGAATGAATCATTAAGACTATAATCTGCGTTGAATATATAAATAAATTCTTTCTAACAGAATATTAACTAATTTTTCCAGAGATGCAAATCAAACAGAAAAATTAAATATATTCACTAATACACACAACAGAACGGGTTTCAAAAATATATGGATTGTGATTTTTAGTCCTATTTTCTTCAAAAATAATAGAATATTGAATTCGATCGAGAGATATCACTGAAGTAGTTTTCAAATCTGTTCTATACCTCCTGGACAAGGACCTTTGTGAGTTTTTTTGATATGTAATTTATATATATATATATATATATATATATATATATATATATATATATATATATATATATATATAATATATATATATTATATATATATATTAAATATATATATATATATATATATATATATATATATATATATATATATATATATATATATATATATATATATATATATATATATATATATATATATATATATATTATATATTTATTTCAATTGTTGTTGCCTGTGAACTATTTTTAACTTTTTGATAATTATTAGCAATAAGAGGCTTGGTGAAACTCAAAATACTCGAACAGCTTCGACAAATCCACGAATGACGTGTCGAAACGTCAAGTTATGAATATAATCGAATATTATATATATATATATATATATATATAATATATATATATATATATATATATATATATATATATATATATATATATATATATACAGAATGATTCACGGCGGATAGAGTCACCAAGCTAGTTATAGTCGAGTACTTAGCGTACGCTGGCTAGCTGTCCATGGTAATGTAAGTCACTGCTTGCAAACTTAATACTGGGTCAGTATTAATCCTCTGAACCCTACCCATACTTCCTATGTTCCATACATATCCCGTTTCACCTATCCTCAATGCACTTGTACATACAAATGTATCCTCTGATCTGGCTGGAGGAGTTAATCCCAAACTCAAGCTGCCCGCCTCCCTGACACATACTTCAGGGAGGAATGAATAACGTGTGTTTCCTTTTTTTCCTTCCGGTGGATAGCACATTAAACGTTTCTGGTGAACCATACAACGGAACACTTGAGCTCTTCAATGTTCCGCATTGAAAATTCAATGGAGAGCATATTCGGACATCTTCTACCCAACTAAAATATTTTTGGTAATGCGGTGTTGCCATTTATATTGGAGAGTAGAAGAAACTTTGTATATAATAATATTTTTGGAATCTCCAACAATTTTTCAACAACTTTTTTCGATATTTCCCTATATATCCATATATTTCTTGATATTTCACTGAACCTGTCTGTTCAACTGTTCAACATTTAAAAATTATTTGAATTTTTTTCTCTTCGGAAATCAAGGTCTCTATAAACACAGATATCTTTGAGTTAAGAAATACTATGATATTGAAGGCTATGTTGGAGTTTGCTGATTCTTGGAGGTCTTCTACACTTCAGCCTAATCTCCGTTACTTTAATACAAGGTGGTAAAAAATACAGTTATTTCGACTGCTTCAAAAAATGACTGAAAGTTGCTTAATTAAAATGGAATAGGCATGCATATTATTGAAAATTCAGAAAGCTGCTGTAAATTAGGTACCTATACCTAACTAGTCAAGTTTCGGACTCATGAGCATTTCTTGGGATATCATGTTCTTTGAACATGATATCCCATTCGGTATTTGGTATGCATGCTATGAATACTATTCGACAGTAACCTTGTGACAATCTACTAATAATATCGACATTTTGGTCTCTTCAGAAGTTGAAAATACCTTCGAAAACGTAAAACAAAAATATTCAAACGAAGTTCTTATGAATTTTTTTATTATTATTTTTGGACAGCAAAACTCGTAGAAGGTTCAATGAAATGTAACCGAATCTATCGCCAATAAACCTCAAGAAATTTATACGAATTCAAAAAAATTTCAATACATTGGATTAACTTCAAAAGCTTCAAGAAACTTACCTCTACCCGTAACCTGTGAAGACAGCCAAATTAATGTCTTAGCATGAAGTATCATTTTGGCGTTTCAACTAATTTCTTCAACCGCCATCAGAATAATGTAGAGATTACACGTTTAATCGTTGGTTTCAAAGGTTTACTCACCTCCACAGCATCTCCAAATTAACATAGAGCGTCGAGCGTTAATATTTAAAAAAGGACAAATAAGAAGAAAAAATACGACCTGAGTACCTGAGTGACGGAGCTCTGTAGCCCACGTGTTGTTATTTTTATGAATCTATTTTTCTGTTTTATCGGGTTCTAGATATTATAGTTAATCACGACTCATCTTTGGTACTATCGTTATAAACGAATGACCTACACAAACAAAGTTATCGTAAATTTCATATAATTTAAACATGAAGTGATACAAAGTACCTACATGTTCGTATATGGAAACAACCGGTAAATATCATAGTAACACTAAAGATTTTATTCTGTTTCTTTCTTTGATAAAATTATATTTTACGACCTCATAAGAATATTCTACACCTCCTCTTTATCTTCTACTGTTCAAGAATAACATGGCGCAATACACTGAACATTCTCCGAGTTCACTAATCAACCGTTACTCCATCAATTACACTTCAATTATCGAAAAGGGACAGATATGGCTATGAAATATCAGTGTAAATCTTGCGCTCTGGCCCAGTACGATTTTTATTTATCTTCCTATTATTACGCATGAATAATAATAGAACGATAACTTTTCACCCGCCGACGATAATATAATAACATTAAACGTATTTACTGCCTATTCATGACGGTACCACGCAGTAAATAATATTTCTTACGAACTTACATGTACTATTACAAGAACAAAGGCTACGGTTTGACATATGCCAGACAAGCCATTCGTTGATAAATATTACTTCCTTTGAAGAAACCTACTATGAGGTTTGGCATGTAGCTAGTACAAGCTTTTGATATGCTATTTAGCGTATAGGTACTTATATGAAATTTGAAAAGGCAGTTGATTTTCGTAACTTTTAAGACAAACAACTTTATTGAAAAGGAGCCTTTTCTTAAAATAAACTGATGAATATTTGAGTAATTATTTCCGGTTGTGATTGAAGAACCACATAATCTTCAACATATAGAAAGAGTATGTTGAAAACATACACCCTATGTCTTCAGTCTTCAACAGTCCACTTCACGACAGTCTTAAGAGGTTTTCTCATAATTATTTATTAGTACTTTGTTTAATCTTGGAGTTTCTGAAATATTAATATGTTCTACATGCACCTTGTAATAAAACACTAATTGATATTTTATTATCAAGAATTTAATAATAAAAAAAAGTTTTTCATAATGCAAATCATTTCACTAATGAGAACCTCACATTTGGTGCAGACTCTGAAATATTGAATAGGGAAAATAATGGTTTAAAATTAAATCCAAGAACTCAGGTTTTAGTATCAGTGATCAGGTAGACACTTTCAAGTAGTAGGTACAGACCGAATTTCCTAGTGTTATATAAATCGCTAGATAAATGAGATGGTATATAAATATCTCTGTATGTGTAGGACTTTACCATTATTAAGTCAGCATATACTGACAAAGTAATACTTTGCAACGCACTTAAAGCATTAAAATTAAATTATTTATGGTAATTAGTATAAATAGCGTTTTATCATGAATATATTTTCGCCAAGAATCATCCTCTTCAATTAATAAATTCATACCTAGTCAATGATAGTTCTCAATAAAATTTTATAATTATAGGTAGACTCCTACTGAAACTCAAACGTAAGTGAATTGCTGAAACAAACTGCGTTCTATTCTTTTATCTCTACGAACTCTCGAAAGCACAGACGACTCAAGAGAACGCATATATATATATATATATATATATATATATATATATATATATATATATATATATATATATATATATATATATATATTATATATTAATATACATATATAGATATATAATGTATATATATATATATATATATATATATATATATATATTATAATATATATATTTATATATATATATATATATATATATATATATATATATATATATATATATCTATATAATATATTATATATATATATATATATATATATATATATATATATATATATATATATATATATATATATATATATAAGTCTGCTATCAAGACTTATGATGAATTTAAGTACGGCTGTTGATGCTAGCAATAACTGAAAAGTTTATTAAAACACATAATTACATACATAAAACCTATTCAATGCATTATAACATTACCTGAATCAACAAACAAGTACATTAATTCACAAATGAATATGTTTGTTTTCAACAAATATACAATTTTTGACAGTGTCAAATTTATACAATTGAAAATGAACAGTAGTCAAGGTATCTGGATATGATGCCTTGATAAATCTTTGAGAAACCTCGCAACCCTGATATCCGCTCAGACGACTGCACTGAGCGCATCGTTAGGTTGGACGAAACTCCAAACTTACATCCAACCTCCCCCACCAAACTGGTGTAAATTATATTCGGGAGCAGGACAGTAAGGGATCATTTTACTTGCATGGAAAATATTTGATTCCTTTCTTTTGAAACCAGAGTCTATAATGTAGAGTAAATTTGAAATTTTCTTTTTTATTTTAAAAGGACCCATTCTGATTGGATCTAGCTTGTTCCGGTTTAGGCGACTTGAGTTTTGGATATATATAAGGTCTCCCTCTTCATATGTTATTTGTTTCGTTTTCTTGTCATAATAAATTTTGTTTTGATCATGAACTTTTTTTGAATTTAAGAATGCTATTTCTCTATTTTCTTTTAAGTTTTCTAAGTTATTTTTGTTTAACTCAGGTGGTGAGAAAGAATTATCAATTCCGTTTAAAAGATAACTAGGCGTAAATTTTGTGGTGCTATGAACTGTGTTATTATAGTTTTCAATGCATTGCTCGGCTATAATACTCCACGGTCGGTGTCTATTCTCCGAAATTTTACATCTAATTGAATTTACTAAAGTTTGATTTGTGCGTTCGTTTTTGTCCATTTGAACAAGGGCAATCTACAGCTTAATATACGTATTTTATTATTTCTGATTTTAAGAATTTCTTGAATTGGTTTGAGAATATGCCGGAATATTGGTCCGTTAAAATTAAATTTATCTAATTTTTGTTTTGAATTTTTTTAAATAAAATAATAAAGTCTTTTCGCAGTTTGGGTTTTTGATGTAATTGCGAAAGCGTACTTTGTAAAATGATCTATTATCAAGTGTAAATATCTTTTTGATGATTTATTTCCTCCGAATCCTCCTATTGTATCAAGAGATACTATCTGGAAATGGCTCCGAAGCTGGGCCTAGTTGGGACAGGGGTTGTTTGAAATTTCCAAATCTTGTTTTATTTTTTATGCATGTTTCACATGTTCGACAAATAAGTTTTATATGTTTGTGCATATTTTTAAAGTAATATGTTGGTGTCAAAGTTAGTGTTAATGTTTTTACACCTATGTGGCTGTTACTATGTATTTTTTTTTTAGTAGATTAATACCGAAGTCCTCTGTAATCCAAATTTTTTGTTTGTTATTTAAGGTTTTATAATAAATATTATTTTTAGTTTCGAATTTTTCATTTTCTTTTTGTAATTGTTTTTGGTTGTTTACTACGTCATCTAGCGAAACAAAGTTTACTATTTGGATAGTAGATTCATTATTAACGTTATTTTCTAAAACTGGGTTACGTGAAAGAGCATCCGCTTCTGTATTCTTTTCTCCTGGGTTATATATTATGTTAAAATCGTAGTTTGATATATAATTTAATATTGTTAATAATTCAGGGTCCTGACTTTTTTTTATATTGAAATTTTCAAGAGGTTTATGATCAGAAAAGATAGTAAATTTATGACCCATTAAGTAGTACTGCCAATATAATATCGATTCTTTTATTGCCAGACATTCCAGGAATATTGCACGTTTATTTTTTTGTGATTGAGTTAATTTTTTTGAAAAGAAAAATACTGGTTTCAGTAAATTATCTTTTTAGAGGTTGTTTAAGGATTGCTCCCACTCCTTCTTTTGACGCATCTGTAAAAATGTATATTGGAAGTTTCGGATCGAAGATCGCAAGTATTGGTTCTGAGCTTAGATAATTTTTTTATTTTATTAAAACTTTCTTCGCATTTCCGTGACCACTCAAATTTTACGTTTTTTCTAAGTAAATTGTGAAAAGGCTCTAGTATTATTGTTGCATTTGGAATGTATTTTAAATAAAAATTAATTTTCCTAATAGTTTGTCTGATATTTTTTTGATTCCTAGGTATTGGAAAATTTTTTATTGCAATTAAATTGTCATTTATGGGTCTTATTATATTTCCTTCTATTTTCATGACCCAGATACACAACTGAACTTTTAGCAAAAAAGCACTTCTTTTTGTTCAATTTGAAACCCGCATTTTTAATAGCCATCAGGGTTTTATCAATATGAATTAGGTGTTCTGAGCTATTTTTTGAAAAAAATTAGAATATCATCTATATAATTTATTGCAAATGTATTAAGATTATTCTTGGAGATTACGTCACTCAGTGTTCTCTGAAAAATTGACGAAGCTGATTTTAACCCAAATGGTAAACATGACCATTGCCCAGTGTCCGTTATGTGTGATGAATGCCGTCTTTTGTTTATCCTTTTTCTCTAATCGGAATCGACCAAAACGCCGAATTTATGTCGAGTTTTGTAAAATATAAAGCAATCGCGTGCCTAAAAGTAATAGGTCATCTATTATGGGAAATGGATGCATTCTGGAACGATATTTTATTTAGTTCCCTATAGTCAATACACAGACGTGATTTTTTTCCTTCCTCCTTCTTAAAAACAAGAGTGACAGGAGATGCATAAGGACTTGAAGAATATTCTATGAGACCTGCTTCTAGAAGAGATTTTATTTGTGTATTTATTTCTTCTTTATCCTGCAATGAGCATTTATATGGTTTTCTTGCAATGTATTTGTTTTTTGTAAGTTTTATTGTTGCTCGTAGTTTGTTACAGCGCCGACATCATACTTGTTTTTCAGCGAAAATAGTTTCATATTTGTCTAATAGATATTTCAAAGAGTCTTCGTTATTGTCTACACATTTGTTATTGCAGTATTTATTTGGATTTCCTTAAGTGAATTAGATCTTTTTTCTTCATGTTTTTGGAAATTTTCTAATTTTTCATTCTGACATAGCCTAAATGTTTTAATAACATCTAATCCCAGAAGAATATCATCTTGAAATGATTCACTCTTTATTATAAAAAGAGGCCATTTTTTTTGAAAATATTAAATATTTTCAAATTTACTATAATTGAACCTAATGTTTCAGTGGAACCTGAAACCGTATTTATTTTTTTTCACCCACTTATATTTTCATTTAATTTAAGTCTTTTCACAGTGTTATAATTTATCACCGATATATTGGCTCCAGAATCATCATAAAGTGCGATTACCGGATAGTTGTTAACTAGAACATTCAATTTAATAAGTGGGGTAGTTATTCGTTTTTTGATTCATCACATGATGAAATACTTTCTTGGATTTCCAAGTTATTAACCATTTTAATTTTATCATTTTTAATATTTTCCTTATGTTTTGTGATTTTATTACGACATAAGTTTTCTGGATGATATCTATTTGGGAAACCCCTATCTTTGCAATAGGAGCATGGTTTTCAATTTCCGATTTATTCAAAAATTTAATTTGCGTTTTTATTTTCAATTATAGAGATATTTTTATTTTGTGTTAATAACCAAAACTTTCTAATTGTCGAATACTCGACATCAATTTATCTATTGAGTTTGAATCTCTTTTGTTAATCTTTGACCTTATATGAGATGGCAACCCAATACGATGAAATTTATTTGGCTATTCGTAGTTAATTCAGGATCAGCATCTATAAGTAAGTTAATTTTTTTAAGTGCATAATCTAACATTGGCCATTAATGTATCGAAAAGTGTAAGCATAATTTATTTTCAACCCTACCTATGTCTGAAAAAGTGTTTCAGAAAAGAGTTTTGCCAAAATTCCCATGGATTGCGAGATGGTGTGTGTTTTTAGAAAAGCAAGAAACCAATCAAGAGCCGGTCCGTCTAAAAAAATTTTCAACACTTCTTGATAATGTAGGCTACCTATTTTTAAACGATTACATTCCTGAACAAATAGGTCTAAAAATATTTTCGCATTTTTGATTTTTTCCCGAAAATTTATCCAGAATCATATCTTTTACAACTAAACTCAAGGATTTGTTTTCGACCGATTCAGGTTTAGAAATATGAGATGAGATGGGGATGGGATCGTTTGAGAGCCCGTTCCTCGTCCAATAAAGACCATTAAAACATATGTTACCCTCCTCATCTATGTAATTATTTTTTGAGTTCATTCACCAGTGTTATCCATACATTCCGAAAATTTCCACGTGTCTTCATGCTCTTGGTTACATTTTTCACAACGCTTGTGTCGAATAATTTCTCGTGGTACTCCTTAAGTTGATACTTCCTTGGGAATTGAAAAATTGTATCCTCATTTTCGAGCTGTATTGTGACCACCTTCACAATCGTTTTTGCATTCAGACAATCGGATACGAAATGAAATTTCGCACGTGGTGAAAGTTCATGCTTTGTATGTTTGTTGATTTTATAAGTCTGCTAATCATACACTTATGATGAATTTAAGTACGGCCTGTTGATGCTAGCAATAACTGAAAAGTTTATTAAAAAACACATAATTACATACATTAAAACCTATTCAATACATTATAACATTACCTGAATCAACAAAACAAGTACATTAATTCACAAATGAATATGTTTTGTTTTCAACAAATATACAATTTTTGACAGTGTCAAATTTATACAATTGAAAATGAACAGTAGTCAAGGTATCTGGATATGATGCCTTGATAAATCTTTGAGAAACCTCGCAAACCCTGATATTCCGCTCAGACGACTGCACTGAGCGCATCGTTAGGTTGGACGAAACTCCAAACTTACATATATATATATATATATATATATATATATATATATATATATATATATATATATATATATATATATATATATATATATATATATATATATATATATATATATATATATATATATGTATATATCGGATCAATTTGTTGGAAATTTTTCACGTAATAGATGACTACGGTTTGTTAGTTCGTCTATACCTTTCGGAGGAATCTTTACCTCCTTCTTCAGAAGTTTATGAGCGTTCCTTCAAGACAAAATGATTATTGATTTTGAAATAAACTACTGAAGAAGAAGGTAAAGAATCCTCCGAAACGTATCAACGAAATGACAAACCGTAGTCATCTATTACCTTGAGAATATATATACATATATATATATATATATATATATATATATATATATATATATATATATAAATATATATTAAAATATATATATTAAATATATTTATATATTATATATATAATATATATATATAATATATATTAATATATATATATATATATATATATAATATATATATATATATATATATAAATATATATATATATATATATATATATATATATATATATATATATATATATATATATATATATATATATATATAAATATATTATATATATATATATATATATATATATATATATATATATATATATATATATATATATATATTCTGTTCCGAAATCATCTGATAAGGCAGTAATAAAATAATTTGTCTCATACATGATTAAAACAATAGGAAAACATTTTTCGTTAAAATAATAACGAATTTCTAAACAGCTATATTTAACGGTGGTAATAGAATATACAACTTTCTTGATTGGCTGGCTGAATGCAAAGTGCGATTTCCAATTGATTCGTTACAACAGTCAGGTTCTTGAATGGACGACATGTGGGTGATGACATGCTCAGATAAAGTTGTAAGCCAAATTTAATGGTGTATTTCTCCAGTAATCTCGATAAAAGTGGTTGACGTTATTTTGCAATATCATCTCTTCATTGCGGCCCACAAAACTGCCTGACATGGGCGATTATCGTGTGAGAATTGTCTGCGGATCATGAATACAGGTTTGGATTATTCACATTTTCGAAATAACAGAATTACAGATTGGGTTAATAATATATAGTTTTAAAGTATTCATATATATATATATATATAGGTATATATATATATATATATGAATATATATAATATATATATATAGGTATATATATATATATATATAGGTATATATATATATATATATATATATATATATATAATATATATATATATATATATATATATATATCAGTGGCGGCTCGTGAGGTTTTTGGTTTGAGGAGGCTACAAGAGGTGTTAAAAATACACCATAGGCGAAAATTTTTAGGATTTCAAGGTCAATATAATTTAAAGAAAATCAAAGTAAAACAAGCACCCTAAGCTATTAATTTTTTTTCACCTTCGAGTGTCTACCTTGAGCCTACAACTTCTATTTACAATATTCACAAAAATTCTTCTCAGCCAATTAATCAATTCATGTATTCATCAAATTTTTTCTTTCACATAATAGGTACCTACCTACCTACTTAACGAATTTTTTAACAGCTGGTGAGAGCAAATAAAAAGTTATTATATATTTTTGAAGATTAGCGGGATTCTGCGATCTTTAACGTTAGCAAAATGATCTATAATATCCTCATAAAATTTTTAGTCTTTCGCCAAAAGTTTTACCAATTCCTTTTCAATAGACAACAAACTAATATTTTTCAAACGATCCTGGCTCATTGAATTTCGTAAATAAGTTTTAGTTCTCTTAAGAGTGGAAAACGAGCGCTCTACGGAAGCTGATGTCACCGGGATAGAAACAATTAGACATAAGAGTTTATAAACTTGGGGTAATTCTTGATTCAAATCATTATCAAAAAGATATTTAATAGTCCTCACATGATTTTCATTTTGCCCCAAAATTTCATTGTCATTATAAACAACACACAGTTCACTTTTTATGGCCACCTTATCAAAAAAAGTGTATTTTTGACATAAATTTTCCAAAAGGTTATCTGGAAAATTAGCCGAAAATCCGGTGAACAAATTGTTATTGAGTAAGTCGAAGAAATGCAGTTCTTTCAAATCAGAGAACCTTATTTCTATTTGACCCCTAATAGTATCCAAAATTTCATAAAATATTTGCTTATAGTGAAGCTCCATATCTGCGTAACTGAATTTCTTTCGTTTTGGGCTAAATTGAGTCGTATCATCAGTAGTTTGAAATACAGAAAATAGTTTTTTAAAATAAACTTCTGCACGAAATTCTGAAATTTTTTCCAAAAGAAACTTGAGCCGATTTCGTGAGTAAATTACATCTGAAAACTTGTGCTGTGAGATTTGAAAAACTATTTCTGTTTGTTCAAAAACTAATTTAAAGATGTTTAAAAAATATATAAATTCCTCATCTAGTAAGTAAGATATTAATCCGCGTGCTGTATTTAAAGTTACTTTATCGGTGAAAAATTCCTCAATTTCAACTAGGTATAGAATTAAATCCTCAAATCCTAAGCGGCCCCAAACAGAGACATTTTCACTAGTAAAAAGTAAACACTGCCAACAAAATAATTTATTTTTTACCTGTGATCCGGTTAGGCAAGGATTTCTCTCATAATTCCGTGTATTAAAACCGCGGTTTTGTTTTCTGTTACGCTGCACCAAATTGTTCAATTCAGGGGTAGGTTTTCTTTGTTTTTATCAAAACTTTATCCTCATAACTTAGGGCACTAAAGTTATGGGATCAAATATTCCACTAAGTCACCATTGAAATTTTTGAAATTAATTTCAGTAATCAAACTCATTTTAAAACAATACGCGTAACGGGAGCTGATTCCGGCGTCCATTATTCAGACAGTACGAATTACGATCATACTACGATTCAATCAACGACTTTCCTCGATGTCAGGGAGATTCTATAGTTGTGATTGGTCGACATTGTATAAGACTGGACTTTATCGGTGTTGCCATGTACATGTGTTTTGGTTTTCTATTTCAATGAAGTATTCATTCGGAGTATTTGTTTTTGAGTGGTGTGAGTTTGCTTTTCTGTGGCAGCCATAATGAACGTTGAGAATATACCTTTCTAAGCTTTCCGCAGCGTTGCCACAAATCTTGAATTGAATGAAATGCAGTTAATGTAAATACCTTCTATCTTAATTAATAAATTATATTATATAATGTAGGTTGAAAGGAAGGTAGCTGCATAAAATAATATGATTTTGATTAATATGAATATGCTGAATGCTGACTATTCAATATAATATATATATTAGTGATACACGGAATATTATTGAGGAGGCTTAGCCTCCTTAGCCTCCTTTGACTAGCCGCCCCTGATAGATATATATCTTTACTATATATATAATATATATATATATATATATATATTATATATATAATATATATATATATATAGTATATATATATATATATATACATATATATATATATATATATATATATATATATTATATATTTATATATATAATATATAGGTATATATATATATATATATATATATAATATATATATATATTATATTATATATATATATTATAATATATATATATATATATATATATATATATATATATATATATATATATATATTTCAATATTAAAATAGTTTCAGTATATTTAATATATTAATATAACTGAAATCAAATTAGAGATATCAAAAGTATCTCAACTTTCTCAGACATAAATAATTTTGACGAAAGTATCACAGTACTTATGGCTAAATACAGAGTTATATAATGCCATCCTGTATTATTGAGGAACAAAATTCATAAAAAGCTCTTTTACTCCTCTATTAATAACCACGGTGACATCGAACAGAATTAAATGCCTATATTTACCAAGAGTTGAAGTTCAATTAGAGCAATTCGTCCATAACGTTGAAGGGGTTGTTAGCTCTTTATTATAGATGAGAAGTAAGAGTTCTATTTATGTAATTAAGGATGAATATTTCTAGTGTCTTCATAACTTATAAGCTTTTCGTTTACTGAAAATATTCGAAATAGATGAATGTCATTGTACTAACACAGTGTTTCTCAACCTTTTAGGATTCGTTGCCCAATTTTCTATCATAATGTGTATCGCACCCCCCCCCTACAACCATGCTATGCAATACTAAAAGAAAAAGTCTTTAGTTTGGATTTTGTGTGCATATCATCATTTCCCGAATCATGACTAAAAAAAAAGTTGGATTGTATGTGTATGCTCGCGCGCCCTGCAGGTTGAGAGACGCTGTATCTCAACAACATACACACCTTAATGTTATATTGATTGATTCTTTCATTTCTGCAGTGCCTAAAGTCAGGGATTAGCCACAAAACCACAGCACCTCCGACTTTTTCTGCTTCTGCGGAGACATTTGATGCCTATATTATGTTTAGTAGTTTCTTCACTAGGTCCTCTCTGGGGAGGTGTTCTCTCGGATATCCTATAAAATTGCACCTCCAGAAAGCCATAGCTTCGCATTTGAAGATGATATGAGATGCTGTTTCTTCCTCCTCCATTCATAGCCGGCATATCGGATCGTCCCGATATATGCCAATTGTTTGCATATGTTTCCTCAGGGTCCATTGATCTGTTAATATTCCCATCACTTATCATACTTGAATCAAATTATGGTTTAGGATAGGATGTAATTGGACAGCGCTACTGATAGTTCTTTGATCATTAGTTTTCTGTGTTTTTGCCTTGGTACTCTATTCTAGTATTTCTGATATTTTTCAGACCCTTTCTTTGACAGAGTGTGTGCATATTCAGTGTACTTTTTGGAATGTATTTTTATTGTGTCCGAGAATCCACCAAAGTGTGAACTTATTGTGGTTATCTGGGACTGAAGGTTTCTGTACGTATTCCTAGACCATTATTGACCTGATCTGAGAGATTGCTTTCAGCGCTGCTTGACTGTTAGAGAATATGTGTATTTCCCAACCATGAAAACTCCTTCAATGTTTGACATATGTCTATGACCCGCATTTTTTCCAGAACAGAGATATAAACTCTTTGCCCTTTATCCTGCTAATTTTTATCGTTGTAATCATCATCACTTTCATTTTCATCTGCCCACCAGCATGAATCCAAATTCAATTATTTTTTAATCAAAAGATACTTCTGTATTGTTTTGAAGTTTTGCGAATAGTGACTCCTCTATGCATTCTCGGTTCACCAAAATATATATAAAACTTCCAACTCTTATAAACAAATATTTTTAATTTGCTGGTTGTTTTTACCTCCTCATGAACTCCCATTAGTTAACTGCAAATTAAGAGTATGGTCAAATCTGCCACTTCAGGGGAAGAATAATGGGGTATATTTTATGAATATAAATTCAGTTTTCAATCATTTGTTTTCACCGGAACGTCGACAATGACAAAAAACTTGTCATTGTTACACAGTTTTAAATGATGGGGCCCACAATTGAAATTGCGAACGTATCAGATATTGTATAAAAACGGTAGGGAAAATTTTTAACTCTTCCTTTTACCATTCATGCTAAGCGCCGGACATGTCCGATCTCAGTAATCAAATGGAGAAGCGGTACTACATATATGCCTGGACGGGCTATCCACCGTAGCCCGGTATTACAAATGGAATCAGCACACGCCACGAGAAGATGTTATCGCCCCACGAGCACACCGAACACCATTATTTGAACGCGTGTTACGGCCGGATGCCGAGGTATTACGTTAAACGCCGCACACACTTTTAATTGGTTTATATATCACGGCCATATCGCGCTCTATGATGATGTAAAAACGCTCTAATTTGGCACTTCTGCCGGAATTGCGTGCCGGTAAATCGTGCGGTGTTGAATCGTCGTTTTCGGTTGTTAACATTCGTTTGTAACATCTTGTACGGAGCGAGTGGTTTGCTGTGAACCCCTTTTCATACTTAGCATAAAAGGTGGAGAGAGTCTGCTAGAGGGTATTTTCTGCGTACAGCTGGTCAAAACCGGTCCCACGATAAAATTTGCTGTCTACTTTCACGAGCAACTTTCAAAACTAAAATATGAGTATTACGTATGACATTCAATAATAATAATGTTAAACTCAAGTTATCATAGTACGCATTATTTTTGATATTGATCCTAACGCATAGATATATATATATATATATATATATATATATATATATATATATATATATATATAATATATATATATATATATATATATATATATATATATATATATATATATATATATTATATATATATATATATATATATATATATATTCAAGGTGTAGTTTTCTTAGGTTTAGAGCACAGTAAACTTCAGGTATTCAGATTTTATTAATCAATCTACATATGTTTCGGCGTGTTGTGCCTTTTTCAAGATTTAACAATGGTTGGGACATTTACATCTAAAATATATTTTAAAAATCAGTCACAATTTCTTCACTATGTTTACATTAACTTACTGTTTATCAGCAGTCTACATTTCATCAATTCATTTGAACAACGCTATACACTACATTGGGTCTGTCATTTTTAATTTGCTTTGTTTTGTTTTTGATTATATAGTTTTCTAATTTATTACCTGAAAAGACAACAAAATAAACTTCTTGGATATAACACTGTTACATAATAACAACAATTCGAAAATAGAAACAATTTGGTATACTAAGGAAACATGGTCAGGCAGATACCTAAACTATAAATCAATAGCACCAATTCAATATAAGAAAAGTGTTGTTTCAGGAATTGCAGATAGATCGATAAAACTGACATCGCCAAAATATCGTATCGAAACAATAAGAAAAGCAAAAGAGATCCTAAATCAAAACAACTATCCACCAAAATTTCGTAGAAAGATGTTCAAAAAGATAGAATACACTCAGCTTACAATTCCACCAAAAATGAGACCAATAAAAAGACAAAAAAAAAACTTATATAGCAATCCCATACGTAAAAATCTGTCAGAAAAGATAAATCACAACTTCAAAGACACAGACATAAAATTGCACACAAGTCCACAAACAACTTAAAAGCCTCTTTACAGCAAGCTGAAATCAAAAATCCCAAAGATAAAACATCAAACTGTGTTTACCCACTGAAATGCAAGGAATGTCCGGGAGTGTACCATAGGCCAAACAACACAATATATAGAAAGAAAGGATTAATGGCCACAAATATGCAAAGAATTCTACAGCCTAAAGAAAACATGAAATAACAAGAAACCATAGTTTCGACTTTGATAATTTTCAAGATCCTACACAGAAAAAACCAACAAACAAAATAAGGACTTTTTTAGAAAATGATATACACTCCAAAAGAAAAAGACTATAACGACAGAACCGATCTGAAAAATTTAACAAAAATTTACCATAATATCCTTAAATAAGATAAAACTATATAAAGACGAAATCTGTGATAAAAAACATATAAAGACGATAAAACATTCATATCGATAGGAGAAATAATAACCTTCCAATACCACATTTATTTACTCTACAAGCGCACAGATGACACCTCAGGTAATAAATTAGGAAAACTATATAATCAAAAACAAAACAAAGCAAATTAAAAATGACAGACCCAATGTAGTGTATAGCGTTGTTCAAATGAATTGATGATGAATGTAGACTGCTGATAAACAGTAAGGTTAATGTAAACATAGTGAAGAAATTGTGACTGATTTTTAAAATATATTTTAGAAGATGTAAATGTCCAACCATTGTTAAATCTTGAAAAAGGCACAACACGCCGAAACATATGTAGATTGATTAATAAAATCTTGAATACCTGAAGTTTACTGTGCTCTAAACCTAAGAAAACTACACCTTGAATATATAAAAATATAGCACAAGAAATTCTACCCATTATATATATATATATATATAAAATATATAAATATATATATATATATATATATATATATATATATATATATATATGAAATCTCTTGATAATTATTAGCAATAACAAGCTTGTTGAATCTCAAAAAACTCGATTTTATTAAAAAGTTAAAAATGTGGAACGCTTCACGATTTTGCGATCCACATTTTTATTTTTTTAATAATATCGAATTTTTTGAGATTCAACAAGCCTGTTATCAACTGAGATTGAATTCTTGAACATCACTTGGTGAAACATCATAAAGAATAAAGTATAAACTTTAAAATAAAAACACTTGGCCTATGTTTCACAATATAAAAAATATTTAGATACTGTATTTAGCAGTAACGAAAAGTCGACATGTTTCGAGTTATGAACTCATTATCAAGACTTGATGTCAGTCTTGATAATGAGTTCATAACTCGAAACATGTCGACTTTTCGTTACTGCTAAATACAGTACCTATCTAAATATTTTTTATATTGTGAAACATAAGCCTAGTGTTTTTGTTTTAAAGTTCATACTTTAAGCCTGTTATTGCTAATAATTATCAAGAGATTAGAAATGGTTCACAGGCAACAAAAATTCGAATAAATAATTATATATATATATATATATATATATATATATATATATATATATATATATATATATATTTATATATATATATATATATATATATATATATATACATATATAAAATTTGATAATTATTAGCAATAACAGGCTTGGTGAATCTCAAAAAAGTTCTGAAAAAGCCACGAATGTCGTGGCGAAATGTCAACTTTTTAATAAAATCGAGTTTTTTTGAGATTCACCAAGCCTGTTATTGCTAATAATTATCAAAAATTTAAAAATAGTTCACAGGCAACAACAATTCAAATAAATAAATATAAATATATATATATATATATATATATATATATATATAATTATATATATATATATATATATATATATATATATATATATATATATACAGGGTAGCGAGAAAGTCTGGCAACAAGCTATTTTCTCTAAAAATATTGAAGATATAATTATCAAATTCTGGGGTTATCAACGCGATTACATTTTGCGTTTTTTAGAGGATCTGTCAAAGTTTAGTGACGTCACCATTCAGTGTACCGCCGCCATCTTGAATTTTTTTAAATGGCAACGTAGGTCGAGTGATATATCGTAGAAAAGCTTATTTCTTCCTCTTTTCAAAAATACTTGATAAGTACAACATTACTGAAAAAATACAAGAAACAAGTGTCAAAAACTTAAAATATTCAATTTTCAACACGTATCATATAACAAAAAAATTAACTATAATATTAACTTATAATAAACAGTTTCTTCACAAGAAGTGCTCAAAGTGTTAACCACCTGTTTCTTGGCAATAATACAATCTGTCTTGGAAGCTTCGAACGGAATTGTTGATAATTTCTGGAGAAATTCCTTGCATTTCAAGACGTATGCGAGCTTTCAAATGTTTGTTGGTCTTTTAACATACACGCGGTCCTTCAGGTATGTTCATGAGAAAAAATTAAGTGGACTCAAGTCGGGAGATCTTGCTGGCCACTCAATTACACCTCTTCGACCAATCCATCTCTGAGGGAAAGTTATATCCAAACATTGCCTAACGTTTTTATGAAAGTACGCAGGTGCACTATCCTGTTGGAAATATACGTTCATATTTGGAAATAGAGCAGTAATGTCAGGTATAATTTGATTCAGTAGAAGATCAAGATATTTTTCACCAGTAAAAGCGCCGTCGAAAAAAATTAACCAGTGATATGGTTTTTCACCAAACCAGCCCATAAATTAACTTTTTGTGGGTATTGTGTATGGGCCTCATCCATCCATTGGGGATTAGAATATCAGCAGTACCGGCAATTATGTCGATTAATAGTGCCATTTAGACAAAATGTAGCTTCATCACTGAATACAAGTGAATCTAAGAAATTATTTTGATCACCAATTTTCTCTAGAACCATTTCACAAAACTCTTCATCTTCGATCAAAATCATCCCCAACTAATTCTTGGTGGTTTTTAATTTTGTATGGATGGAACTTATTTTGATGCAAAATAGTTTGTACCGACTTCCTGCTAATATCATGATTTCTTGCCATTTCATAAGTAGATGTTTGATGATTTTTTTGAACATCTACTAGGACGTCTCAAGTCTTATCTTCGTTAGTTGCAGTTTTTGGTCTGCCAGACCTTGGGCGATCCTGTACGCAACCGGTTTCATTAAATTTATTTAATATTCTGGAAACTGTTGATTTACCCATAGGTGCATGTTGAGGATTCAAATCATTGAACAAAGGACTTACTTCTTCATATGTACGTTTTTTATCGCCATATCCAATTAACATTAGTATCCTTTCTTTTTCCGATAAGTAAACCATTCCTAATTTACTTTTCACAAATACAACTCAAACACTGCTGTTATCAAATAAAAAGACAAAATGAACTCTGACATTTCAAGGTGATTTTTGACATATTTTTTCATTGCTTACCAATGTTTTTTTATTAACCGTATACCAGTGACGTACCAGCAGTATTCAAAAATATAGAGAAATTAACACACATATCTGCACTGTTATAAGATACTCTCTTAGTAATGTGGTACTTGTTCTATATTTTTGGAAAGAGGAAGAAATAAGGTTTTCTACGATAAATCACTGGACCTACGTTGCCATTTAAAAAAATCTAAGATGGCGGCGGTACACTGAACGGTGACGTCACCTGACTTTGACAGGTCCTCTGAAAAACGCAAAATATAGTCCTGTTGACAACCCTAAAATTTGATAGTTATAACTTTAATCCTTTTAAAGAAAATCGCTTGTTGCCGGACTATATATATATATATATATATATATATATATATATATATATATATATATATATATATATATATATATATATATATATATATGTATATAATATATATATATATATATATATATATATATATATATATATATATATGTATATGCTGATATTTCTCATTATGTGAATATTGTGACAAACCACTTTAACATCCGTTTGTTACATCATCACGTCATGAAGTAATTCTAAATTGATAATAATTTATTCTTTCGCAGAACCAAATTTGCTCAATGCCTTAGAGAAAACACACAAAGCAAATTATTTATTTCTCTGAAAAATGCAGTTCAAGGCAGTGAAAATGATATTAAGTTCCAAAAATATGACTCTAATAATAACCTCATGCCACATATTCCATATATTCAAACTATTTATTTGGATTCACTCCTACACGTATCAAATTTGAATACATTATCATTGAATTATTCTCAAAATTCAAAAAGTCCAAGAGGGTTTTCATTTTGAAACAGAGCATTGTTATACGAAAAATACCGAGTAAACCGTGTAATTCTGTGATTGCGATAGTAGTTATAAAATCAGAGAAGCATAAAAGTCTTTCAGTTTTCGAAAACTCTCAAATATATGTATAACTGATGCTGTGTTTTCTATAGATAAAATAAAGATCATGCACACCAACCAAATATTTATCTGGGATTATCTTCAATGAGTATGTTTAATTGATGAGTTTGTCTCTAGTACATCTTCAAATTAATGTTTATCGAATATTTGATTCCGAACCGTATAATTTTTTATGCAACCTAAGGATTCAATGAATACTTATATTTTCGTTCTTCCCTCTTGATGAAATTGAGCATCCTACAAAAAATGTCGAATCGGTATTATTCACCCATTTTATTGCCAACGTTGTCAAATTATTTCAGCCTCAACATGAAATAAATCTCTTTACCCGCCTCTTGAGGAGTGACTTTGTTAACTGAACCGAGCTATAATCACTATTCCTAAGTGGGTTCACGGTGAATTTTGGGCACATCACCATGGCGCTTTCATTATTATTATTACGGTAGGTTAGGTATATAGGTCCGTACTGAACGGAAGCTTCATTATGAGGATAATACATGAAATTATTACACGAAATTCAAAAATACAATTGATTGAGCCATTATTTCTTGATACTTGATTATAATGAATATTGGGATAATTAATTTCTGTTTTCTCTTTTTAGCAGTTTTCTGTTTGTACAATTCAAAGTATTCTAGTAAGAAAGGAAAAAAATTATTTTTTCTTCATTTTTGTTTGTTAAATTCTTAAAGTCAATTTGAACAGAATGAAGAGATGCATAAAGTTTGAAAATCTGCAAGAACAAATGAAATTTCTGTATAAAAAATTGGGATACTAAGAGATAACTTATAAAATCTCCAAACAGCTCCTCCTTAACATCAACCGAAAATTCACTTACAATTCACAGTCTCCTAACTGCATTTGGAGTGGCAGTAGAGATGCGTAATTCTCGAAAATTCTTGAAAAATTCAAATTAAAAATTGCGGCGGTGAGAGAAATCAATTGAAATCTCCATGGTGCACTTTACCAAAATCATTTCAATCACGTGCCAAATTTCAACGCCCTAATTTAAAGAGCAGAATCTGTGTAGTAGTGCAAAACTTCAAAACCCACCAAAAACTTGAATATCCCAACATAAAAAGGACGGCGTTGTTGAAAAATAATGCCGGCATGTTCCTAGTATCTGAGTTCTCAATTCATGTACAAAAATTCAGCCTACTATTTCCAACTGCAGGAGCTGTGGAGAGGCACATCCTCAAAATCTGAAAATAAAATCTATATCAAAATAGCGGCGTTTGGAGAAAAGAGTGCCAAAAACTTGTTCTTTAGCATCAACTTGATCGACGTATATATTAGTTTTCAACTCTCGAACTCATTTTGAACACCATCTTCAACTTCATGCACACTCCAAAATGCTCGAGAAAATCGCTCATGTACCTCCCCAATATTTTGCTAAAAAATTTAGAATTCCAAAATTTTGATAATTTCTCTCTACCTCGGGAACAACCTTAGATACCAGATATATGTACTAGGTAAAAAATATCAGACATCGAAAAAATCTTGAAAAACGATTCAACATTTCTAAAAATTACTCCCGCACCTCGCTGTTAACCAACTCCATATAGTGAAGCTATGGTTTTAGTTGCATATCCCTTGACATAATTCTTACCGCTTGGTGTAGTTACATTCCTATTGAGTATCCTCACAAAGTAACCTACCTCTCGTACGATTTCACTCATTCACAATCTCTCCAAATGACCAAGTTTCATTTGTTCGTTTGACCAAGGTTGCGTTACATTAGCGTATACTTTGATCATTATATAGGTGATTGTAGAGCAATAGTTCCAAGTCTCTAGGTACTGTCCTAACTCCTGACAAAATTCACAGTATTTTCCTGAGAAATCAGGCTTTTGGATATTATATTCTAATTGGGTAATCTCTAATCTCAGAAGAGGGAGCCGCCACCAATCCTCTCATATATATCATCTCATATATATATATATATATATATATATATATATATATATATATATATATATATATATTATATATATACCTATATATATATATATATATATATATATAGTATATATATATATATATAATATAAATATATATATATAATATATATATATATATATATATATATATATATATATATATATATTAATATATGATTATATATATATATATATATATATTATATATATATATATATATATATATATATATATATATATATATATATATATATATATATAAATATAGATATATATATATATATATATATATATATATATAAATATATATATATATATATATATAAATATATATATATATATATATATATATATATATATATATATATATATATATATATATATATATATATATATATATATATTTATATAGGTATATATATATATATAGCTCTCACCACAAGGCAGATTAGTAATTTTTGTGTTTCTGTCTAGAAGAAGAAATAATTGAGGTTGAAAATGGGAAATAATATAAAATACTGAACCGGTAAACTGAATGTAAATTAGAAAGCCCAATAAATGATTTTAACATCTTTATTTGTTAATTAGTTAAATATCTCAACGCGTTCAATTTATTCTGACAAAAAAATAAATAAATTCGATTGATGACTGGTATAGGCGTCCATACTCTGAGCCAACTGAATATTTTTTTTCAACTATTAAGTAGATGAATATTTTCTTATTGAATAGAAATGAGCCTCATTAGAGAATAGATTTACACTCGCTTAGCTTTGGATAAATTAATCAACTAATCCGTGTTCACGTCTAACACAAAATAGCCTCAAGAAGACTGACCAGATAATCGAAAGGAATTATGAAAATTTATATATCAGAAATATTTAAATTAGACGGCTTAATTTGAATATTCTAATACGACTTCACTAACAAGAGAGTTTTTCACACGAACACAGATGTATGATAATGTGCCTACAATATAACAGTTGTATTATTTGATTGCAAAAGCAGAAATGAAACAGATATTCGGCTTACTAGCTTTATTCGAGTCAGAGTATATTACAGTTTGGTTAAAATGAGCTTTCTCTATCATAGAAATGAGAATAGAAAACATTCGATGTTTCTATAAAAATAATAAATTGAAAATCTGAGTAAAAACTCATTAAAGAATTTCTAGAAAGTGAATCCCTCATAACTCTTCATCAAAGAAAAAGAGTATATTACGAAAAAAGTGGAAAAAATTTGACCGGATAAAAAATCGACAACAACTTACTTCCTTTGATATAAAAATTTTATTTCCAAAACATATGTTTTTGTCAGAGAATCTGATAAATCACATATATTTCTTTTATATACATATATATATATATATATATATATATATATATATATATATATATATATATATTGATGAATCACTTATTGAAAGTAAAATGTACCTATGTGTTCTTTTGAAATGAAAGACTTAGAGCATCCATGCGTTTTTTATAAAATAACTCATTTTCAATCATCCTAAACTATGAAACTTCCACAGGCTCGATATCCTGAAACTAATTAGCATTCTATAATATCTATAATAAAGTAATCAGCCATTATTGTGCAACTTATCATTGTTTTTGAAGCTCTGGATGACACACCAGAATCTGGAAAAATAGTAGAATAATTTTTTTCTAAGTTCATAAATAAATGGATTTTTCATTAAGTTTCAATAGTTAGTTTAGTTTAAATTTATTTCATAGAACTATAGTACAACAATGTGGCCCCCGTTATCATGAAACTCATTCTTATATATTCTTCATGATTTGAATAAAATAGCAAAGTTATCTTTGTGAGAAATTCGTATATAAATGTATTTTACAGTGAGCTAACTCAGTTTTTATTCATTTTGAATTTCCTTAATGCAATTGTCAGACACCCATCATTATGAAACTCCTTCCAATATATTTTCCAAGATCTGAAAAAATAGCAGAATCATTTTAGTTGTAAATTGATATATGAATAGAGTTTTCGATTGAAAGAAAATTGAGTTTGAATTTATTTCAAATATCTTTAATGCAATGAGCAGACAACTTTATTATGAAACATATCCCGGGAATACATTTTCGAATATCTAAATAAAACTCTAGGATAATCTCTGTAAACTGATATATAAATGGATTTTCCAGTGAGTCATGTTATGAGTAAATGCGAATGTCAGAATTATTATTTATGCTATTCTCAGGGAAAATTCGATAAACGGAAGCTGGTCAAGCCTATACCGTTCTAAGATTATCTGAAACAGATGTTTTTTTTCATTTGCTTCATCATACATTCCAGTCTACGTTTATCTGAAAGAAAGCCATTAAATTTGATACTTCTCATGAAGAAAACCCTCGTCCGACTAGGTTATTATTTTAATTACAAACCTACGCCATACTTTTCAAGTAAGTAAACGAGTTTTCAGTCATTTTCTTGGTATAATAAAAATGTTAAACCCGAAGCCGAACGCCAGCGATATAACGTTAATTATTTCAGGTTGTAGGAATAATCGTAAAATTTTTGAAAAATCACCTGGCTCATCTTTAACACTTTTTTATTTGACGATCTGAACCTTTAACTGTTTTTATGCGAAATTTATAATGAAACAGGTAGCCAGGTTCCGTTTTTAGAAGAGTTAAAATAACTATAAGGTAGTTGTTTCTGAAGATGGTGTGATAAAATAAAATAAATCCTGAAATTATGGAGAAATCTACGGTTAAATAGATACTAAATATGTGTGCATTAACATAATGAATGATTCTTTTAGACTGACTAATAATAACTCATGTATATATTTTATAACATATTTTACTGAAATTACGGATCATTAATGGTAATTACGCTATATACTGTTATGAATACTTTGATTCTACTTTAGAAATTCTTGGATTTTACTCATTTTATTAGAAGCAGTATTTACTTCAAAAGTCAAAAAGAAGGGCGGGAGCAGTTTTTGAATCCGTTAAAAACCTCTTGGGCCATGACTTTTAAGGTATTGGAGATACCTTATTGATTTTGGGGAAGAGAGTAGCGGGGAGGAGCGATAACGAAAAGCAATGGCAAAAGATGAAGAATTAAGTATTTATTATATATTCAACATTTACAGTAGTGGTTCGCACGATACCAACGAGACGAGATTTTCATAAAGTATTGTCTCGTCTCGCTGAAGAAATAATAAGTCTCATAGCCTCTATTCTCGTCTCGTCTCGCTTCTTGTACGAGAGTCTCGTAAAGGTATCGAAATCTCGTCATGCATAATCTTATTGTTTCAGTGCAATAAGGAACACTTAAATACTTGCTCTAATGTAAGAGTTGCAAGGGAAATTTACAATTGTTGAAAGATAACATGTATCTAAGAGCGATACATCTAAACAGAATAAAAATTCAGCATTATTTATGTTTTTATTTAGAAATTTATTACGTTTTTGTGTGATTAAGCTGTGAGCATCTATACAGCCCTTCGAATTCCACTTGTAGGCTGAAAAAAATTTTTGTGGAAATTGAGTTGATGTAAGAGATGTGCCTTTTGAGGGTTTCTGAGTGAAAACGAATTTTACTCTAGGGCGCTTTTATTCCGTTCCTAGTAATAATTTCGAATAAATTTCCCAATAATTAATGTGAAGATATATAAGGTTAATTGAATAATCACTTCTATTCAAAAATAAATAGCACTAATAGTTCTTGAAAGGCCCTGGACCAAATACCATCCAGTTCTCCTTTATGATGAAAATTCCTTAATCTGAAGAACAAGTTATTCATCTGAAGAATCGTTAATGACCAGAAAAGGATGTTGAAAAGATCCGTGAAATTTGGGAGGTCACAATCTGAAGAAGTAAATCTGTCGTACCAATGTTACTAGATTATTTATCACAAATCAGGTCGTACCCGATTATTTCCTCCCTTTGAAACATTCAAGGTTTTCTAGAGAGTTTTCACATATTCTTCCAGCGATAGTCAAATTCTTGCGGAATTTTTAGGTTAGGTTGACTAGAAATTGACAAATCATTTCAGTTAAGAATTTCCGCAATATCCAGTTTATTTAAAGCCTAAATCTATAATTTCTGAATCGCATTAAGAGATTTCTGAGATAAAGACTTAAGTATGAATATGCATTAAATGAGGTTCCATTCGACATTGTTTAGTAGTTCATTTTCATTTAACTTTTATACAATTTTCTCATGATCGTCAATGGAAAAACTCAAATAAAAAGTATATCGATTTTTTTTTCGTTAGATTACAGCAAATAAATACGCCATTCCAAAAAGGAGTTATTTTATATCGTTAGCCTAGAGTTTATTTCAACACTAGATTTTGTCACATTCTTAATCGAGTACTTGCTGTTGTAAACTTCTTTATAAATGTCAGAACCTCATAAAAACAAAATGAGAAGTTTCAAAGTGTCATCAACATCAGCGGAGGCAATCAAAATTATTAAGAGTCAGCTTCGAACAGCCAACGGAATCAAGTTATGCAAAGCTTAATGCAGATGAAATAAAAATTGAGTCAATTTACTTCTCGCAACAAAAACATTAATGCTCATAGACGATTAAGCGCGAAATCACGCTAGTAAATCAGGAATGTACACACTTTGTTATGATATGTCGGTTTCGCAAATATGCTGCTAATGTCAACCTTCGGTGGTTTTTACGGTTGATATCCGGACTTTTTACAACGTGTCTGTTGATTTCGTGGGCGATAAAATGATAATGTGGCATTTATAGGTATCAGAATGTTCACAGAAGCAGGAAGAAATAGGTTTATAGCTGTAGCTGGTTTTATTCTCTATTCACTGATAAAATGATATTTACAAAACTCACCAAAAATTGTATATAAAGAACGTATAACTTTTTTTGAACAAATTGTACAATATTTTTCCATATAAAAAAAACTAAAATAAAGAACGGTACTCAAATAGCTGAAATACCACAATAATAAATGTTCAGACACCCTATATTAAATACTTCAATGAGTAACATCATTTGAGATTTGAGTATTTAAGTTTGTTTTAGTGTTTACCGAACCGTATCTGATGTTTATCCGAAACTTATCAGAAATGTAACTTCTTCTCCTCTTCTATTCGCAAACGATAAAATTGAAATGCACCTGACATGAAATTTCGTTCCATTGACTATCTCTGTAAGATAAAATATGTATATATGTATATATGTATATATGTATATATATATATATATATATATATATATATATATATATATATATATATATATATATATATATATATATATATATATATATATATATATATATATATATATATATATATATATATACATATACATATACCTATATATACAGGGTGTCCCGAAATTAGACGTCAATATTTCAACTGCGTATTCTACTTCAAAAAATAGAGATAAAAGTTCATATAAACTAGGGTCTACAACTTCTTCGTTTTTAGGATACAGGGTGTTAGAGGTGAAGCCCTGATGGTGTTTTTTTGTAAATATTTCCGAAATCTCTGAAAGTAATTGGATGAAATTTGGTACAGTTACGAAACTTTTTACGCTCTATTCAATGTACTAAAAGTTAGTATTGTAATAGTTTCACGAGTGCGTAGTGCAGAGGGTATTGGAGAAAAATTTGGCCCAAATTTTTTGGTGGTTAATTTTTAATAATTTTGACTTCAAAGTTTGAAAATATAAAGTTTTTTGTACAAATGAGGTACTCTTCTCATACTTCGCTAGGAAGCAGTATTTTTGAGAAAAATGCAATTGAATACTTCTTGACGAATTGATTTTCTGCTTTTCAATGTGCAAATCGAAGAGAAAATAAGCAGCAGACCTGTAATTTGATTTGCTAGGTAAAGAAAAATAAGCTGTCAATTATTAATCGTCCAGTTTTTAATTGTGCTGCTTGTTGCTGGAAAAAAAAGCTATTCAGTAGTAATGAAGAGGTTTTCAAATAGAGAATTATCAGATATCAACTTTGTACGTGGTTTATGCAATGGCAGAGCACGACGGCTAGCCAGCTCAGTATGGTGTGAATATTAGGAATTGGCTAAACAAGTAATTTCCGTAGAAGATCCGGATTACAAGAGGTGTTCCGTGGGCATCCCGATCGCCGGATTTAAATCCACTAGACTACTATATTTGGGGCCTTATAAAAGATATAGTATACGCAACAGAAGTAGACAACGAGGAGGAGTTGTGTGAAAGAATAGGTGTGGCAAGGAATCAAATAAGTCAAAACCATTTTGACCAACAGTTTCGCAAGCTTCACATGCGATTACCCGTAGAGCCCAATTATGCCATCATGAGCAGGGTAACCTTTTCGAGCATCTTATCTAAATGTTAGAATAAGTGAACATCAAATAATTGTTTCTTAATGTTTAGTTCAGTGGTTGCCAAACTGGAGGGAAGGGCATTGGGAGGTGGGAGAGCCCACAAATTTTGGGCTTTAAAATGACAAATTTCATCTTTTATAAGATGAAATTTATAATATAAAAGGAATATATTGGTTGCGCACTTTCAATGAGTACACTAATAGTTGCCGACCTTGTTGAGAAAATGCAGCACCACACTTCTAATTAGACTAGTATAGTGATATCAAATATGATAGGTATTCATAAAAAACGGTTATCGGGTCTTCAAGTCTTCACCTTTAAAACGAAGAAGTTGTGGACACTAGTTTATATGAACTTTTATATTTATTTTTGGATGTAGCATACGTGGTTAGAATATTGACGTCTAATTTCAGGACAACAATCAATTACTAAAGAAATATTTAAATGCATTTTTCTCGCAAAATGCCACTTCCTAGCGAAGTATGAGAAGAGTACAAAAATATGTTTATTATGTTCATGTTTTCAAATTTTTAAGTCAAAATTACTAAAAATCAACCACCAAAAAATTTGGGTCAAATTTTTTGCCAATGCCCCCATGCACTACGCAGTCCTGAGAATATTTCAATACTAACTTTTAGTACATTAAATAGAGCGTAAAAAGTTTCGTAACTATACCAAATTTCATTCAATTACCTTCACAGGTTTCGAAAACATTTACAAAAAATCACCATCAGGTCTTATCATCATCATCTGTATCTTAAAAACGAAGAAGTTGAGGACCCTAGTTTATATGAACTTTTATCTCTATTTTTGGAAGTAGAATATGAGGAAATATTGACGTCTTATTTCGGGACAGCCTGTATATATATATATATATATATATATATATATATATATATATATATATATATATATATATATATATATATATATATATATATATATATAAATTGTTTTGTTACCGATCGTTGTATGAAAATTAGAAGAAATAAAAATTATCTGGTCAACAGTGAATAGACTAAATAAAATGTTTTTAATGTCTCAATATTTCGCTCTTGTTTCATGTCACTGAACAATGCCAAAATATTGAGACATACTCCTGAAGATGACTTTCCAAAAGGAGCCGGAACGTCAAGATTTGCTAATTTTTTACGCGGTTCATCCCGAGAACTAAGTTTTTCAGATAATGCATAATGCATGGGCTACTAACTTTCATATTGAATTGTTTCATGCTCAGTATGTTCTTAACTTCTTTTCGATCTACTTAAAACATGTAAACTGCTGGAAAAGTGTAAAATACAATGAAAAAATTAAAAATATCGGTACAAAAAATTCTTTTATATTCATAACTAACAAGAAAAACTCCTTGATTTTAATTCTCGCCCTAAATAAATAAATATACCACAAGTATTTCAAAGGTAAATAAAGAAGAATGAGTTAGTTGTTGAATTCTCTTCTACCTAATGGCCACCATTAGGGGGCAGTTCAACTGAATTAGATATACAAATACTATTTCTTGGCAATTATCACACATGTAGATCTTTTAACAATGAAAAAACTACCAAACTCGAAATCTTTTCGGTAATGGTCCATTTCTTTAGTAGCTCTTTAGAAACATATGTTAAGGGAAACCAAATGAACTGAACCAGCAAACCCATCATTCTGATATATTTATGTTTGAGTAGGAAATATTTCTGAACCTTGTACTGTTAAGTGCATTTTAATGTTGACTAGACTTCTTCCTTTATGAAATGGGACACTAAAACAGAAAACTATTACTTAAGATAAACAAGCAAATGCATTTTGAAAGGGACTATAGGGGATATGCCAGGTAAAAATTGGTTCTGCGGCTAATATATATAATTTAATTTATTGCATCCTGGTTGCCGAAAACGTGTATTCAACCAACGGTATTTTGTGGGAAAATAATAATTAGAATGGTTAAAATATTTTAAATCCATAAACCGAAAATACCTAAACCTTCGGAGAAAAATAATTTCATAAGTGTCTGGAAAAATATTTCAACAGCAACATTAAATAAATTGAGTAATGAAACAAAAACACTTCTTTCATGAATTTCAAATTTGAATAAACATAAAATCAAGGAATTCTTTTCGTACTCTATTTTTCTCCCAACAAATACAAGTACGTTGCATATAGAACCAAATATATCTTAGACTTCATTAAAAATTTCAAAATTTTTGATAATTGAACTTTTATCAAAACAGAAAAAAAAACAAAACATTCAATAGGTACCATTTTTGAAATTAAAAATTTCCGATAACTATACATTATGAATGTATCATGAGAATTTATCAACTTGAATGTTCTTTTGGAAGTTGTTAGTGAAAGTTGAATGGAAACTAAGGAGATAATGAAACGTTCAACATTCAAACAGGGAAAATTTTGAAAAATTCGGATACAAATTTCAGAAACTTATGAATGAATCCACATAATATACTAGATATAATAGTTTTTAAATATATTGCATCATATGAGCTCTATAAAGCTTCTAGGCCTGTAAATCAACGAGAGATATATGCATGACTTATTGTTGTTTATATTATTTTAAACAGTACCTACACAAGATTTTGAATTCTATTCATGCTCCATAAATAAAATTTGTTTCATTATATAATTCTCAATAATTTGAATAGAAATAATCATTTCTCAGTAAAATCCCACAATATAATGTGCAGTTGTGATGCTTAATATTTGAATATCTGCCTGCTGTATAGGTAAAAATTAATTCTTCATGCTAAATTTTGATAGAAGAAAATATTAATTTTTATCTAAATACCTAGCAACTGATAAACAAACAAAATTATTATTGCCATTTATCACGTTTTTTAAGTAGTATATTTTTCTTACTACAACTGAATGTAACAATAAAAAGCATATTCCTTCAAATCAAACAGTGACTTAAATTACCATTTATCGGATAACGAAAATATCTCATACAGCTCAACATAATACCACAAAGACGAGGAAGGAACTCAATGAATAGTGGAGCAAATTCCCGTAATTACAAAAAAACTCCATTGTTGTCGGGATTGAATCGATGGCATGTCCTTAGTCTTCGGTAGATATATAAGAATCCTTCCTGAGACAGAAATCGGAGGCCTTGTAAGTGAAAGACCAGCGTATATCCTTGTCAGACTCCCCGGGATGCGAAACAATGCCAGCAGTCTTAATTTATCACCCAGTGGGACAATTTCCTTCCTCACAATCGAACGAGCCTCTTAGATTGAACTTTCGGAACTTGTCATCGCTCTTTTCAGTCGCCCTTTTATGTCTCCTATGTTCCTCACGGATATATTAAATGGAATGCGCAATTTAAAGAGGAATATATGTATTCTGTTTAGTTTCTGGTGATCCGATAAGAAGATTCCAATTTTTAGTCGTATTTTCCCATAAAATATTGTTGTGAAGCAGACAGGTACTGGAGTGGTTTTTTTTTTAATCTGTTTTAGACCTAGACCACGATTTTCGAAAAAATTTTTATGTCTCATATATATATATATATATATATATATATATATATATATATATATATATATAAAATGAAGTGAACTAGGACATTTATTTGAAACTAATCAAACAAACCTCCTAGCGGAGCTGGCTATAAGAGTTCACGAAGCATCAAAATATCAACATCTACCTAGTCACTTCATTTTATTGCCACGCACGTGTGTCGTTAACACGAAGAATTCTGTTTTCCATTCATTGCTACCTGTAAAAGGTATAAAATTGGGGCGCTTGTTACTTGCGGCGGGTGAATGTTGAATTACATCAAAATGGATGTATCAACTTTACTCTTGCTTAGCGATTATAGTAACCACCTTCGGGTGTCAGGACGTAAGAGTTTCGTTGCCGAAATGTTTTCTTCTATTCTGAAAGATGTGGTTCAATTGTTTCCGACTGGTGGCGCTGTGTCATATTTATATGTCATGGAGTTACTAGAAGAAATATGTATGACCGTTTGAAATGTTGGTTTGGTTATCACTCCCGGTGGATGGATGATACTGATGAGCCCCGATAAGGGCGAAACAGTCTGTCTATCAATTTCCATCGATTGTGATAAACACAATTAACATTTCGAAACAATTACCGTCTGGGGTAGATGTTTGATATTTTGATGCTTCGTGAACTCTTATAGCCGGCTCCGCTAGGAGGTTTGTTTGATTAGTTTCAAATAAATGTCCTAGTTCACTTAATTTTATTGCCACGCACGTGTGTCGTTAACACGAAGAATTCTGTTTTCCATATATATATATATATATATTATATATATATATATATATATATATATATATATATATATATATTTGAAAAAACTTGGGTTCACGGAATGAACCGCGTAAAAAGATTTGAAAAAATCTCGACGTTTCGGCTCCTTTTGCGAAGCCATCTTCAGGAAGAATTAGAAGGGAAAATAATTCAGACTCGTGGCCTCAATCGGCCCCCTCCACGACGCGAATTAAGGATGAATCGGAATCAATGCGAATCCGTGGTCTCAACTTGCCCACACCACCCCCCGTATTTCTTCCTGTCCACTCTGAAGTCCCCATCCGCCTACTCTTCAGCGTCAACTGACGCGGCCGATCGTCGCGTGGCGTATTTATAGGGGAGGAGGGTGGATACTCACGCTCATCAGTGCGGGATGAACTCGGATTGGGCGTTACTTGGCGACCACTGAGAAGTGGTTTCCATGCTGATGGGAGTCTGTGACTGTCATCTCTGGTGTTCAAACAATTTGGACGTTTTTCTATTTCTACAGCTTCACGGATAATTCGGGATTTGAAAGATCGGACGGGAGCAATAGTTCTTGTATTGGGGAAATCGATAATGTGGCCTGTTTGGGTGTGATGTTGGGAAAGGGCGTTGGCGATATCTGAGTGTCTTACCGAAAGTGAATGTTCCTTGGCACGGACCTGAATTCGTCGGTTCGTTTGTCCTATATATATATATATATATATATATATATATATATATATAACTATTTATATAATATATATATATATATATATAATATTATATATATATATATATATATATATATATATATATATTTATATATATATATATATATGTATATATATATATATATATATATATATATATATATATTCCAGGTACAAATTGACATCTCTGGCGGCTCCCATCGGGTCAAATGAGCCTGGGATTGATTTCGTTGCAGAGCGATACTGTCAAAATTTGGTTTTTTTCGTGGTTTTTGCAAATTTGCCAAACTCTACAGCTCGTGCAGCTTGAGGAAATGCCTTTTGGTAGTTTCAACCATTTTCCTCTGACGCGCCCACACAGCGCGATCATTACCAAATGCAATTTTATAGTCAAAAAACAATGTCGAGTAAGTGGCAACCCAATGGCTTATTTTTGATTTTTGTTTACTTTTCAATTCGTTGGTTCAGATTGCCACTTTTATTATAACAAAATGAAAACAACACAAAATTGAGAAACTCATGGATGGACCGCCAAAGTGATATTTTTTTCGTCTTATTTTCGGGTTAACAATAGACAATTTCATTATTATTATATATATATAACAAAGCTGGGGAGCATGTAACTACTGAGTTGAATAAGCATTAAATAATCTTCCTTCAGGTGCATGGAAAATCAAGAGAGAAGCATTAAAATTTGCAGAAAGTTTTTAGTGAATTATCATGGTTACGTTTAAGCAACATTAAAATTAAGAAATATTGCCTATGAATAGTTAACCATACAACGAACTAAAACAATGAGAATATTTTTAGAAAAATTGATGTTTATTTATAACTATTACTCACCACACCCAAATTCTGGTTTGAAAAATTACGCTTTAACTTTTCGGGAGGTATAGGTATCGCGTATTGAAGAGCTACACTTTAATAGGAAACCATAATAAAAAGCAAAAAATTATTTGTTTTATTAAAAAAGATAACAAAAAACGAGTGAGCAGAGCTCCTTCTCTAAGGTCGTATTTTCCACATTGAGATGCAATTCAAACGGAATTAATTATGGTTAGAAGAAAAATGCTTCAATGGCAAACTGGAGAAAGAATTAGAAAATATTTTATTGAAAAAAAATTCACGAAAAGCATCGCGTAGGAACTTAAGAACAACGATTTAATAGCAAACCGTAATAAAAATTTGAAAATAATTCATACCTACTCAAATACCCAATCTATTATTAGTTTGGTGTGGTTTATGCCAAATTGAGAGAAATGTGGCTCAATAGCTTACGGGAGCTATTTTTCTGGTAGTCGCAGCTACCTGTTTTATTATACACACAACTATTCTCAACAACATAATATAGGTACAACACATGAAAAAAGTGCAATAATGTACCTACATGTGCGCTATAATGTTTTCAATATGTTGTAATCGTATTCTTCTATCAAGTTTTTCAAACAGTTTGAAACCAATGAAAAACTGTTTAAAATACATGATTTTATGTCATTTCAATAAAACATGTCTGTTTTAGACCTCCTGAAAATAGATGATCTATCGTAATGTGTTATTAACCTTCCAGTACACGGATGAAAAAAGGTTGCGCCAGTAGACGGGACGGGTTTCTCAGATCCTAACCCAATATTTTCTTTTATAAAAAATTTTTTCTAGTTTCATTTATGTTTTATTTTGATGTATTGAAAAGTTTTCTTTAACTTAAATAATAAGGAAGCCAATTTTCTCATTTTTTTATATTTTTAATAATTCAAATTAAAATTTATTCTTTTTTCAACATTAGTATCAAGAACAACAAAAAAATGATAGAAAAAATGCCTGAACAAACAATGTCGATGTTAGGATTCTTTAAACAAGAGGTCATATAAACTTTATCAACTAAAATAAGACAACTAATTCAACAACAATTATAAAAAAATTCATATGAAATATCTACTACTTTTGCTCACTGCATTCGGAACAAAAAATCACTACGTGCTCTAAACATAAGAAATTATTACATTCTTCACAGTAATATTTTGTTTTACGATCTTTACAATATTTCGTGTTCTAAAATTTCTACGAATTCGGGATCTAAAATTTCAACGAATTCGGGATTCTACGAAGTCGGGATCGGCAATCATCATCGGTATCTACTTCGACATCGGTTTTAACTTCCTCGAAGAATTTACCAAGTCTATTGACTTAAACTTCATAAGGATACAAAATAAAACAAAATACAATATGTACTTGTCCAGAAAATTACAATAAAGACAACTCAAAAATAACTCGAATATTCCCCGAATACTTACACCAACGCACGGGTTGGGTCTGATAAGACGTTTCTCGTGATCTATCATGCCCTAAGTAATAAACTTGACTGAAAACAATACTAATCGTTAGGGAAGGAGCCTACCGAAAGGTACAGCAGGGCTCCTCACCCAATTCAATGACATCAGAAAATAGCGCCATAAAAACTAAACGCCAGGTCTGTCAGACCCAACCCGTGCACTGAAAGGTTAAGCAGTTTATTGAAAGTACTTCTATTGCTTTAAAAAATTCAGCCACGTGTTGTTTTTTAGGAATTCAGAACTATGTTTACTCAAGAGAATCTGCATCTGATTCTGAAGTATCGGAGAACAACCTAATTTTTGTAGTGCCAAAAGAAATCAAGTTTTCAATTAAAGAACGTTTTTTGTTTCATATTGGTAATCTTATAGAGGTGTGAGAAGTGATATTTTTTTATCTAAGTAATAACATTGCTTATTAAAAACTCTCATTTATCGAATTGGGGGCAATTAATTTGCTCTCATTATCAAGCAAATACGTTATTATGTACATGAATCATCAATCAAGAAAAATATAAATATTGACATTATTGATAAATACAATTTTAATCGTATGTGTAAATTGAATAAGGTTTACGTATATTTGTATAAACATTTTTAGAAGGTTTAAAAATTTATCCATATAATGTACCCTCCTAAAATCTGATTTCAATATCTCGAACAAGCCTTCCTTGAGATATTGCTGTTCGAAGTTCATATTTTTTCTTGTAAATAAATAAATTTCTTTCTCCAGAGTTTCAAATAGAATATGCTACCCCGCGTTTTAGGTGACCATTTCATGAATCAGTCAAGCCATTTCAGATAATTATATTCATCAGTTTCTTCAAGATAGTAAACATAAATGGTGTTCAATGAAAACATAATAAGCCCCTTATAGCTCAATCCTCAGAGGCTTCTTGAAAGAATCAATTAATAAAAAAATTATATAATGTTGAATCCGTGTAGGATATGTTTAATCTGAAATAATCCATATCAATTTTTGTTCACGACACGCTTCTCTTTTAGAAAAAAAAATAAATTGAATCAAATTTGATTGAATAATATTAAACATATTATTCATTATGCGATGTGATTAATATTACCTTCGAAAACCTTTACTGTCATTTTCCATTTCAATCTATGTTATTTGGGATCTTTCAAGAAATGTTAACTTTTTCTTTCTTCTAAATGTTAAACCAAATTGAAGATTCTTCATGCTTAATTTGGGTCTTCAAACGTAACTTATTTTCTAAAATGATGAATGTACACATTCAAACGTATAGAAAAAAGAGGTGTATTCATAAATAATATTCGAAGGAACAGTATTTGATATACTGGTTGAAAATTTTTTTTTCAATTTTACAGTTATCAAAACTAACTGTGAAGTATGTAATGTAAAATGTGAAACATTATTTTTTTACTTACTCATCGAAACTAACATGAAAAAAAAGCCATATGGAAAACCGTATCTAGTTCACATTTAGTCCATATTTTAAGACGAAATAATAAATATGGTTGTAATGAAAATTAATACCAATGTGTCTACTAATTAAGTCTCATGTCATACATCATTAATAACGACCGCTTATCTAACTAACTGGTGAAACGCATGAAATTTACTCGATAACCTCTCAAAAATACGATGCAGCAATTTCCTTATGCTGTAATGAAGAGGTCAAATTCTCCTCTCAGTATTTCTGAGATACGTCTTCGTAATTTATATCATGAGATTATTTGTCTAAAAAAATCGAAGATAAAAGACTACATCAATATGGTGAAGTATATGAATAGTTTGAAGATTTAGGAGAATATTTCCTGAGAGTGCGCATTTCATGTAAAATCAAAAACAAATTGAATTAACATCATACAGGAGATACAGACAAAAGGGGGGTTCGAGTGGTTGTATTTATGCAATAAGTTGAATATTTCCTGAGAGTGCGCATTTCATGTAAAATCAAAAACAAATTGAATTAACATCATACAGGAGATACAGACAAAAGGGGGGTTCGAGTGGTTGTATTTATGCAATAAGTTGAATTACAATAAAATAATTAACCATTCCTGAGTTATGAAATTTTATAAGTTGAATTTTTACAAAATTTTCAATTCACGACATGAGGTCAACTAATTATATTTCCTTCACTATGAAATCTCTCCATTACTTCATCACTTAGGAAATCAAATTATATATATAAATATATGAAATAAAAATTACTTTGGCGTTCATGAATTTTGAAAATTGAAAGGTCAAAAAACAGATAACAATTTTTCATTAATTAATTTGTCAGTAACAGTTTTCAGTTATTTATCACGCGTTATTCAGTCCAATAGCAGCAGTCAAGTTTGCTGTAGATGGAAAGGAAAACCTCTGAAACCCTCACCCACGTCATGCCTATACAAAATTTGTTCTTTATAATGTCATTGAAGGAGAAAGTTATGAATTTAGAACTACCGAAACTTCTGAAAAAAGAGACAACTTCCTATGTCTCATTACATTCTTTATGGCTGAGGCAATCTCTAGCAAATAGTTAAACACGTAAATAATTACGCGCTATTCACGACAATATCAGCAGTCAGATCTGCTAGTATATATTAGATGGTAGGGAAAACAACATGAACCCTGACTTAAGTAAAGTACAAAATAGTTTTTACTCACAATCGATCGGTAATCGATGGTTTTCTAACCTTCATAACAGTAGGGAAGCGCTTCATTACATACCTCATACTTTCCCGGCTAGCGAATCTCACTTTCCCGGCTAGCAAATGTCACTTTACCGGCTAGCTTGTGTCACTTTACCTACTAGCATGGAAATAAATCACAATTAAGTCGATATTCATTTAATATAAAAAGAAAAAAAACTATTTGGAATTATAAATATTAATAGTTACATTCGAATTGTGATTACTATTGACCGTTAAAGCAAGACCTTGTTGCTTAAAGTTATGAATTTCAGAATTCGATGATGCCGACGTTCTAGGATTTTTCAACATGAGACAAACATATTAGCTATTTTTACTTGTCCATGCAAAGAAATTCTCCACATAACCTTCAGCCACAGGTACTAGATTTCCACCCCCCTAATCTCTTCAACTGTAGAATGTCTCCACCTGTATTTGCTAATAATGTCGCTGAAGTACGTCTGAAAACAATGTCTGTGAACCCAATTAACATTATTTCTAGTTTTAAAAAGGTTGCAATTTTTTTTGCGGAAAACTTCCGATAGAATTATGCCCAAAAGGCTGTCGTGTAACTTTGCCAAACCTCATTTGTAAGAACAACCTTTCACATTCGATGTTGTTGCGCATGTCACAGTATTGTTTCCACTACTTTCATCATCATTCCGGTTTTTTGTAATCACAAATGTACGCGAGGAATAGGTTTTGGTTATAGGAATGCGTTATTATAATCCGATTTTCTAAAATTTCCAAATCATTTATTTTCATTTTTAGAAGTTCATCACACCTGCAAGCTCCGGAAATGCCAATAATCAAAGCAACCTGAAAGAAATTTGTACTTTAACATTTTTAATATGCACTAAAGAAATTAAAATATTACCTTTTGAGGGAGATATTCTACCGGAGCATCGTTTAGAAATTTATCGATATTTTCTTCGGAAAGAACACTTGACTTTTTAGCTTTGTATCCCACATTCTGCCTTTTCAAGTATGCTCGCAATTTTGCATAATTACTAATGTCAACATTATGCCTAATATTTAATAGTGTTCGTAGCATCGAGTACCTTGACCATAATGTACTGGCTTTATTCTGATTACTCAATTCACCGAAATAGGCAAGGAGCACAGTCTCAGAGGTGTGCAGCGCACCTTTAGCCACGCACCAGTTAATATGAGTTTCGTACGTATTCACATACCTTACTCTGCTTTTCACAGAAATAAGGCCTTCGGATGCTAGTTCTGCAGCTGCTCGAAGTTCTGGTGGTGTGGATTCAAATTCGCAGTCGGACATTTTTCGTTAATATGTATTGTCAAAAATTAAATTGTGAATTATGACCCAACTGTCAGATCGAATCTATGGTTGAATCAACTAACTTCTTATGTTGCCTCATTAATACAAGTAATAATAATTATTATCAGAACTTGATTATTAATGTGATAGATTGTGAGTAAAATAGTATACAAACCTCGGGGAAAATCATTCCAGCCTCACGTCTGTAGCACACCTCGGTGCTGCGCACCTCGGTATGCTACCTCGCCGTTCGGCTGTAATAGATTACTTCCCCGCTCGGTATGTAATATACTATTACTTTTCAAACACCATTCGCATTCACATCAACTGTCAATTACATCCACAATTTAATTGTTTTCTATAATAAGTTCAATACTGAGCGTAGTCGAAATTACGAATTTTTTTTAGAGAAAAAACCTTGAACACTATCTTATATGAGCAGACCTGTCTGCTGATATTGTACTGAATTATTTACTAAACAGCAAGAAATTTAATTAAACTAAAGAATTCGCTTTTTTTTAAATGTTCGATTTTTCTGAAATTCATAAATCCAAATCAGATATTTAAGAAAATAATTTTTATATTACTTGCATGAGGGTTTAGGTGTTCAACGCCATCCAGATCTTCAGAACATCCAACTAACCATCAATCGCAACCACAACATTCGTTTATTCCAAAATAGATGTAATTTTTAACATAACAGCAGAAATTACGTGTAATGTCTTCTTGAAGACAAACCCGCAAATCAAATAATTAAGAACCTATTTTGTATATTACGTGAGTAAGGGTTTCTGTGGTTTACTTTACTATTCCATAATAGCAGAACTAAGTGCTGGTATATCGAACAGAATAGAACATAGTTAGTAAACGAAGACGGACATAGCAGCAAAACAATTTTGATCTTTCAGTAGTTGCGAGAAAATCGTCATTTATTTAATGAAATCAGTTTGAAAACCAAAACGGCCTGTTATTGCTCCGTAAAGACGAAAATATATATATATATATATATATATATATATATATATATATATATATATATATATATATATATATATATATATATATATATATATATATATATATATATATATATATATATATATATTATATATATATATATATATATATATATATTATATTTTATATATATATATATATATATTTATATATATATATATAAATATATATATATATATAGATATATATATATATATATATATATATATATATATATATATTATATATATATATATATATATATATATATATATATTATAGACACAAAGTTAGTTCTCTCACTCGTTTCCTATTATTTGTGAGTTATGGGTTGAGATAGTTGAAACTGAGTTTAATTAGGGTCGTTTTTCAGGAAAGAAGTAGGTAATTATGACTGCACTGATTTTATGGCATGCACTCATGTCTCAGCTTCAGAATAATAAAGTCTATCCGAATAACAATGTCAACAACTTATTTTTAAAACAACATGCCTGGATTCGAACTTCAACAGTCAATAAATGTGTTGAAACAATGTATTGTACCGGAGTTAAATCCTGATTCCAAGGAAACCATATGGACCGAAACATTCGCCCATCTGCTTCCAATTAAATGGAACCGAATGAACTGAGAAATTCTGGCAATTACGTGTAGCTTTGAGCCATCCACTAACAAAAGGCCATGACATAATATAGTTGGTGTGTAAGTTTAGACCTAATTTACGCACAAGTGTGGCATTATGTTTTTCCCTGAGCTAACGTAATTAAAATTCTTAATGAGCATGAAATTCAGCCCCAACGTTAAATACTTCATAAAAACAAGGCAATCTGACATATGCATAGAGATATTCATGCTTAACTATCTACTGCTGTCGACCTTAAAAACTATCTTGAGACATGCGAGTATATAAGGTTGTAATATTATTCCAATATGAAAAAATTATCTTGTATCGTACATTGTTCACCAGCCCATTATGGCCGTTCGGAACCGGCGTTAAGCTATAGGTCCCTAGTGAGTAAAAAAAAAGCATTTGATTCAGTGTTAAATATATAGAATAAATTTCAAAAATTGAAATTTTGAAACTGTTCATCTATATATACTACATTGGTCGTTATCTTCACATCTATATATTAGGTAAGAAGGAATATTGAATAAAATTTGAAACACAGTTTATTTTCATAGAATATGGAATTTTACATAATTGCTGGATCATATTTTCTCAGCAAAAAAAATTGATAATAAAATGCCAATCTTCCAAGCTTTCGCCATCACATAATCACTGTTTTTGAGAATCAAATAATATGGACGTTAACAATTCTTAGGACTGACATAAGTGACACACCAAATTATAATATTTCTGAGAAATTGGATGATGGTGATAACTAATTCATATTCATAATTTTTTCAATGTTCTATCCATTTTTTGATAACTTAATTATACTCATAGTTAATTTTTGTTCAATAGTCAGTAAATTGAAGTTTAACTATTTACTTAACAAAAAGCAAATTATTTTAATATATTGCAATAATATGAATAAATAATACAAAAAATAGCTGAAAGACTGAGGTCGATAGCCATTTGATTTATAATAATCAAAAATTTTGATTTCTCTCTCTCTCTCTTTCTCTAATACAAAAATACTTTAAACTAGAGATTTATCTTTATGTATAATATACCATTTTTGCAGTACTCATACCTGTTATAAATTTGAAATTCCTTTCAAAATGGCACTTACCTATATGAGTTAATGAATTGAAAAAAATTTTGAATTGAGTGAATTTTCATTTATACTTATAAAATATCAATAAGGTTTCCATTCCATTAGCTAATTGTCGATGTATAGCACAATAAGTATTCAAGTAAACTTACTATATTAAGTAATATATAATACTAAATAAATAATTGGTTTGCCATTTTGGACTTCCAAAATGCAGGCGGCCGAAGGCCGCATTATGGCAAACTTATAAAGCCGAGATAAGGAGATCGGCCCCGTCGATCTCCCACGTCATATCCGTAGTGCTTAGGCTACGTCTCGCCTCGATCCGAGACGCCGATTTTCGATATCGAACGTTTAAAGTTTGACGTTTCTCCGAAATTCGCGAAAACGGCTGCATTCCCGACCCTTAAGAACTATTTTCGCTTCACATGGACTTCAATTCACGTGACCGCCTTTCGAGCCGACAGTTGGACGGGTCGAATTCTATCGACAAGTTTCGAAGTATAGTAGTACTCTACCGATTCCGCACAAACTACGATTGACCGTGAGCAGATGGCGCGCCCGTTCGACAGAGGCAGAGACGGGCTCAGCACTTGACGCGTCGCGTACCGTTCGACAGAGGCAGGGTCAGGCTTTGCACTCATCGTGGTTCGGGAAACTATATTTTCATCGATCTATAGTTTTCACGGATCTATTTAATAGGCGGGGGAGCCTCTCACTAGTATATAATACTAAATAAATAATTGGTTTGCCATTTTGGACTTCCCAAAATGCAGGCGGCCGAAGGCCGCATTATGGCAAACTTATAAAGCCGAGATAAAGAGATCGGCCCCGAATCGCGGGGCCCGAAGGGCCCCGTCGATCGCCCACGTCCTTTCCGTAGTGCTTAGGCTACGTCTCGCCTCGATCCGAGACGCCGATTTTCGATATCGAACGTTTAAAGTTTGACGTTTCTCCGAAATTCGCGAAAACGGCTGCATTCCCGACCCTTAAGAACTATTTTCGCTTCACATGGACTTCAATTCACGTGACCGCCTTTCGAGCCGACAGTTGGACGGGTCGAATTCTATCGAGAAGTTTCGAAGTATAGTAGTATTCTACCGATTCTACCGATTCCGCACAAACTACGATTGACCGTGAGCAGATGGCGCGCCCGTTCGACAGAGGCAGGGACGGGCCCAGCACTTGACGCGTCGCGTACCGTTCGACAGAGGCAGGGACAGGCTTTGCACTCATCGTGGTTCGGGAAACTATATTTTCATCGATCTATAGTTTTCACGGATCTATTTAATAGGCGGGGGAGCCTCTCACTAGTTTATAAACTATATTCAAATCGAAACAAAAATTCACTATCAATCATAATTCACACTCGGCATATAAATTTCGGTATACCATTCCGTTTTCAAGAATATTACCTTTGGTATTACAAATCATTGGTAATACACGTAAAAATGTTGTAGTATCCCCAAACATATACGAGTTCGTATATTAATAGCTTTGTTCGTAGTCAGATCTCAGAACTGATGCGCAGTTTGAATTATGGCGTTCGCGGATCCCTGAACTGAACGGAATTTTTAGTTCCAGTTCTGCGTTCGCGAAGAAACTCTGATTAGTGTTGAACATTGCTATTTATTAGCCAAGTCAAGCCAAGTGTTTCAATTTTAATCGATATTTTAATATATAAATATTATTGATAATGTTCTACCAACTAATAAGCAAACAGCCTATAGACTTCATATCGATGTTCCAATGCATCAGAATACTGTAATGAAAATCCATAATCGAAGTCATTCCGTTATAATTTTCATTGAATTTTTCTTTCCATTATTATTATAATAATGACTTAATGAAAATTATCATGCAACACTTGGGAAGCATTATAAATTATACATTGTATCCCATAAATAAAACGATGAGATCAGTTGTGCATTGTGTGGAATTAAAATTTGCATTTCTATCTTCTATCCCTGGTTCGTGCGCTCTATAATGTATGCGTTGATATCGTTATTTTTATAAAATAATCTTTGAATACAGTCAACAGTACTGAGGTCATGACCTATTAACGTATCAGATTAAATCTTGAATCTATTCCATATTCTATTCAATTATTGATGCAACTAAACAATAAACGCTATTAATATGTTATAGTAGATAATAATGAAGCCCATTCTCAGAGAATGGCATAAATTCAATCCCACTGATGAATATGAGTAATATTGAGAAGCACAATCGAGATGTTTGAAAAATTATTTCCTGCCCTGTTATGTTTTATTCAATTTATAATTCTTAGGGGTAGGTCACTTATAATAATAATAATAATAATAATAATAATAATAATAATTTTTATTCATCCAGAAAGACCATTTACACTGTATTGGACAAGTCAATTTTCATTTAACAATGATAACAATAATAATTTAACACTAATAAATATGCATACCTACAAAAGATAACAACAACAATAAATATGCATACTTACAAATAATAATAGATTTGAAAAAAAATCCCAAAATTACAACTCAATAAAAATAAAAACAAAAAATTCAAATATCAAATCAACAATAATTAAGAAGTCTCAATTCTAGTGTTCAAATAATCACCGACACCGTAAAAGGCTTCTAGTATTAGGAAATTTTTGAAATATTTTTTAAATGCCTATAACTTAAGTGCCCTTACCGTTTGTGGCAGGTGGTTAAAAAGTCTAATGCCCTGATAAGATGGCGATGATTCATACTTAGCCAATCTGTGCTTCGGTATGCATAAAATTCCTTCATTTCTAGTATCATAATGATGATAGTCAGAAAGTTTAATGAATATGTGTTCATTCTCTTTCACATATATTAAACATTTATATACATAAATACAAGAAACAGATAATGTCGAAGAGAGTTTTTCTCTAGGTTTCAATAATGAGAAAAATCTTTACGCGTTTCGGCGATTAACCATTTTCAAATCAAAATTTATTATCTAAAACACAAACAAATTTATTGAAACCTAGAGAAAAACTCTCTTCGACATTATAAGTGACTTACCCCAAAGAATTATAAATTGAATATATATATATATATATATATATATATATATATATATATATATATATATATAAATATATATATATATATATATTTATATATTTATATAAATATATATATATATATATATATATATATAAATATATATATATATATATATATATATATATATATATATATATATATATATATATATATATATATATATATATATATATATATATATATATATATATATATATATATATATATATATATATATATCTGCCACTTATTTTACTGAAAATTGATCAGAAACCTTATGTTTTTGAGAAGAATAATCCTTAGTCTCTGAGTATAATTTCAATGATGTCAAAAAAATCCTGAGCATCAGAGCGTCATTATGGTCGTAATTTTTACAGAATGCATTGCAATCATCGCATTGAGATGCATTCGAACGTAATGAGCTACATTTTAAAAAAACTGAAAACTCGTTTTAATAGCAAACCAAAGTAAAGAAAAGAAAATAATTGAACTTTTATAAATTGCATTGTTATTTAAGTAATATATATATATATATATATATATATATATATATATATATATATATATATATATATATATATATATATATATATTTAATAAGAAATTATATATTATATTCAGATTACAATTACTCGCTCCATACATAGGTACACAAGATTCACCACGACTAATGGTAAAACAATTCAACAATATATTCTAATTTTAATTACAAAACTTTTTTTCTCCTTCAAAACCGAATAGTAGGCATTATCTTGTATTAAATCATATTCTAGTCATAGGTATCTCTGATATGCCGACATCGACTAGGCAACCTACAGTGTGTTTGTAAACACCGGCGGTCATCCCTAACGTCTTTCAGCTTTCAGTGTTTAGGTCTCAGAAGAGAGATTTATGAAGCCATTATTGATTTGATTTATTTAGGTATTTTATTAATTTATAGAGCTATTTTCCTCATAACTTCCCTTCTATAGTTTTATCCATCGATGTTGTGTGTGCGTTCATTTTGCTCACCTTTCGTAATTTCTTACCCGCTGCTGGGAATCAATAATAGAAAGATAACATGGCGTCTTCTGTTTTGTTCTTCTCGTTTCTTCGTCTGCAAGCTTTCAAATAAAGATGAAGTGAATCAATTACATGTTAATGTGAGCAAGATTAATGGAACCAGAGAGAAACAATTAATTCTCATGTTCTGCATTAAATATGCATCCCGCTGGGTGGAATAACTTAAAATTAGTAATGATTTTGTTAAAAGGATTGAAACTATGAACAATAATTGGATAATTATGAGAAAAAGCTAAGGAGAAAAAATGATGAATAAAGTCTTATTTTTTTTAATTTTAGAGTCATAGTCAATGAAAAAACCTATTAAAAATTTAATGCGCCATTAGAAATCCAGTTCTAACGTAATAAATGAATTTTCATACCCAATCTGAATAGCTATTGACTCACTAGTCATACAGGAATTTCAACCGTCTCGGAATTTTTACTTCAGAATACATTATATATAAATAAGTATACGAAAAGTTGTTTGGGTTTTCTGTATCACAAAGTTTTGTAGTTGTAGTTCTTGATAAAAAAGACATAACTAGGGATTATTTTGTAATCGAAAATGCTCTAATATAGGAAATATTAAATATATATATATATATATATATATATATATATATATATATATATATATATATATATATATATATATATATATATATATATATATATATATATATATATATATATATATATATATATACATTGTTACCTATTAATGATTGGGTCTCTTCAGACCCTTAGGGAGACGTTCGCAGGAATATATTTTTGCTATTATTAATGTACGTTATCTTTAAGATGTCAATAATGGTATGGTATATACTGTAGAAGGCAAATAAGCCGAAACATTTATTCATATAGAATAAATTATTTCAATATTCAACCTAGAGACCTAATCATTTTTAATATAGATACATATATATATAATGATAGAACAGATATCAAACATTTGAGTTCAATATACGCAGATTTAATTCTTTAATTTTTCTAAGAAAAAACATAAATCAAAACAAAATAATTCAACAAACAACAAACTCTAACCATAACAACTCATCTTCTTAGACAAAATCTAAACATCTAGAATTTTCAATTTTTCTAAAGAGAAAGTATAGTTTAGAACATGTGATCTCCAAAATTACAAGTAATGTCTTTTTAAAGACAACAATCAAATATTTTAAACCTATTTTGTACATTACGTGGGTGAAGGTTTCTGTGGTTCCCTTCCCATCCAATATCAACAGACCTGTCTGATGATATTGGACTAAATAGCACGTATTTAATAACTGAAGACGGCCACAGCCGCAATAAGAAATTTTTGAAAAAAAGATAAATAGTACCCTATTCTTTGACTCTTCAAAATCAAAATAATTTGAACCTATTCCAAACATTACGTGGGTAAAGGTTTCTGTGGTTTCCCTTACCATCTAATAATAACAGATTTGAATGTTAATATTGGACTGAATAGCACGTAATAAATAACAAAGAACGGCCACAGCCGAAAAATTTTAGTGAAACAGTAGTCTGTTTCTATTCAAATTTTTTCAAATCAATAAATGTCAAAGAAATTTCAATTTTTTCAAAAGTTTTGATAAAGCGACGAATGTCGTGGCGAAACTTCAACTTTTTAATAAAATCGAGTTTTTTAAGATTCAACAAGCCTGTTATTGCTAATAATTTTCAAGAGATTATATATATATATATATATATATATATATATATATATATATATATATATATATATATATATATATATATATATATATATATATATATATATATATATATATATATATATATATATATATATATATATATATATATATATATGCGTTCATTCCCTCAGCTGTCTCATCAATCATTGTTTTTTGAATGTCGTTTTCTACTTCAGCTTTTGTCCCATAGTTCGGCTGCGGTCTACATCCATCTTTCAAATGTTCAGAATGATGTGACAAGCGAATTATTCACAGGATAGATGAAAAAACTAAACAGCAAATGGCATATTTGTGAATATCCGATTTATATTCCTTATATTCTAGCTGTTGCTCTTTGAATCCATTATTATTTACTGTGAAGATCAATATTTCAGCTCGGAGCGTGCCAGAGTTTTTGCAGTTTTACTAGGTAATAAGATGGGATTTAATGCGGAGTAATTGAGATATCGTCTCACTTGAATAAACCGATAAAGAAGCTCAGATGATTGCTTACAATGAGATCGACACTATACATAAACCAAC
>JARQZK010004406.1:360000-367500 GCA_030704885.1 Cynegetis impunctata
ATTTATGGCTGTGGTAATTGCTGTAATTAGAAGTCCTTTGAAAATTATCTAATTTACTCTGTCAGGATACGTAGACTAATTTGGGAAGAGGCATGTCTAACAGCCCAGATGCGCTCATTATTTTGTGGAACAAACCGCAAAATTTAACATCTAATTATTGACGCATAGATTCAAGAAGTTCTGTGCGTAATACCATGAATATGAATATACTATTTCATATTATTCAAAATGGAATCTCGTAAATGATTCTAAATCATCAAAATATTCAAAAAGATTAACATATGTGATGAAAAAAATTGAATTCTCTCTAATTATGGTGTTGTAAATAAACTCTCTCATATTATTTATCACATTAAACACTAGAATAGGTATGGCAAACTAATGGCAAACGTAATTGACATGATGATTTTCACAATATCTATAAAATAAAATAATTTATTCATTCATCCCACATATAAATATTATAAACATCAATGAATGTTTTGGTCGTAAAAAAGATGAAATATGCTTCAGCGGCATTAATAAATATCGAAAAGTACATCTTGATGATCTCTAAGGATGTGTTTATATTGACTTCAATGTTCTGAATGTTCAGTTTACATATATATATATAATATATATATAATATATATATATATATATATATATATATATATATATATATATATATATATATATATATATATATATATTTATTCGAATTGCTGCCTGTGAACTATTTCTAATCTCTTGATAATTATTAGCAATAACAGGCTTGTTGAATCTTAAAAAACTCGATTTTATTAAAAAGTTGACGTAATAAATAACAAAGAACGGCCTCAGCCGAAACATTTTAGTGAAACATAGTAGTCTTTTTCTATTCAAATTTTTTCAAATCAAGAATTGTCAAAGAAATTTTAATTTTGATAAAGCCACGAATGTCGTGGCGTAACGTCAACTTTTTAATAAAATCGAGTTTTTTAAGATTCAACAATCCTGTTATTGCTAATAATTATCAAGAGATTATATATATATATATATATATATATATATATATATATATATATATATATATATATATATATATATATATATATATATATATATACATACATACATAAATAAATCGTGAATCGTGAATTTTTAAAAACTTTTGGAAGATAAAAATTACTTTGGCATATATGAATTTCTGAAGATTTAGAGACTAATAAATGCTTAAGTAAATTTGATCTATTCTGAAAAGGTCACAAATTGTGTTGCGGAATGTCAACTTTTATTAAAACGATTTCTCAAACTTACATGGTCTGTTAGTGCAAAAAAAAAATATATATATATATATATATATATATATATATATATATATATATATATCATTGGCTTATCGTTATAAAACTTTTCTATTTTCTATTATGAAACATAAAATAATATAATTATATTATTCACAAATATTCTTCATCATCTCCAGCATTTCATTTTATAGCATATGTAAATTTCAGATTCGCAAATAAAAGTGAGCAGTCAATATAGCGCTTATTTCGAGGCTTATTTAATAAATGGATGGATTCAAAGGAATTATATATTTTATGAGTCATAAAATCTCAATATTCTCAAAGCGTTTACTGAATATTCAGATTACTTAGTTTTTGTTACTGCAATAACGAACTTATGTGCTTTATATTCCCGTAATATAAAAAATGATAATTGTCAAGTTTCCACCAAACTTGTAAATGTCACATAGAAGGATTCGAATGACACGTTCACGTAGAATGTTCATATAAACTTAGATGAAAGATTAGGTTGAATCCTATTTATCATCGCAGAATGACGGCACACACGGTGATTACCCACCTAACCAACGCTGTAAATTTCTCAAAACATGTTATCCTTTTGGAATTGGTTCAGAAATGATTGATTTATTTTAGTCCCCTATGTACGAGGGACGGCTTAGATTTTCAACGCAATTTACTGCAAAACATCTATAGATATCTAGCAAGGCAAAGACGTGTATACACAAGAAAGTAATGAAACTTACTAATATTATGCTTCCTGTTTAATCTATTCTAACAATGTGTTATCCAATGTTATCTAGAGTCTAGATATAGCGTTATAATTGTTACTCTTTTCGAAGAGTAACAGAATATTATTCCACTTCATTGTTATCATTGGTAGGGAATGCAATTACAATCCGTGAGATCTCGATAACCATTTTACGTTATCAATCTCAAAAGAATAAATTAGACGAGATTGACGATATTGTGAGGTAGCAGTCAGCGACACGTTTCGCTTATACTCGGTGCTGCTGCTACTGCAAAAGCCAAAACAACTCAAGAGGATCTACAAGTGGCTCCAAGCTATAAGAGTATGTAAACCTTGTTTTTTGAGTGTTTCAAAGTCTACAAGTAGACTATAGTCGTACATAAACAATAGAAGGTTCTCTATGAGTGTGGGGGAACAAGGGGTCAATTTTTGTAGTTTGCTTATAGTAGCTTCCTCACGCTGGTGTCAGCCAGTACTGAATATGAGAGGGTATTTTCAGATGATGGGTACATAGCAACTGAATTAACTGAATTAAGATGCCGCTTGTCGTAAAGCACTGTAATTACTCTTTGTTTTATAAGTATATTTCTCATTAGCAAAAAGTAATACAAAAGAATTATTATATTTTTGTTAATTTCCAAAAAGAAAAAAGTGTTTAATTATTGTGTTCAGTAATATATAAAATGTGTTACACCAAGTATAAAGAATAAACAGTTTTTTATTTCATATTTGGCCGATTTCACCAACTAAATGTTAGGAAGTTCCTAACTAAGTAATTCCTAAGATAGGAAATACCTAAATCCGATACTTACCTAAATCGGATTTCACCAACTAAGAAATACTTAGGTAAGAAATACCTTGTTAAAAACTTGATTTGAAATGTTTTGTACATATAATTGGCACCACTGTTTAATAATAGACTGTAAATTTGACAAAGGATAGTAAGAAAAAGGGATAAAATGATAGAAATATAATAATTTTATTATATTTCTATGGAAATAACTCCAAATTTGATGTGCTTTTGACACCTAAACAATTTGAGGTTAAGCATCTCTTAAAAAGCTATCCGAACGTTAGGTATTTCCTATCGTCCTTAGGCAATACTTTTTTTTTGAAATACCGTTTATTCAAACAACATTAATTGCAATACATGTACCAATGTAAGATTTCTCAAATCAGTGCTTTTAGGCACTGGCCTCGAGAATAACAATATCTACGATAAATACAGTGATATACAATATAGTAAATTAACATTTATATAAACATTTAATTTTCTAACAAAACTCTTATAATTATTTGAATCTTTTATATATTTTGGTAAATTATTGAATGTTTTAATTGCATCTATAATTGGATTGTTTAAACCCATATTAGTCCTTGTATATGCTTGATGGATGTTATTATGGGATCTTGTTTGGTAATCATGCAAATCAAATCAAAATTCAATATTTATGTTACATTTTTGATGATTATTAATTATTTTATAAACAAGTTTGCACTGCTCTTTATCTAGAATTTCCTTTAACCGACTTAAATTCATTTCTGAATATATTATGTTAGTTCTAGTGGGCCAATCATACTTGAACAATATTTTTAAGTACTTAACGCGTGGTGAAACGCAAATTGCACTTAGGAATTCCTAAATCCGATTTAAGTGTTGCCTAACTTTAGGAATTTGTTGGTGAAATCAGGCAATTGTGTTTTACTTCATCACATGACACGCTGAGCAGTTTTAATCCTAATAAAAGGAGCGCGTGAGCAGCAGAGCCCTATTACTAAGGTCGTATTTTTCACGCGAAGTGCATCGCGTAGAGACGCAGTCCGAATAGAATAAATGAACAGTTTAATAGCATATCGAAATAAAAATTATAAAATAATTCATTTTATTGAAAACAAAATTCGCGGGATGCATCGCTCACTGAGAAACCACTTTTTGATAGCAAACCGTTTAAAAAAATAATCTCCTCGAAGTGCAGCGCAGTTGAGTAAAAGAGATTCAACCCACAAAAGATCGTATTTCATTATGAGTTCAATCCACGTACAAAATTTTAACCCCTTAGCTAAATCGGTAGAAGCTGTGTAGTTGAATAAATTTTTTGAAAATACAAAAAAACAAATCTGAGATAAATGGCGGCAGTTGGAAATTTTTCCCTAAATTTTGAAACTCTCGTTCTGCCTCGAGCGCAAGCTCAGAAACAAAATTTTAGCATAGTTGTTTTAATGGGAGGCGCTGGAAATGCCAGTATGTACTGGAATACATATAAAAATGAAAATGTTGTTGTTTAATTATATGTGAAAATCGTTAAACTCAAAGTTTTATTTCTCAAACATGATAAAACGGACAAAAACACTATAGGTACTCCTGCACCTGACTGTTGACGTTCGATACACTGCAATAGTTTATTAATTTCGGAATAAATGCGACTATCAATAAATTTTTTTCAAAAAGCTTCCGAGATCTCGAAAATGCCGAGATCTTGTGAGATGAAAATATCTAGTCTCACAAGATCACGAAATTAAGATTTCAGCTAGAAATGTCGATTTCAAGTAATAGCTATAAGTTATAGTTCTTCTTCAATAAAATTTGGACGAATATTCGATTGAAAATTACATGGTTATTCAAATAAAATAAATACAATAAAGTGTGGACGAATATTCGAGTGAAAATTACATAGTTATTCAAATATGAAAGTTGAAATGTTTCAACTATAGGTATCGAGAATATAAAATCTAAAACGGAAACATTTGTCATTTTGAAGATGAACTGTTGTTTATCAGTTCACATCTTATTGATGTTATTTTTGATCCAGGTGGTTCACGGATCTGTTACTTATCAAACAGACTCTCCACTTAGATATTTGAAACCATCTCTAATATTGAAAAGCACATAAGAAACGATATACAAATATAGACTACGGCATTGGTCTATTTTATAACCCCATAAAAACATTATAACCCTAAGCCATATAATTTGTAACCAATGGAATCAGATCAATAAATTTGTAAATGAATATCTTCGACGTGACGTTCGACTGATATATTCGACAGAGAAGTCTTAATTCCCGCTAGTATCTTCATTCTCCTTCTATTTCACGACCGAAAAGGTGAGAGCAATATGAGAAGTTGTTGTGGCGATTGAGAGGTTGAATTGTTACCTTGGCGAGGTATAAAATAACACTTGGGTGCAACGGTGGGTGATAAACATTTTCGATAGTTGATACCTAGCGATCAGTTGTAAGAGATTGAAAGTTATTCGATTCCAGCTTCGGACTCAGTATTGAAACTTTATAGTTTCATATTTGAGAATTTGTGAGTGAGATAGCTATGATTTGAATTGAACATAATATAGCATACATATGATCAGGTTTAATGAAAGAGACGAGGATTAAAAATATTAATAATAATAAACGTGTGCAGTCGACCATCATTAGGAACGAAGTTACTTACGTATTTGTTTCGCACTCTGTTGTACTATGTTTTTTGATTTGGTTTTTTTTTTCCCCGATACTATTTCTGATGATGAGAATATGATTTCCCTATTGTCTTTCTGTAATACATGTACCTAAATCAAACGTTTGCAGTCATCACTTGTATCAAGATACAAAATTTTAAAATTTTACAGTCTTACTTTTCTATATTTTTATGATCCATACTTGCTGTGGTTTCCATTTATCGAATCTTAAAAAATTCAAATAATTGAGCAATATAACTCACGTATGATTTAAAAAAAAAAGAATAAATGAGCTGTTCCTATTCAAATATAGAACTTTTATAGTTTTACTAGCAAACCTTCATAACTATAACTAAATTTAAAAAAATCTCAAGTATGTATTGCTCAGAAAATCGGGTTAAAGAAAAAAAAATGACAAGTTTTGTATGTTTGGAGTCATGTTATGTTTTATGTGGAAATTCCTAAATCTTCACATCTCATCAACGCAATGAATTATGACCTATTTCAATAATATCTTTCACAACCTGCCGACAACCAGCTGTTGCTGAATTTCGAGGGAACCCATTTAATTTGTCGATGGTTACATGACGATTTCGGCCAGTCATCTCCTGCCTCAAGCCGAGTAAAGGAACTTTTTTCCAAAACTCTTTTGAAATATTTTAGCAAAGTTCATTTATCTTCAGTTTTTTATTATATTTCATGATTTGTTACGTTCCATGTAAGTTTTCGGCAGCTGGCTTTAGGCACGTGCTACAATGGATGAAAATAAGAAACCAAATTCTTTTTGACATGTTAAGTAGCCCTAGGATATTCTAATAATTATGAATTTATTAAAAATCAAGGATGTACTCACTTCGGTAGGTTGATTTAATCCCATCCTAAACAATAATGCGTGAGCAGCTGTGCTCCGTCGAAAAAATCGTATTTTTCGTGAAGAGCATCATATGTAGATGCAATTCTAACAGAATAAATGAAAGTGTGAAAAATATTACTTTCAATACCAAACCGAACTGAATATATTTTATTTTGTTGTAAGAAAAAAAGTGTTTCGCATATTGATACAAGCAGTTCGAGGTGGGATTCGAACGGAATAAGATCTCTGCGAAGTTCAGGGCGATTGAGAAAAAGAGGTGAGACCCACAAAAGATCGCACCTCAACATCAACTCAATCTGCAGAATCTGTGAAAGTGAACAAATTTTCAAAACCACGAGAAGATAAGAAATCTCTACTTAAAAATGTGGGCAGAGGAAAACAAAATAATTCCTAAGAGAACTTCCCTAACATGAACGCAAAAACGTACAAATTTTTCACCCTCTAACTCAATCTGGGATGTGGGATTTTTTCAGTTCCAAACAACCTCTAGAAGAATGCTAAATTTCGAATATACCATTTATAATATCAATTTCCATATCTTTGGCCTCGGTTTGATGACAACTTCCACTACTATTCTCGGAGAAAAACGACTAGAAATTCAAGAAAGAATTATAGAAAAACAAATTAACGATTCTATGATTCAAAACTTTCTATAAAATAAAATGAGTATACAAGTTTTCTGTGAATTGCCTAATTAGTATGAACCATAGAACCTCTAAAATATTAATTTTATGAGAAACTAATTTTCCGTGGGGAATAGTATACGACTAATTTGTATCTACCAATTAATATTCGTCGATGTTTGTATTCGACTAATGAATGATTAATATGTCTTCGGTTGATTATTATGATAATTTAACACTCATAAAAAAAATCAACAAATGATGAGAAAAGATTTCTGAGGAAATATTTTAGGGAATGTGCACTAAACTGTTATTTTTAATTGAGGAACTAGATTACTTATTCGTTGCATAAACGTTTGATATTGAATTGAAGAAACAACTCTGAATAGAAAGAAATATGATATATTCCAGGATAATCACAACTAACACTATGGTTCGTATGATGGAACTAAGCCACATATTGAATTACGGAAAGCATAATAATGATGTTTATTTATGTATTCCGGCGGTGCTCCAATAAATTGCGTTACATATAA
>JARQZK010004406.1:372500-385000 GCA_030704885.1 Cynegetis impunctata
TATCGTTCCTTATACGTCTCTATAAGTAGAAACATTTTATACTACTGAAGCAACAATATATAATCTTTGAGAAAATTCCTTATCATTGTTTCTGTATGATTGTATGAATTCTATTTAAGATCGAACAAGAGACAAAGTAAAGAAAGCTTATAGAGCTTTGTATTGATTTGATATACTCGAACAAAATATTTCTGTAGAAATTATATTTCTTTTTCAGTGTTATTGAACATATTCCTGAATAGGCCAAGATACAGAGATTTTTTCATGTAAAAAGTGTTAGAAGAAAACCATCTCCGCCATTGTTTGTAAAATAGTTCCACATGATATAGTGATATGTTTTTCACTCGACATTATTTATATCTTTGTTATTAACAATTTTATGCAAAAAATCGCGTGATGGTGTCAATAAACTTATTGTAGAAAATGAAAAGACGAAAAAAATGAGAGGTCGGACGACTCGATCAGACCCTAAGTATAAGGAAAAATCGGAAAAAAACGGCCAAAATGCAGTTTTTTCAAAAATTCATAACTCGTTTATTTTTCAAGTTGTAGTGTAAATTAGTATTAATAATCAATATAAACTTTATTTGTGCGAAGGGCAGGAACTGTCTGATGCATAGTTTTTGATCTGTGGCCATTTGAATATTTTAGTATGCAATTTTCCAGCAGACCTGAATGCGACAGGTATGGTCCGATTTCAATTTACAAAAAAAGATTTTGAACGTAGAATTCTCATAGTTCAAAACCTTCATCTTGGTTTCACATGAAAACGCTCAGAAATATGTTAAAAATAAAGCTGAACATGACGAAAAACGGCCGAGAAATAACCGTCATGTTCAAAAAGCCGACGCTTATCCTTGCCTGTTGCTCTACCCCCACTCTTCAACTACTCTCACGCGCTCGGCCCTTTTTCGTCATGTTCAGCTTTATTTTTAGCATATTTCTCAGCGTTTTCGTGTAAAACCAAGATGAACGTTTTGAACTATGAGAATTATACTTTAAAAATCTTCTTTGTAAATTGAAATCGGACCATACCTGTCGCATTCAGGTCTGCTGGAAAATTGCATAGTAAAATATTCAAATGGCCACAGATCATTGGACAGTTCCTGCTCTTCGCAAAAATAAAGTTTATATTGATAAATAATACTAACCGGAGGATCCACGCTTCAACTCAAAAAATAACCGAGTTATGAATTTTTGAAAAAACTGCATTTTGGCCGGTTTTTTTCGATTTTCTCATAGACTGATCATCTGATCGAGTCATCCGACCTCTGATTTTTTTCGTCTTTTCATTTTCTACAATAAGTCAATTGACACCATCACGATCACTCTAATAGCTTCAATTTTATAAGCAAACAACTAAAAAAAACGCGATTTTTAGCATAAAATTGTTAACAACAAAGATATGAATAATAGATATCGCTATATCATGTGGAACTATTTTACAAACAATGGCTGGTTTTCTTCCAACACTTTTTACACAAAATGCTCACTCTAAATCTCTGTAGCTTGGCCTAGAATGATAATGTCAAGTATAGTAAGAGACGGACTTATGTGAACAAATCGAAAAAACCAAGAACTGATGACAACTCCATACATTCTTATACAACTGTCGTTCACTGGGCGACTTAACTAATATCCGCTCCATTTTTCGAGCCATATTCGCCAGCCTGCCTTCCTTGATTAACAATCAAATCCAATATCTTGAAGTGCGATCAGCTTCTACAGCTGCAATACCTGCCGCCAATTAATTCCAAACGAACTAACATTTATTTCTTTGTCATTTTAACCGTTGCCAACCGTAATGGAAATATTATACACCCTATACGAGGTTCGTAGTATGAATGTGCAGTTTACACATGGCATTCATTGAACCTGTAAATGAAAGGATATTGCAATTTCATATGAGCTTCATTTGGATTACTTCGAGAATTGTATGATTGGTAACAATATTAGTAAAAATGAAAGTGAATATTTTTTTGTAACTTCATAAAGAAACAAAAAACTAACTTTTCACAGGTTTGAATAAAATTTAATGAGTAAACGCGTTTCGTCATAACATTGACTTCATCTCGTACTAAATTATGGTATCGCAAAACAATCCATTTATACGAAAAACTGAACATAACACAGGGGGGACTCTTAGAGAAAATAATAACAATAAGCAATTCATTCAGAGCTATTGGTAGGTTATTGTTATTTAGTTTCTCTAATAGCCCCTCCTGTGTTATGTTCAATTTTTCGTATAAATAAATTTTTTTTGTGATACCATAATTTAGTACGAGATGAATTCAATGTTATGACGAAACGCGTTTACTCATTAAATTTTATTTAAACCTGTGATAAGTTAGTTTTTTGTTTCTTTATGAAGTTCTGAATATGAATTTTCACCAAGTAAATGACAATTCAATTCAATATTTTTTTGAATCGATGTTGGAATATAAGTACTTAGTTTTTGAAAATTGAGGAAACTTCTGTTTCATTCAAAAACACTAAAATTAATTTCGCGACATTAGACTCGCACTTCGTCAACTAAGTTACTATCATCAACAATCGACAAAAATCAGAACGTAGTACGTTTGGGTAAATCGAAGACTTGAGGCGGTTATGAAAATTTGTAGCTGCGTTTTTAATTTTTTCAAAAATATTTTTCAAAAAATTATTTTGGATTAGTTACACTATAGCCACGATCAGAAATATTCAGTAGGACAAATTTTTTTTGTATTATTAAATATCAGCTAAATAAATATTTTCCGAATAAGGCGTTTTATATATTTCAATTCCGCAAAATCTTGTCCACCAAAATTGAAGCAAACAACTTCATATATTTCCAATGATTCTGTTATCTTAAGAATAGCCAATTTATCATTTTAACTTAATATCATCAACAGTTTATACTAACTTCAAATCTTTACTTCACAATTTTCATATGCCCCGTTGTTAAATATTGGATGGATTTCTCTTATACCGTCTGAATGTACATTTTTACTAAATGAGAAACAGTATACAGAAAAGATAAAAATCAAAATTAAAATAAGACATCTGCCATTTTTGTAAAACCTTATATAGTTGTTTACACGTTAACAAACTCAAATATTGTCAGGGTTAACATCTGAAATGGACGAACTGATTTTGACAGGATTCAAATTGGCAGGTACCTACATGATTTTTCAGGGAGTAATACAGGTAACTTTTTATTCTGGAAATAATTAGGTATAGTTCTTCGGTAAATATTGAGACACTGTGAAAAATGGAGGAAAAGTTGAACTTATACTCTATTTCTACTTGAACGATACTTTTGAAACTTTGCATATACATTTAGTTTTTATTCAAGTACAACATTACGTAAATCACAAAGTTCCACGGCCACTCAGGCTCACATCTCGCGTGGTGACCTGAGCTAACAGATGTGTTATACAACAATACCTTGAAGGGTTGTTCGTTATGGACGACATTTTTGCGTTTCATTCTTGATAAAAGCGGGCTACACACGGACGTTGATGTGTTAATATAACCAAAAACGTGCAAGCAGATTGCGTACACACGTTCGAATAAAACCATAGTTTTGTTCGAAGAAGAATGTTTAGCTCTTGTGACAGTGGCGTGTACTTATGCTCTTGAAGAAAAATTTAAAAAAATAAAGATTAACCGCAACCACTGCTTTAATAATGCACAAACATCGATGTATCTCCTCCACACGTTGAGAGATGCACGTGTTTATTTGAATGCGCATTCAAAAATTCAAGCGATTCAGAAAACATCAACACGGCGTTCATCCGGAGTGTGCATTCAAAAGCGTGGGTATTTTTACATCCACATTAACGTTATTGGTTGCACGTTCTTGGATGCACGTTGATCTGTTAAGACATCAACGTCCGTGTGTAGGGGCCTTTAAGACATCAACGTCCGTGTGTAGGGGCCTAAGCGGGTCATTCGTTTACTACCGTCTTTTTCATTCAAAAATTTAGTGCTTATGTGATTTTCATATGATTACGGTTGAAACTTACTTGAAGGCTTACTTGTTTTCAATTCGTTTTTTTTTTCAATAAAGCTAATTTGTCAAATTTTTCAAACAATTCGAATCAAATATCCGTATATACAGCGTTAAAGTGCCAGAATGCACTATTTCGATGCATTCGCTATTGAAATCTTTTATTCGTGAATTATTCGACCAGTACTATATTTTAACAAATAGGTTTACATCCACGTGAAATTTACCACAATGCATGGCTGCAACATGCATCAACCGGACGCACGATTCAATTATCTGTTATTGCATAATTTAAGGAGCAAACGACAAAATCATCGGCACCGATCGCAATATCCGCATCGATGGTGTTTTGTTTAACCGGTCATATTTACGCAGGAAGGCTATAAATTAAGAAGAAAAGCCGCGCCATAAATCAACCTTATGAAATGAAGTGTCCTATGGACGGTGGAAATCGGCATAATTGAAATCTCCCTAATGGCGTTCCGGTGTAAACAATTGGTGCAGGTCCCTTTGACGTGGTGGACGTAAAGCCTGTCATTTTTGTTTGTACAGCTTGAAAAATAGAGGAAAACAGGACTTTGAGTCGAGCACAAAGGGGCTACTTTCAAGTTGAACAATGTTTGCGTTTAAGATGATACCATTGGATTACGGTGACCATTCGTATATCTCGAAGTTTTTGATTGATATATCAACATTTTACTTGGGAAATGTTATGATTGAAAAAATAGAAAGGCTTACTAACGTCGTCTAGACTATTGATTAGACTATTATATAAATTCAAGTAATGTGAATTAGGTATCATGAAAAACCAAAATATTTGTGTTTCTTAGCTTTCAAAATAACAGAATTAACTTATAGATTGAAATAGGATACTCATGTTTTGCAGCTGAGCATGAACATCGTTCCAATGTTGAATTTATATTTTCATCGAAATTCAGAAAAATTATCAAAATTCTATATTAGCACCTTTATCCCATAACGTACTTCTACCGTTTCACTGGAATATGTTCATAGGAATATTTGTGTTAATATAGTATTTTTCATAATTCTTTCCATTTCATGCCGATTGCTTGTTCATAATATTAGTTATGAAGCAATAAACTACTCACTCTAATGACCAAATTTAATGTATCGACTGATCTACTGTCTGTAGTGATTATAAATTACTTTTTGTATTTCTGATTCAATCATCTCTTTGAATACTGCCATTAATAAGATACAATTCTATTATTACACTGTGATATGGAACAAATGCACAATTAAATGCAACCTAGGCCGCACAAATTATTCTCTAAGGGACACATGGAGTCGAAAAAATCTTACCATATGAGTCCCGATATAGAGTCGAACGGTAGGTCTATATTACATTGTCATACGACATGAAAACATGAACTGTATTCATACTACTATGTCCATTGATGAAAATTCAGCAAATTAGTCTAGCTCCAAATTTACACATAGGGGGTAAAGAATTTTTATGTACAAAAAGGTAGTTTATTGATTGACAGCTATATATTTAATGCATATCGCTAATTAATTGCAAAGCTTGCTCACATCTTGTTTTTGATTTGTAAATGCTGATCTGAACCAATTCTAGACTGATTGTTATGCACGAATTGGTCCGCCCAATATTCGTGTACATCGAAATGCACATCTATCGGTGTTGTGTTTATGATAATTAAGCATTCACAGCTGTCGAAGTTGGAGACAAACAGTCTCCTCCTAAGTGACCGATCGATCCCTCTGGACAGTTCCGGGATAGAATACAGAGAAAAGCCATTAGGGAAATTTCAATTATACCGATTTTCGCGGACTTTTCCAGCCTCCTCGCTAATCTACCCCTTGAATACTGAAGTGATTTATCACGCAGATAAATAGCAACAGTTTTTTCATTCAATTAATCTTACGAAATGTTGATTTTTCATTACCATAACAGCAATATATGGTCTTCATTTCAATTTTTGTCGATAACCGAAATAACACTAATGTTTTATTTTGAAGTTTGGTGTAAAGCCTATTACATCCTGTTGTAATATCATCTGTTTTATTATAAAAATTAACAGATACTTATTCAACTTTTTTTTTCCTGTAATATATTCATGGATATTTGGTTCCCAAAATTATATTTTTTCCATCCAAATTGGATCTTCTTAAGCAGCTGACCTTCATAAAATATTTTTTTACTGACTAATACCCTGCCAAAAAAATATGTTGTCTAAACTTCATACTTCTAGCACAGCGGTTTAATATTTTTCTACCGGTGTATAAAATACAAGATAGAGGCCTCGGTAGACCAGCGGTAAGGTGAACCGCCTTATACCGTTTGTAAACCGAGGATTGCGGGGTGTGTTCCGATATACACTGCGAGCACTGTAAGGTGTGACGTCAATTTAGTATACTGCGAATCCGTTCCTTTATAGTTTGCTATACTGGTTACTGTTTAAAAAGGAACGCAGTACAGTATACTGTGATCGACATCTTTTTTTAAATGTAGTTATGTTTAAAAGATGAATATTCAAGTGATTGTCAGTTGACTTAATCGCATAATAAAAGTAAATATAGTTTTTAGTAAAAGAAAATATTGTTTTTCAAGTAATTTAATGTATAATAACTTGATGACAGAATCATCTAAATGTGGTTATCCACGGTAAAAGTGATGAACTTATTTCAACAAATAATTATTTATTATCTAACTGAAAGAAAAATTTATAGCTAATGGAATACGCAATAATTGCGCGATTATAAATTTCTTGAGTTACTTTCATTTCATACATAATATTTGTTTCACACTGCAATAAACACAATTCCTTCAAACTTTCCATTTTTGTTTTTAACGGCCGGTATTTTTAAATGACGGAAGCTGTTAAATGTCTAAACGAGTAAACGCTGTTGATCACGTGATCAACACTGAGAGCACCTTACCTCGAAAACACCAGTGATCACAGTAGAAAAATGGCGACGATTTATTACGTCATATATTTTCCTAGGATACTGCGACTGTATACTGTCAGTCTATAACGGAACAAATTTCTCCCCAGTAAGAGCACTGAACAGTGCTCGCAGTGTATATCGGAACACACCCGGGTTCGAGTCCCACCTTGCTCTTGGGTGTTGTGTATGTCCAGAATTTAGTGGTTCTATATATAAGATAAATTGTTGGGTAATGTGCATCGTTCACAAGCCCATTGGCCGTTCGGAACCGGCGTTAAACTGTAGGTCCCTCGAGTTAAAAAAAAAAATACAAGATATTTTATTCATGACATTTAAATGTTTTTATTATTATTCTCTTGATCTGTTACATGATCTATGAAGTTTGAGAATTAAATATCGCTTGCTTTCAGTTTGATCATCAAAGTTATTATTACATTAGGAGATACCTATAGTATTAATTTTGTTGAAGAAATTGTTGAGTTGTCGTTCTCTTTTTTTTTGTCAGCTTCAATCAAGGCATTCACGAAACAGGTCCTGAGTAGAGGTTTAGATTCGTGAGCTGTCAATCAAAGTTCATAGTGACGCAATAAGCACAACATTTTTTTAAGAGCAATAAAATTTCATTGAGCGATACTGCACTCATAGACTTCAAAATATCATCATGTGGTTGCCATGAATATAGTCCCCTCAAGTATGAAATCTATACATATAAAAAAATATATTCTCACAGTTAGAAATCGATTAAAAATCAGAAAAGTCAAAGTTTGATTTAAATAATTATTATTTACTATTTCGTTAATACTAATTCACAAATACTCAGTGAAATAATTCAGTTTTAGACCTTCTAGATACGGTTCATATCTATTTATATATATATATATATATATATATATATATATATATATATATATATATATATATATATATATATATATATATATATATATTATATAACATCAGATCCCATTCAACCAAATGAGCTGAAATTTGGTATCTGGTATTGTTTCCGAGGCAGAAGTATGAAAATTTGAGTGAATTTTTCGAACCGCCATCTTTTTAAGTAGATATTTGTGTTTTCATTTATATATTTTTCCCGGTACATATTGGCATCTTGAGCAGCTTTTATCAAACCAAATGAGCTGAAACTTTTTCGTTTTCTTCGAGGCAGAACTACACTGTCAAAATTTGGATGAATTTTTCAATCCGCCGCCATTTTTATGTATATATTTCGTGTTTTCTAGTTTTTCAAATATCTGTCAACTCCACGTTAAAATTTAGTACGGAGATTGAGTTCATGTTGAAATACGTTCCTTTGTGCAGCGACTTTTCCAATCCAATCTCGACCTGCATCGCTATCAGTAGCCAACGCACTTCAATTTTCAATTTTTTATTTGAATGCAATAAATTATTCTCAAAGTTTTATTATAGGTTGCAATTGAAGCGTTATTTTTCAATGAAAGCTCTTTGCGAATTTTTTTTTTGATAAAATGAATTATTGTTATGAATCCCCATCAAGATATGAAGAACATGACCGAAGTGTCGAAGATCTGCTACTCGCGTGTTTTTTTTTAACTTGAAGAAGAACTATTGACCAAATAATATAATGAGAACCTTGGATTCTTCTTCCAAAGAACCGAAAATCCAATATTGTGATTTCTTTGTTAGCCCAACAAGTAGGTCATATCATACAAATGAATGATTATATTTATATTTCCCTGAAAAATCAATATTTGGTGTGGCATTTAAACTGTTAAATTACTCTCTAAAAAACCAATATAATGATTTTCTATGGAAATTGAAGATTTGTTTTACGATAGTTAAATATTGTGTACATAAGTTAATACAAAAAATCTCCATTAACAACTCTACGTGCTTCACGAACTTCAAGAGCAATACACGATAATATTTGCATTTCGGTTATTTCCAACTGATAAATAATGTTAAATACATGAGAGTTTGCGAACCAAGTTTAAAGAACATTATTTGTAGAAACTTCCTAGTTTCAATATTTTAGCGTCAACGTTCATTCTATAGTTTCAAATTTCCAAGTTACCTAACTTCGGAATACGTTCAACTAATATGAAATGATCAAAGTTTCTAGTTGAATATTACTGGAAATTTTTATGAAAATAAAACATTTTTCATGAAGAAATTTCTTTTTTCACAATTTGTTCTGGAAATTCAAAGTTTGTATTTGCAACAAATAAATTTCATATTTTTAGAATGGGGTTAATTCCAATTTGACCTGGCAATAAGATGACTCCACCATTGCTACGTGAGTTGTATAGAAGCTTATTTACCTTTTCCGTACTAAAAATATATTTACGCAGAAAAAAGAAGATTTTGATGTTTTATAAAGCTAAAATTGCCTACTTGGCAATATAGGTATACAAAACCATATTTAGTACTACTAGCATGTTGCAAACATCGTAGAACCTACCTCTATTTCCTAAACAGATAATATATTTTCTGCGGGGGGGCAATATATTTGTTCAATCTTCTCAATTCGACTGCAGCCGGCTTAGATATAATTCTGCAATAATTTCGATTTCTCTTGGAAAAACCAATATTTTTCTCGTTTGTGTGAGAGTGTAAGGATTCGCCTAATAGTAATATACAATTTCAGCAGATTTAACGACAATGTTCCTTTGAAAATATAATTAGGTGCTTTTATTATCTCAAACACTGTATTTACTGATGCGAATATTTTTCTTATCAATAACACCACACGGCTACTAACGAGTTATGTAGTTTATATGAAATAATTCTTTTGAATAATGCAACACGTACGACTAGTGGTACAGACCCCTGATAACGATTTATTTCAATTTTATTTCCTATCCAGATGTAAACTGAAATTTCCACTCAACAACGCATCATCGTATATATCCGTACTACACATTTTATACTGTTATGACCGGTATCTTTCAGTTAAGATTCCCATGGATGCCTTACCTGAGAAACCTGAACAACCGCACTGTCTACGTTTTCATCTCTTCATAATATTCATCTTCATTAGCATTTTTATTATGAACTCGACGATCGTAGTGAGCATATCCAGACGAGGCGCACGACCTAAACAAAAGACTATCACGAAACAAAAGAAAAACATGACATTAGCAGACTTGAATTATAATTCAGAATGTTGAAAAAGGACTCACACAAACAATTCACTACAGAAACAATTTAGATGACTGGAGGATTTTGCCCTTCCTCCTTTTTATTGTTACCATGATTTATTTTTGATTTAGTTAACAATGTTCCTGTGAATTCTCCATTGCTGAAAACTACGAAGCATAAAATATCTATCTAATTTTCTCATAAGTGCTATAAGAATCATGAAATTTCAGCCAATGCTGGCAGTGAAAAGTTATGGTTAGAAAAGAACGAAAAAATGTACTATTCAATTAATTTTTGAATTTGTTTTATACTTTGTATAGGGTAAAAACAACGAGTAATAAAGAAGTTTCATGACATGTACCAAATTGAGTAGTTCTATTATCGAAATTTGTGAACTTCAACAGAATTTCAGTGCAGTATATTTTCTGAAAACTCAAAGTACTCGTCAATGTATTATGTGAAAACTTCTGAATTAAACCAGCATTGTCAAATGGAAGAAATGTTAATTGCTAATTTCCAACGGTTGCCACTGTTTCTTTATTATGTCGTTAATCATATATGCATTGTATTTTCATTTGTAGTATTAGATGAAAAAATCGAGCTTATATATTGATACCAATAATCATAAATAATTATTTAACGAATGTTTATGAGAGATGTAGGTATGTACGGCATCAAGAATAACTATATATAAATTTCAAGGAAAACATACCTAGAGCATTATCCTGATCATGCCAACGTTTTGATATATCTTCAGTACTTAAAAAAATATTATTAAGAATATGAATATTCTGAAACTATAAAATAGATAGAATATATCCATAATTATAATTTCTGAAAACTTGAGAGGACTTCTTTTTAAAAAATTATAAATAATGAGATTTTCAATAATCTAAAAAAACTTTATGTGCTTCTATTCAACTCTTTATCTGCCTAACGAAAGTTTTAATTATAATTCTGAAACTCAAAGAGTTTTTAGTTCATATAATTTTGTAACGGATACGTACAATAACTTGGCCGTTTCCGTCATTATACCAAGGGCCGGAACGCGAAAGGTTCAAATTAGAACTTCAGCCACATAAAAACCAAAAACTGGGAAAAACAGCAAACCGTAGCAGAATAAAAATAATAGAAATTATTTTAATGGGCCTACAACGCCCGGTGGTTATTAAAAATTGCTACGGCAAGAGGATTATTTGGGAGCGAGGCGTATCTCGCTTGAATATCCCTATATCTGTGGACATTGTGTTTTTGATCTAGAATATCAATTAAAGTGAATACCTAAATTGTTTAAAGTATCCTCCACGTTCATGCAATGAAATTACTCGAAATATACTTGTTTACCGAGTGGAATCTAAAACTATCTCGATTGTCATATAATAATTGGCTACATGAATTTATAGCTCGGCACTAGTGAAATTTCAGTCAAATATATTGTGGATTGATAAGGCCGATAATTGATTTAAGTAGATAAACATATCAAAACAATGCTTAATATAAACATTCACACGTCTATTAGACAAAATACACATGACGCACGTTTCGGTGAAACTTCACTTTCACATTCTGAGTGCAAAATGATAACATTTCTCGAAAATATATTATACAAGAAATAAATATATAGCAAATTGGGTGAAAAGAAAAAACAAAGATGGTTACAAATAATTAATAAGATAGGGAATTCCATTCCAATCTGATAGTCAGGTAGTTCCGTAAGTTGAAAAGATTAAGGAGGGAGCTTGTAGTAATATCAATTTGGCTATTCAATAGTAAACCTAATTTTTTGTATTTATTTATCTGTAGTTATTCTAATAAATTAAGATTAATTCCCGTACTTTCAGCATTTAATATTTTAAAGTTAAAATTGAATGTGTGATTAAATAGTTTACATAATATGAATCCGACATTTATTAAAAAAGCTACGTTTATTTCTGAAATTATAACCTGAGAATTTTTGAAAGTTCTACCTAAGTAAGACTTAATTAATTGTATACACTCCAGATTCATTGATTTGGGAACTTTTGATAAGTATATTAAAATTTTTCAAAATTACGGAGGGCTTCAAGGTTTCTTCAGTTTCCACACTTACTAGCAACGAATAAACATTATTACATATATATCTTCTTGTAAAAATTATAGGAAAATATTCAGTTTTAACTTGATTTTGTAACTACCGAGACCTTTAAAAAATACCAGGAAATATTTGGAATAAGTCGCAAATTGTTGCTATGAAGAATTTTAAAGCTAGTTAAACTATCCCGAATATAACAATACAGAAACATGGGGAAATGTACTTATATATGTTTTTATGATGACAAAATATGAACATAAAAATATCAGTGAAATAGAGTGGAATTATAATTTCGCATCTTCATTTTATTCTGATAAAAGGAAGGAGTATTACTTTTTTGAATTGGTAATGTATGAATATGAGTGGTAGACCAGTGCAGTTTGTTCT
>JARQZK010004406.1:390000-419766 GCA_030704885.1 Cynegetis impunctata
TAAGAAATTTTCTACAAGTAACGTAATTTCCTTCATGATCTGAAATCAAACTTTTGTTGCCTGAAGGAACAATTTTTTCATATTACAATATCCTTGGTCGCCATCTTTTTGTAACAGCAATTTATTATAATGATTAAACAGTCACCTATATATATGAAGAATAGCTGATCGTGAGTATTTCTTCTTATTATACTGGAAAATTTCATAAAAGAAAGTAGATACAAATTTATTAGTTTGAATAAACTATATCCTTGAATTTGTCAAGATTGATTGTTGACTTGAATAAAACGTTATAATGAACGAATGCTTCTATAAACTACTATACACTATAGGTATAAAAACTAACACTCAAACGAAGTGGACTCCTAGATCGTGAAACGCGGAAAATTAGATCAATTTTTATCAAACCTGGAGCAAAATTTGAAAAGCTTAACATCTTGTGAAACATCGTTGGAATACTCTAAAGATGTTCACATTTAACACAAGGGCCACTTATGCCTTCTACGGTACTTCGCATCAACTGAAACATAAGATGAAACAAGTCTAACGCGGAAAAATATCGAGTGGATCACACATTTTCGAAACCAATAACCGGTTACATGTGTTCAGACTTTCTAATTATCATCAGAAAACCGCAGACAAGTTGAAGCTTGACAAACTTGGGATAATAATACCTTATTACAGAGACCGTCGCATTTGCAGCTACTGTTAGAAGCAAATTTAGTACAAATTTCGAAACAAAACTTCAGATTTGCAATAGTCGAAACTTTCTTGGGTAATTTCTTTTCTATCTACAAGTTTGCCCAACTTCAACTTAGTAACGTCGTTGTGATCAAATCATATTTCTTTCCTTGCTTTATTTTCTATACTTATATATATATATTTATATATATATATATATATATATATATATATATATATATATATATATATATATATATATATATAAACGGCTGCATCCCTATAAGCGGGCTATACCGATAATTCTGCTCTACTTGTTTAATATTTTCCCGCGACTAATTTCTTTTTTATTGTTTATTTACTCGGTTCTGAGATCTCGCGGATGGCATTAATCGCCTCCGTGGCAAAGTTTGACCAAATCTCCCAAACCGGAGAGTTCAAACAATAAGCCACAAATGTGTGATTGTCTTCCGTGGCAGGGGATTTCGTTTTGTTGTGCTATTTTCATCTCCAAGTTTTCAATCCAATGCTTGGCTACGCCGTTCTGATGAGGACCAAAGAGTCCGAAACACGTGTCAACGGCTGCATCCCTATAAGCGGGCTATACCGATAATTCTGCTCTACTTGTTTAATATTTTCCCGCGACTAATTTCTTTTTTATTATATATATATATATATATATATACATAGAAACCCGTGATACCTGTATTCTTGAATAAGCAAATCAAAAAACTACATGAGTACCCGGTTTTTTTAACCGTTCATTCATTATAGTGTACAATAATGTATTGAGGCGTCATTTCAATATGTTAATCTGTTTTTATCATACAGTATTGCAGTGAAGTCATATCAAGTACTATCCATAGAACTTGAATCTAATGCGTTATACACAATAGTTATTCTCATCAAAATCACAAATGGACCGTACCTACTTCGTTTAATTATTTGGAATCATCCACAAAAGTATTGAAATTGCCACATACTGAACAATTTCAGATTTAAGTGGTCAACAACTTCGTCATAGTTTTTCGGATAATCGAAAATTCTTGAATAAATAAAAAATTCACTCGAGAATATAATGACGCCTTGAGTTGATCTAATGAGATCTGCTGGTTTTCGTAGGTGTTTCATTCATAAAATGCTGAATATATTTTCCATTTGCATCTTGATCTTATTTGCTCCGGTTGTGCTTAGTTCTGATTTATCCCCGTGTTCCACTTCTTGATTCAAACATCGGCGTGGGCCTGAAAAAAAAATCAAAACCCTCGCATTCAATTGAAATCCCGCAGTTCCATTAAATTTTTACGTCGTCACATAGATAATCCGGCTTATTTATAACACTGGTCTGTGTTCGTTACCGGGATAATATCGGTCATTTCAATCAGCAGCCGATAATATATCGTTGTTATTACGTTTAGAACCTACACGCAGAGAACATCCCAAGAATCTTTCATTCAGTTTATACCTACTTTGAAATTATTTACTTGGTTTTATTGTATGACTTGCATAGCTAAATGTCGAGAAAATGCCTAGCTGTTTATATTTGTGTAATATGTAGCTTGTTAGACATTTTGGTTCAGGCTTTTGACAGTTCAGGATTTCGCGGCCAGTTGAACTAGTGTTGTCCTGGTTCGGGGTTTAGGGCCGTCGTCATTTGGAATTTCTTGCTAACGTTTCGCTAGCACGAATGGCGAGCTTCTTCAGAGGTCATTCCATCTCCGTTTTGGGATATAGGCCGACATTGTAGACATTGTTAGACATTGTATTTTAATATGTAGCTTGTAAGATGTTACTAAGAAAAATTATAATATTGAGCGATTTTTGATTGTATCATTCTATATTAGTTAAACACAATATATTGTCTAGCATAAAGAAGTTTGATTTGCAAATTCATCAATTTTATTTGTTTCGATATCTAACTGAAATAGACGGTAGCATTGATATCAGTATCACTCAAATTTCAACGTAAAAAAATTCATACTTTCGTAATGACATGAAAATTAGAGACTACCCCATACTGTTGCTTTTCCACTGTTTGTGGCAGAACGATGAAGCAGTAAGTACCATACACATAAATTATATAATTTCGAAATTTCTTTTAAAAATATATAGGTATATATATATATATATATATATATATATATATATATATATATATATATATATATATATATATATATACGAATATATACGATGAGAATCAAAATTCATAATACAATCTCCTTGTTGAGGCTAGCGAATGAATATTTTCCATTTTATAAGGTTGATTGAAAAGATTCTTGATGTCGCATCTTCATAAGCCAAACCCCTTCAGGGGATATTATATCATGAATTTCTATTTTCGATATAACTGTCCGCGGGAGTGCAAAAACTTAACTTGTATATATAATTAGTATCCTTCTACCAAACATGTTCTAATTAATATTCGGAAATGAAATTTAATTTTAATGTTCATTCAAAAAATCTTTGTTGTTTGTGTATTGTATATATGCTTGAAAATGTATTTTTCAGAGAATTTATTAACACTCCACTGGCACATGTATGTACACACACACAACACACACATATATATATATATATATATATATATATATATATATATATATATATATATATATATATATATATATATATATATATATATATATATATATATATATATATCAGGGGCGGCTAGTCAAAGGAGGCTAAGGAGGCTAAGCCTCCTCAATAATATTCCGTGTATCACTAATATATTATATTGAATAGGCAGCATTCAGCATATTCATATTAATCAAAATCATATTATTTTATGCACCTACCTTCCTTTCAACCTACATAATATAATATAATTTATTAATTAAGATAGAAGGTATTTACATTTACTGCATTTCATTCATTTCAAGATTTGTGGCAACGCTGCGGAGGCTTAGAAAGGTATATTCTCAACGTTCATTATGCCTGCCACAGAAAAGCAAACAACGGTGCAAATACTCCGAATGAATACTTCATTGCAATAGGAAAGCAAAACACATGTAAATGGCAACACGGATAGGAACCCAGTCTCATACAATGTTGACCAATCACAACTATAGAATTTCGCGTGACATCGAGTGAATTCGTTGGAAAGCATTAATTGAATCGTAGTGTGATCGTAGTTACTAATGGCAGCGTGTTTACTTATATTGCTCGCGTATTGTTTTAAAATGAGTTTGGTTACTGAAATTAATTTCAAAAATTTCAATGGTGACTTAGTGAAATATTTGTTATCCCATAACTTTAGTGCACTAAGTTATGAGGATAAAGTTTTGATAAAAACATTGCGACCTACCCCTGAATTGAACAATTTGGTGCAGCGTAACAGAAAACAAAACCGCGGTTTTAATTCACGGAATTATGAGAGACATCCTTGCCTAACCGGATCACAGGTAAAAAATAAATTATTTTGTTGGCAGTGTTTACTTTTTACTAGTGAAAATGTCTCTGTTTGGGACCGCATAGGATTTGAGGATTTAATTCTATACCTAGTTGAAAGTGAGGAATTTTTCACCGATAAAGTAACTTTAAATACAGCACGCGGATTAATATCTTACTTACAAGATAAGATATTTATATATTTTTTAAACATCTTTAAATTAATTTTTGAACAAACAGAAATAGTTTTTCAAATCTCACAGCACAAGTTTTCAGATGTAATTTACTCACGAAATCGGCTCAAGTTTCTCTTGGAAAAAATTTCAGAATTTCGTGCAGAAGTTTATTTTAAAAAACTTTATTCTGTATTTCAAACTACTGATGATACGACTCAATTTAGCCCAAAACGAAAGAAATTCAGTTACGCAGATAAGGAGCTTCACTATATATCACAAATATTTTATGAAATTTTGGATACTATTAGGGGTCAAATAGAAATAAGGTTCTCTGATTTGAAAGAACTGCATTTCTTCGACTTACTCAATAAAAATTTGTTCACCGGATTTTCGGCTAATTTTCCAGATAACCTTTAGGAAAATTTATGTCAAAAATACACTTTTTTTGATAAGGTGGCCGGCCATAAAAAGTGAACTGTGTGTTGTTTATAATGACAATGAAATTTTGGGGCAAAATGAAAATCATGTGAGGACTATTAAATACCTTTTTGATAATGATTTGAATCAAGATCTACCCCAAGTTTATAAACTCTTATGTCTAATTGTTTCTATCCCGGTGACATCGGCTTCCGTAGAGTGCTCGTTTTCCACTCTTAAGAGAAGTAAAACTTATTTACGAAATTCAATGAGCCAGGATCGTTTGAAAAATATTAGTTTGTTGTCTATTGAAAAGGAATTGGTGAAACTTTTGACGAAAGACATAAAATTTTATGAGGATATTATAGATCATTTTGCCAACGTTAAAGATCGCAGAATCCCGCTAATCTTCAAAAATATATAATAACTTTTTATTTGCTCTCACCAGCTGTTAACAAATTCGTTAAGCAGGTACGTAGGTAGGTACCTATTTTGTAAAAGAAAAAAAAATTTGATGAATAGATGAATTGATTAATTGGCTGAGAAGAGTTTTTGTGAATATTGTAAATAGAAGTTGTAGGTCTCAAGGTAGACACTCGAAAGTGAAAACAAATTAATAGCTTAGGGTGCTTGTTTTACTTTCATTTTATTTAAATTATAAGGCGGTTGACCTTGAAATCCTAAAAATTTTCGCCTATGGTGTATTTTTTAACACCTCTTGTAGCCTCCTCAAACCAAAACCTCACGAGCCGCCAATGATATATATATATATATATATATATATATATATATATATATATATATATATATATATATATATATATATATATATATATATATATATATATATATATATATATATATATATATATATATATATATATATATAGAATGAATGTGCTTAATCGGGTATGCAGTCTTATGGCTGAATAAAAGTGAAAACTCTTGTTTCTGTTCAAGCTTTCCAGTCTTTATTGGCTCTTCATCAGGAACCAATGATTAACAAAGAGATATAAACAACATTGCGTAAGGAATCGAAACAGTTATTACTTACGAAAGTTAGTTGAATTCAACAGGTGGAAACATTAAAAATTTACGCCGAACATCAAAATGGTATGGAAAAAACCAAACGTGTCACAAAATTAAAACATGAGATGGTGTAAAATAACTAATATAAATGAAAAATGCGAGAAAGAACTCCCACATGACAATTGAAAAATCTAACGCAGGATCCCACCAATCCCACCATGACAAAAAACGTAAAATAAATGACAGACCATAGTGCCAACATTAAACATATTGATGATCGGCACGGTATGCCAACACATGAAAAATAACTGTGAAAAAGACTGGTGAACAGAATTTTCAGCTCGAGAAGGAAGACTTAACAAATACGCATAAAATACACTGAGATTAGCGATATCAGCCCTGGATTTCATAGACTTAGGTTCTTTAAAAATAGAAGACATTTCCAGTAAACATTTCCCTTTCAAATTTGATTCATGTTCCAAAATAGTGACATTGTCATAATCGGGTAGGTATGTGATCTTCATCTAAAACATGTTGTGCTAAGGTGCACGTCTTTTTTAAATTCCTACATATATATATATATATATATATATATATATATATATATATATATATATATATATATATATATATATATATATATATATATATATATATATATATATATATATATATATATATATATATATATATATATATATATATATATATATATATATATATATATATATATATATATATATATATATATGTTTATATTTGAATATTAGAGTAATTCGAAATTCTCGAATGATTACAAAGAACAAATGAATTTGCATAAGCTTAACAACGAATATTGGGCTAAAGCCTCCTCCACACTGTACGGTTGTCGAATCCATACTCCTCTCACATATAAACAGAAACGCAGAAAGTAGTTAGGTAGGTATCGTGCGGAACGATCTCCGAAATAAATTAAGGTAATTAAGAGAATCATGTCACAAGTTTCCTATTTAATGATATATTGGACCAGATGGATTTTATACGTTGATTATTCATGTAGATACCACCGAGAAAAATTAACGGTCTAGATCTGGTGAATTGATGAGAGAAAATTACGTGCATTTATCGCCTTATTATTATTCGAGAGCTTGGATCTAGACGTGGAAAACAGTTTCGAATGATATCGTTCGGAATTCTAAATGATGCCACCAACAAATTCTATCTGATTTATTGTTTTTTTTATGAATGTTTTCCATTTATTTCCCAGTATTTCAATATTAAGAACATTTCATGAAAGACACGATGCATGTATGGAACGTTATTTGAAAAAATTAGAGTTTGAATATTGTATGAAATATGAATAATTCAGAATAGGAAATCTTTGTTTACTGAAGAATGATGATTAATTTTCATCGTGCATCAAAATATATTTATATTATAAAATTCAACACATTCCAGATTTTTAAGTCAACATTTTCTTACTAAAGAGAATTTATTATGAGCCAATTCAGTCACGATACCTTAGCTTAAATAGCTCTCTACTAACTACAATTGATATTGCTATCCATATCTGCTTAATGGTGGAATTATATTTCCCAACAGAAAATATTTTTTAGTTGAATGTTCTATAATATTTGTGTACTTTTTATTATTTTCATAGTTTAGTTAGCGTTTGATTATGTGAAGATATTATTTCAACTAATTTAATCAAAGAAGAATGAATAATATCATTAACACATGCGTTCCATTCGAGAATTACTTAGTTCAGGATAAAATAGAATTTCAGATGAATATTCACAAATCTGTACTACTCATTTTCATTATTTAAATAGACAAATTAATATTTTATATAATTAAATTTAATAAATTCATTTTGCATAAATAATATATAAATTAAAGGTTTTTTTCATTATAAAAAAAAATTTTGATTGAATATTCGGGCAAAATGTCTTGTTTTCGGATGAATAATTTTCAACTAGGTAGAGGTAAACCTGATAAAATATATCTTTGTTCGGTTCGAGTTCGAATAATACACAAAAATTAAAATTTTCAATATATGTGGTCATTGGAAATTATAATTTCTTGACCCCAAAGTATTTGATTCATAATCGGAGATACGACCATTAGAACTAGAAGTCAAAATAATCAGCATTGTGACAAATTTTCAATATTTTCTGATGGATGATCAACTTTAAACAACTGAACTTCCTTCTGTTTCTAAATGAGATTCGAATTTCAATATATTTTCCAACATTATCGATATAATTCGTCTTTTATCATTTCAATGAATATAAAAAATATCAAAGAACGAATGTGTACAAAGTAGAAAAATATGAATTTTTCAGTTATATAAAGATAAAATATTCATCTGAAATATTGAAATTATTATGGTACTTAGCACATTTTATGAAAACAATGGTCATCAATTTAAAATTATAGTTTTTCAATTTTATTCATCAAAATCATTTTCATTAGATTTCTGCAACACACGCAATAATATTATGCTAGTACAGTTACACCTCTTATTTGCATAATCAATATTTTCTTACTCAATTTTCATTCAAAGTTTTGCTATTCAAAATGAATTTATTCTGTTTGTAATCTATAATATTTTGCTCCATTGACTAAAAAATTCAGTTGAATATAACATGATAATATTCATCTTTTCTTTCTCTAATTCCCCTTATACTTGACTAAATTCAATAGAGATATAGACTATTGTCCAAACTATGTATAGCTCGTGATTCCTTTGTGCTCTCTTTGGAAAGTTATAACATCCATTAATCAATTCGAGAAGAGTCGCTGTCAAAATTTAAGATGGAAACTCAATTCAATATTGTTAGTCTTCGCAAAAGCGTAATTTTTTTTTCAGAGTAAAACTTGCAAAAAGTATATAAGTTCACATCAATCACAAAAAGCAGAAACTTTGGTGTTCAGTTTGGCAAGTTCCTTAAACTATTAATTTAATAAAAAACAATCGCTTTTAAAATTTAAGATGAAAGCTAGATGCAGTATTTTATTTCTGCAAGAGCATAATTTCTTTTATTGAACTTTGCGATAAAAGTATTCTAGTTCTGTTCAATCATGAAATTCCTTGAATGAATAGAAGTAAATATGAAGGTGTTTGAAATGTTCTTTATTCTATAGCCGTCTGTATTATGATTACATTTGTACACAATTATCTGGAAGGAACGCTAACAGACTAACAGCGTTTGTGGCCAACATTCAGTGTTAATATTGCTTTTATTTATTTGTCTTGTCATTCTGATAAATTGTTCAATGTCTTCCTCACGTGTAATAGGCAAGCGACACGCTGTTTGAGAAATTCAAATTATTCCTTCATTGAATTTTGATTATACTCGTATACTCGTATGAGTACACTGTTGAAGTTTTCGGTTCGCTGACTTGTCTGTCCGGTAACAGTGGGTTATTGAATTTATTAATTCAATACGTTGGAATTTGAATTCAATTATGTATCGTGGCTAGTGCAACGTTCCAGAACATCATTGGCATGTTCTTCGAGTAGGAGGATTGCAATATCTCGATGTCTTCACATAATGTTACAAATTATTATTTCAAATTCTGCAGACATTCAATACATAATGAACTTTCAAGATAGACGATTTTCATTATCTTTAAATGAATCAGAATGAACCTGAATATATATATATACGTTTCTCCACGACATTCGTGGCTTTTTCAAAACAAAAGTTTTGAAAAAGCCACGTTAGCCTGTTATTGCTAATAATTATCGAAAAGTTATATATATATATATATATATATATATATATATATATATATATATATATATATATATACCGTAATTTTATGAAAATTGCATAGATTTGTATACTCAGACAAAAAACGAATATAATGTTTTCAGTTCGCTGAATCCTATCTATAGTAGTCTAGTTGCTAAAGATAGAAAACTCTTGAAAAATACTTCAGTGCGATGCATTCAATTGAGTACACATAAAAACTTGAGAACACCCTCTAACACTCTGATGCAACCGCTTAATTGTTCATGAAGGAATAAAAAGGAATACTCACAATTTATGAAAAGTTGTTTGTAAAAGTTTGCGAGAGGGAAATTAATGAATGCCAAGTCGTTAAAGAGAGCAAGTTTTATATATGAAAGAGAGAACAAGTCAGGAGCAAGTTTTGCAACCGAGTTAACCGACTGTAAAATTGAAGTGATATTCTTTCATCTTCCTTCCACCGATATCCTCGCTTGAATTATGATGTTTTCAGGGGATAACTTGGCGGTTACTTCAATTATTACTACCTTTCCGCCAAGGAGTGTTATCTAAAAGTTCAGCAAATTTATAGATTCTACTTTTTTAATTTCACTCTACTTCTCTTAAATGAAGCCGCTCTTAAAGTCATTATTTTATCTGTAGCTTCAAGCGGCATGGAATAGAACTAAAAGAAATGTTTCGGAACGAAGTTCCTTATCGCACGTTATACACTCCTGACACTTGGCGAATGAGGACTAGGCCGAAAAAAAGTGAAAGATTCGACCGTCAGGACACTTCGTGCGGTGTGCGTAAGATACATTCGATGCTGTTTTTTTCGAGACATTTAGATAAAATTAAATCGTAAAAATGTGTCCTACTTTTGTTGCTTCAACCAATCATCACTAAGATACAATTTACTGATTGAAAATATATTCAATAAATAATTGATAATTAAATGTTTATTTTCATAATTTAAAAACAAATATATAACATACAATTCTATAACATCCCTTCACTTATTTATTTTTCCATTATTATATCATAAATGTTACTCAGTATATACTAGATACCAGGAGGAGCTTCTTTCTAACCGGATTTGCTACTAAACATCTCGTTTTCTCGTTCAGTTATGGATGCTCAGTGTCACTATTAACGGTGCCTTAAAGTTTTAGATCAGGCTTGTCCAACATACGGCCACCGGGCCACAATGTAGCTCGCAAAGTCCTTCATCTGGCCCGCGACGACATCAATAGATATTGCGGGAATAGTTGAATAAAAATCTTCTATCATTAGTCAACAAGTGAAATATTAGTAAAAGATAGGCTGTCTTTTCTAATAGAAGTTTCATAAAGGAAGATTAAATTACTTTTATTATATTTTAATAGCTTGGAGAATGCTTACTTAATCCTTCGCTATTGGGCGTTTCTTTTGGCCCGCTACGGTTACAAAAATACTAAACCTGACCTTCTACAAAACTATGTTGGACACCTGAGTTCTAGACACATTTATAAACAAAATTTGAACAAGGCGGGGTGTGTTCCATTCATTTATACCATCAAAAAATTGGGCTATTATGTAATAACTAGTATTATTTCTCACTTTGAAAGTCAGTGTTCAAGGCCAGAAGTTTAAGTCAGTATCACAAAAATAATCAATTAAATATGTATATATTTACTCCAAGTGAAAAGCAATAGCACAGGTGCCTGAACAGAAATATTTTATTAGTATGAAGTTGTTGAATGACAAAACTTAGTTTTATAGTCAACTTCTAACAATGCTAACTTGGTTGTCGCATCAGTTCTACTTTGACCAATTTCTCTAATTAAACTGTCTTCTTACACCAGCCACAACATCTTTCGGTAGTCTCTAAATTGTCGGATGAAACTCAATCTTGATAAGTTAATTCGACATAAATCCGAGGCTGAATTTGATTTATAAAGGTTCCTCGTAATCTGAAGAAAATTACAACATTCCACCTTTGAAATCTCAAAGTATATTAATATCTGGCGGCGGCCCCATGTTACAAAGGATTTCGATATAAAAAATTCGAATAATTGCTTATCGGTCGTTTTATGTAACTAATATCGCAGATGTATATCTACTCTACGAAGTAGGTAAAGCTTTTGAAATATTAAACCAGAATCACTATTGAGGCAATATTAAAGTTATCCATTCATATTACTGAGTAAAATTGGATGTAAGAAAATTTGAGTATATATATATATATATATATATATATATATATATATATATATATATATATATATATATATATATATAGATATATATATATATATATATATATATATATATATATATATATATATATATATGTATATATAGGATAATAATATTTGGGTATAGCAGCAAGCAAAACGTGTACTCTTATATTTCCGATATTTCGACAATGATTACTGTCATCTTCAGGGAAGCTACAAATTAAGCACAAAAGAAAATCAAAAGAATGCTCCATAACGGCCAAAAGTAACAATACTCACTGTGTCTTTGAGAATGATTGCAAAAGATGTAAAAATCGAGATACAGCATTATTGATTTCTATAAGTTAAACATTATGGATCGAGAACACAAAATGTGATGATCATCAACCAACATTATAAGTTAATTGGTCACAATAATATAAAACAAAACATAATTAATTTCGAGAAAATAAACATCGTTGAAGTTAAGTTAAGTTAAAAAATAAAAGAATATAAATATCTACTTCCACATTACATATTGACTGAAAAAGAGACGCGACCAGCCATCTTGATCAAGAAAGTAGACAAAGACAGCATCAAAAAGAAAATTCTAATGTGAAATATGACAGTTACTGTCCACAAATTGGCCACTGCTAACAAATAAAATAGCCAGAAGTATAAATGACTCAACAACAAAAAACAAATCTTCTCTCACTCAACATTACTTACATGGATGTTTTTATCTAAATCTAACGAAAAAGAATAAATTTCCCTATGATGATTTAAATCAGTTTTCTTATTTTAGCAATTATCTGATTGTGAAATGTAAGCCATCTCCATAAAAAGTCTCTTGGTTGAATTTTTTTTCCCTCGTCAATATGCTGGTGTTACTGAAATTCATAATATGACCTGTAATATTCACATGTTCACTCAGAGCACATCTTTCAGGATGACACCTACAGTCTCTCTTATGTGAGGTAATTCTATCCTGAAGGGCTCTAGACGTTTGACCTACATATAATTTATCACAATTGGAGCAAGGAATACTGTATACTATATAAGATTGTGAAGTTGAAGGTGTTTTATCCTTAACCTTAGTGAAAATGGAACTTATTGTTAACACTGTTCTATTGGCAATACCCAAATATTATTATCCTAATTGTATCCTAACTAGTCAGCAAAGACTACCCTTCTTCTATATATATATATATATATATATATATATATATATATATATATATTTATATATATATATATATATATATATATATATATATATATATATATATATATATATATATATTTATATATAATATATATATTATATTATATATATATATATATATATATATATATATATATATATATATATATATATATATATATATATATATATATATATATATATAATATATATATATATATATATAAACATACATATATATATATATATACATATATATACATATATATATATATATATATATATATATATATATATATATATATATATATATATATATGTATATATTCATATATATGAACATGAGTACCCTGTCCAAAGTCCAACTATAACAAGATGCTTGGAGCATATCCTCATTATGAAATTGTACACGAAAAACATAAATAAGAACTGTACATCAATAAGTTATAACATTTATACATGTCAAGTTATAACAAAATAATTAATTAATAAAAGCGTTTCCATCTGAGTATTTCATTACGAATTCGAAATAAAATGAAACTAGAATCATAAAGACCTAATGAAACATTTCACGTCAACGTTAATTAAACAATCTGTCAATAGTAATGTAACATCTTGTTAATCTCTAATAAAATATGCTCAAAGTAAAAAAAGGAAATTGAAGAAGCAAATGAGTGAAGAGTTTTAAGCTTGGAGTCCGGTGCGATAAACGTAAAATTCAAATTTAAAAAGAATTACGAGAGCCGGATTAGCTGTCATTCTGGAAAACTTATTATGAGTTCGGTGTCATGATGAGCTGAATAAATTTCGAGTTTCATCGTTGCGACCTAACGTTATGGTTTGATTGAAAAATTTCATCCTAACAAGGAAATTTTGGAAGTTTTCGAAGTTATTCACCTTAAAATGACTTGAAAAAATGTCGTTTTAACAACTCTATTTCAATGCACACGTCAAAGAATTTAAAATTTAATGGACTCAATAGATTATGAGGCTCTCAATGGACAAGTTAGTTATTATATTAGTTATAAACGCCGCTTCCTGCAATTTTAGTTGAATAACATCAAAATAATTATTTTTCAAAATAATAATTTATGTTGTCTGTGTTGTTTGTGCAAAATGAATTGAATTTGTTTAATAGCATCAAAAATTGATTGAAATATACTGTTAGGATGAATTCGCGTTTTCAATTGAGCTATTATATTACTGATCCAGGATTTATTTCAACTCGGTTGAATGAAAACCCATAGCTGCATGATTCAAATTCAAAAGTTATAACACTATATGAATATAGTATCATATTTTCCGAATTCGAGTCAATCCCAAGTCAATATTCAAATCGTAGTGTCGATTTGTGTGAAAATTGTGTTGGCCCTTTCATTTTGAAAATCTGTCAAAACATACGTACATATATATATATATATATATATATATATATATATATATTTATATATTTATATATATATATATAGAATATATATGTATATATGTATATATATATATATTGTATATATAATATATATATATATATATATATATATATATATATATATATATATATATATATATATATGTATATTATATATATATATATATAATATATATATATATATATATAATATTATATATATAATATATTATATATATATATATATATATAATTATATATATATGTATATGTATATAATATATATATATATATATATATATATATATATATATATATATATATAGGTTTCATGGTGTTAATTTGTTCTAATATTGTATCGTGTTTTCATTTTACTAATGTCGTACTGAAAATTACCTTTAGCCAAAGTAGGCTAAATAGCATTTTATTTTTGGATATTTATCAATGAATTTGCTATACATAATCTGAACATCAAACTAATTCTTTGAGATGAAAAATCATTATGTTCAAAATATTGTTTGAGTCTTGAAAGAGTTCATCATGTGTGCCTGTCACTTAAATGAGTTTATCTATATATTTAGAAATTCAAAATTTACGAATTCAGTGGTTTATTTCGAAATACCGATAATATTTTTTTCCGAAATTGAATTACTTGACTAATTCATTACTGTATGTGACTCAGCTCAGCTTTCTCTATCTGAATCGACTGAAGATTTCACAAAAGGAAAGACAATTTATTTATCTTTTCTGAAGGTGGAGAAAATCAACGAATCAATTTGATCTTTTGTGTTTCGCTGATCTCGTGGATTTTAATGAAGATTGCATAATTTAAAATTCAATTTCGTTCAGAGTCAGTCCCTGCGGAATGAAATCCAAACATTTGCTCTCTTCGACATTCAATGCATTTAAAGGGTTCTTAAAAAGTTGTTGAATTTTTCCGCATCGAATTCAGGAAACGCTGGGGTGACTTCGAATGATTAAATGCAGGTTGAATATTATCGAAAAAATGAGAACCATCAAGTGAAAATAGAACAAAATTGAAAATTTTTCATCAGGTATCTACTTCATATAAATTTGATTGGAGCTGCTGGAGATGCCAATATGTACCGGGAAAAAAAAAAAAATATATATATATATATATATATATATTATATTATATTATAATATATATATATATATATATATATATATATATATATATATATATATATATATATATATTATATATATATATATATATATATATATATATATATTATATATATATATATATATAATATATATTATATATTATATATATATATATATATATATATTATATTATATATATTATATATATATATATATATATTATATATATATATATATATATATATATATATATATATCAGACAAATTTGTGGTCGAAGAGGTCTAAAACGGATGGAAAAATACTCCCGAACCTGACTGCAACAGTATATATTTCATGGGATAAACTACGACTATTAAATATTTTATCTACTCCAGTGAGTTAAGAAGCTCTCACCGCACGCAACGAAGAGCTTCTTAACTCACGCATTTTTATTACCGCACTCTTTCTTTAGATGACTTATATACTTATGGTATACAGACTCATACTTCTGCCTGGATTTTTCTGGTAGCAATCCAGAAATGGCTCTCGATGCCTCTTTTTCAATATCAGAAGGAATACTTTCCGAATCGTTCATTTTAGATTACAATTTTTGAAACTTGACTTTATAGTGACATCAATATTATTCAATATCAAATTGACCTTGCCATGCATCGTGTTTCAGGTAATTATGTTAACAAAGGTATTAAGGTAAAATTAATTATAATAAAAATGAATCGTATAAAAAAAAGTATCCCGGTTAGGAGTAGATAAAATATTGTATAATACACGCGAGTTAACCTGATTAAGACACTTGTGTGGTTACACAACTCGTGCTACGCACTCGTTGTGCAACTTTCACTCGCGTATTTTAATGATGCTGTTAACTCACTTGTATCGTAAATAAGTATTATTTAATATTTTAATGCTCCTAAAGTATATGTAGATATATCAGTATTATAATAGGACCTAAGCCAAACGTGTTTTTATTTAGATTATTGATTTCTTTATAAGTAATTCTTTCTATGAAATATTGGCGTTTGAATTATCTTAAACCGAATGTTTTTATTAATATTTTATTACTATTTCGGTTTTGAACACGAAATTATAGTACATTGGATTTGTTCTAAATTGATTTCACATTTTTGTCATTTATTCTTCGAAAATAAATCTATGGATCTTCAAGAGAATCCAGTATGAGAAGTTCATCTCTAGACCTAAAACAATTCAATGAAACTGAGGGTGAATATCGGTCTTGATTTTGAGTATGGGACAGATCAGCAAGAATGGCGAAAATTTTCAACCGATTTACATTCTGAAATAGGGGATTGGAAATTGGATCAATTGAATTTTTAAATGTACAATTTCATAACTCGCTACACTTACTGCTAAAAGTACATCTAGATATGTAATATATATATATATATATATATATGATATATAATATATATATATATATATATATTATATATATATATATATATATATATATATATATATAATAAAATTTTATCAAAATTGATCAAGTTTTATATTCATAAGGGATACAATTAAATCACTTTTCCATGATTTCCAAATAAAAATCAAAATAAAATGCGAACTTAGTGGCAGAGCTCTGCTGCTTCGTTTAGTTTTGAATTAGATTTCGTCTTTCGATTTATTAATTAGAAATTGGATTACAAGGAATTCAGGTCACTTTTGAACATTACTGTACACCCTTTTTAGGGTTCCGTACCTAGGGTTGCCATCACCGAAACTGCTGACGCCGGACAAAAAATTAAAAAACCCCGGACATTTGGGTGAAATTTAATTCTTTCCCGGCCACCCCGTAAAATATAGATTTTTCGAATAATATAAAACATCATTTATATTTTAAGTTACTTAAACTTTAAACCGCTTGTTAGCGATATAAACAAACAACAACAAAAAAAAAATATCCATCTACTAATAGGTATAATACAGTTTACAGTTTTCTCTTTATGAGCTAATCTGGTAACAAAGATAATCAGAAAAACTCTTTTTTTTGGTATCATCAAATAAAAAACAGCTTATAATGATAATTTTTGGTAGATCAAAATAGATCAAATTGACTACATTCTACATTGTAACAACAAATTATAGGATAGGTCATCTAGTTCGGTTAGATAGGTTAGGTAACAAAAAGCCAAAATTATTTATTGACTATAAATCAAAAGTAAGTAACAAGTGTTAATTTTTTTTTTACTTACTTAATTTAACTTGATCTTTTTCAGACTTGCCAATTTCTGCCAAAATGTCTTTCTTTTCCATCAGGAAAAAGAGGGAGCAACTCAAATCTTTAAAAATATACTTATGAGAAACCGTATGTGTATTTAGCAGGTTTCTCTCTGGATTTAACTTAACGATTATAAATAACTATTTTTAAATATGATTTTTTTAAATAAATTTCTCATCTTTAAATCAATCACACCAAATTTGTCCGGGTTTTACCCGGACATATTTTGAAAACCCCGTCCGGACGACCCCCGGACGCCCCCTAAACTAGGACAAATCCGGGGAAACCCGGATGGATGGTAACCCTATCCATACCCAAAGGGTAAAAAAACGGGACCCTTATTACTAAGACTTCGCTGTCTTTCTATCCGTCCGTCTGTCGTTTCGTCTGTCTGTCACCACGCTGTATCTCAAAAACCGCGATAGCTAGACAGTTGAAATTTTCACAAATTATGTATTTCTGTTGCCACTATAACAACAAAAATAGAATAAATATTTAAGGGGGGCTCCTATACAACAAACGCGATTTTTCTGCCATTTTTTGCGCGATATCAATTAACAAAATATTCACAAATTGATCAGTTGTATTTTTACTTTTATAAATATTGAAGGGGGGCATAGTTAATAGTTCGGACCCCTTCGTGCGCGCGTCCGACTCGCACTTGGTCGGTTTTATTTAGTTCATTCTCACTTTCCCAAACATAATTCAATTTGAAACAAACTAAATGTTAACCTGTTGAGCAGCTGAAATTCGTAAGAGGGCATCCAAAACTTGAGTGAAACAGAATACCAATCGGATATTTTTAACGATCCTCTTTATCTAAACGATTTTTTTCATCTGCTATAACAAATACTTCAGATGTATAAATGAAATTATTTCGTTCAGGAAATTCAGTGGAATAATTCTTGTACCTACAACTTCGTCGGCTTATCTTTTTCGTTGTATGGACCTTTTATTTTTCTGTTTGAAGAATGTATAAGCAACTTCCAAACTTGACATAGTATGAACGAAAACATCAAATTTCACTTCAGCTCGATTTCTTCAAGAGTTTCTATATTTTCTTTCAATATATATAGTGTTAGCATCCTGACTACTCACATATTTCTACAAATTGAATCACTATATTTCATATTTATACTGTTCAAGTTTTCATATAGGTTTATTATGTTTGAGTACTTTTTCGTGACAAAATCTCATTTTCTGCGATATGGAAATCGGAACTCGTGAATATTCCGACATTTCTGATAAAAATAGAAAAAACTTCGAAGTCTGAAATGAAAAAACATTCAATTTCGATTCACGATTGAATGAACGTCTGCCGGCTCATTTGACCATGTTTCTGCATTGTACCGGGGCAATTAGGGTAATCAATTTCCTTTGAGGTGATGGATTACTTCGAAAATTCAAGAGGAAATTTCTTTAATATGAGGCTCTCAGACATTCAAATTCCTTTTCACGGCAGTCATAAAAGCATACTATTCGAATTCGTCCCACGTTGAAGGAAAAGAAGAAATATCCTCCGAAAGGGATCTGAAGAAAGACTATATGCCGTTTTCTCATTACCATATAAAAGGTCGTGAGCATTAATATCGCTTTCTCTTTTTTTATGAATCCGCAGCGAAGTTTGTTCCTCTTCAAGTATGGTGAATTTAACATAAGAATTTATTTCACGTACACCTTAGTAGCAATTGAGAAGAGGAGGTGTGATATAGACATTGAAAATTAACCAAGGAAATTGTTTATTAGTTTTTCATTAATCTAGCCAAAACTGCATTTTCTAATTTTCCTCTATTTTTACGAAGATGTGCAATAATGTGGATATATAAATCGTTTTAATTTATTTTTCAAATATATGAAATAATTTCAATTATTTTCGAACTATTTATGTGATCAGAATATTTTTTGTTTTTTATTCAAATCAATAATTATTTTAGAATATATGCTGCTAATTAAGTTTACCGTTCTGTTAGTTTTTATACACACCGTTATAACGATACTACACAAATCATTGTCTGTATCAGAAAATTTCAGCTGACTAACTCTATCATTAATTTTTTGTTAATTGAAGACGGAACGACTGTTATGGAATGAAGAATAATGGGCTTTTTTTGTTTAAAGAGGCTTTTTCGCTGAAAGTTTTTTTTTATTTTACAGGAAAAACGCTTGTTGTTTTCATTAGCAAATATTTTTCGAATATTTCATATTTCTCATATATCAAACAACCTCCTCATATATTTGGTTAAATATATTTCTATCGTAGTATGGAACCTCAATTAAAGCCCTAAAAATCAGCAAAGGAGATCAGATAAGATTTCTGACTAATTTCATTGGTGAATACTTGTTTCCATACAATAATGTTATTTTAGACTTATACAAAGTACTACCATATTTGTGAGGTGATTATTTGTGGCTTAAAAAAAATTGTAGAAATGGAAATATTTACGAGCATTTCTGGAAACTTTAATTATTTTGATTATATTGATGGAAAAAGTTCCAATGTTTCAATAACCACCCGTCTTACTAGCATATTTCAAATTTCCATCTGATGCTGTAACATTGAGATAACCTCCACCTAATAGCATGTACTTGGGAGATGAAGATGTCTCGTAAAGTAGAGAATGAGCCAACTGTCTTCTAGATTATTCTGAAGATAAGATAACCAGCGGAACATATAAACTTCCTACTGTTGGTAAAGACACTATTTGTATATAAGTAATGGTATAATTAAAGTCAACGTAAATATCAATATTCTCTGCAAAATAAAAAGTTAAACTTGAAAATTCTAAGCTTGTTTTGAATGAAACGCAATATACTGGGTGTCTGATTAAGAGAGTTATCCCGCTGTATCTCAAAAAGTATTCGTCGTAAAGACTTACGGTAAAAAATGTTATAACCAAAGTGGCCAACGGAAAATGCTGGAAATTATTTTCAGTTTACCAAGATGGCCGCCAGGGGGCGTAACCGCTATATGAAACTTTTGAAGTGATTTTTTTCTGAAATACTCCTTATGAATATACCAAAAAAGACAAATGAATGAAAATAAATACCGGTGTGATGGCGTCTTTTTGAATAATATGATAACTAAATTTTCTTTCCTCGGTATTTAAGATTAGGAACAATATATCGAGATATGGTTTTCACTAGCCTATTTTGGCATCATTACACTACATTTTTATGGAAAAAAGGTCACGTTATTGCATTCAATTTTTCAGAGAAATTAGCAATTTTCTATTATTATATCAAAAAACACTCTCTACCGGCATCACTGAAAATTTGCTAGATCACAGATAAGATGGTTTTGATGAAGCAATGAATGCTTTTCCCAACGAGATCAACTTTGTTGAAATCCGTTCAGTCGTTCAGTAGTTACAGCTGTTCATTCAAAAAAACATTGAATCACCCCCCCACCACTTTATTTCGAAAAATACGTCAAAAAGTGTCAAATAAAAATTACTCAAATAAAGTTCAGCTTGAAATAAAAAATATTTGTTCGGTATATTTACTAGGTGTATTTCAGAAAAAAATTCACTTCAAATGTTTAAGATAGCGGTTACGCTCCCTGGCGGCCACTTTGGAAACCTGAAAATAATTTTCAGTATTTTCTGTTGGCAACATTTTTCACCGTAAGTCTCTACGACGAATAGTTTCTGAGATACAGCGGGGTAACTCTCTTAATCAGACACCCGGTACTTAAAGCCGCGGTCACACTAGGCTGTTAAGCAGCCGCTACTAACCAGCCGCTGGCAATATCGCCAGCCGCCAGCTGGATCTGAAGGGTTCACATTATAAACCTACTAGCCGCTAGTACAGTTATTGCTGGTGACTTGAAAGCTGTGTAAACGTCATCTGCTCCCGCACCACTCTTCTTAGACTTTTTCACTTTATAAACTTCATTTCGATACGTATCGCGTAAACTTTTTATTTTTTTCTTCAATTCTGCTTTAAGTCTTTGTTCTTCAAGTTTTTCCAGTAACTCCTTGTAAGCCGAATCTTTGGCATTTCTGTTGATGTAGTCTGCAGTCGAAGCGTCCCACAGGCATGGAAAATTTCGAAATATATCTAGGAATGTAATTATGTCTTTACCTGACCACTTGTTGCTGTCAACCATATTCACTGTTAATCGCAAAAATAAATAGAAAATACAGTAAACGAATCCAACACTGCAAAACAAACTAGACACGTGTTAATTCACCAGCCGCTTGTTAGCTACTAGGGGTTCACATTGGCTGTCTGGCGCCAGCGAGGAGATCACGTGACTGCCAGCTGAGGGTAAGCAGCGCTCAAAAGTTAAACATGTTCAACTTCTGATTGTGGCTAGTAAACACCAGCCCGCTGGCATTTACCAGCCGCTAGTGCTGGGTCAGACTAGGCTGCTTGCTGGCAATATTACCAGCGGCTAGTTAGTAGCGGCTGCTAAACAGCCTAGTGTGACCGCGGCTATACTGATGTATTGACATCTTTCATTACTCTTTCTCAATATCATATGGATAATTTTCTACTTTGGAATGAATACAATCATTTTTAAACCTCTATTTGCAGTATTACCTTCGAATGTCAGTATGAAAAATTAGTGCAACAAATCTAAAGCCTTAATTAACTAATTTACTCTACTGCCTTTTCTTTGAGTTTTTTTGCATTTTCGATCTTTTCAACTAAAATGTACATAAGTCCAATTATTCCGATATTGGCAAGATATATTAATTTCTTAGAAGTGATTTCTGTAGATTTGTAATATGGAGGGAACTATTTTACTAGTTCAATAAAAAATTACCTTTAGAAAATTGAAAGCAAATTTAAGAGACTGCACGGACAATACACTCATACTTAATTTTATACTGACTAGATACAAATAAATGAAAACAATGTGATCAGTCGAAATTTAAGAAGGAGCTCCAACTTAGTAATAGTTCAACCATATAACATTTCATCTAAAAATTTAAAGATAACGGATTTTCATTCAGATATGAAATTCATATATTTCCAATTTTTTCAGATAAAATCACTTCATATCACAATACAAAAATAATAGAGCAAGTAATTTAGCTGGTGTGGTTTAATTTCAAGGGTAAATTATGTTGCTGTAATTTGAAAATAATTTTAATCCAGACTTGGTCAATTAGTAAAAATCAACGAGTAAAACATTTCCAATATGACCATGCGTTTTCACTGCTGAAAATTTATGCACACAAACTTGGAACTGCTGGCGGAATAAATACGTTGGAGGAATATGCACTTCGTTAATGCATTTTAATAAAGTTGCAACGTGTAAACTGAAAATTCGCTCTTTTCATACGGCGCAACTATCCACTAGAATTCACGGTTCGCCAAATCTTGCATTCTAAACTCAATTAAAATACTAATTCATTCATCTCATAGCTTTAATTTTATTTCAATAGAAATTCAAACTAGATATATATTCTATAAGGTTATGTTTTATATGGGTATGAGTGTTCGTGTAAGAATCAAATTAAAATAGTCAAAAATTTTATCAAGTTTTGAATGAGAAATAATATACTTTGTTTCAAACATTATATTACTTTCTTCTCATGTAAACCTTTTCAATATTATAGTAGGTACAGGCTCTTTCTGTTCACGTTTCAACTCGCCAATACACACACATAATACATATGAAAAAAAAAACAATTAAACAATCAAAAAAAATATATATATATACATATATATATATATATATATATATATATATATATATATATATATATATATATATATATATATATATATATATATATATATATATATATATATATATATATATATATATATATAAATATATATATATATATATATATATACTCACCGGCACGAAAAACGGGCATCCCGATAATTTTTTATGAAATGCATTAATTTTCAAATTTTTTTTCTTAATTCTGTTTTTTCAACAATCGAATCGGTTAAGTAGAATACTCTGCAGATTTTTAATCAAGAAATGTCTTCCCATATTGAACATAATAAAGGTATTGTAAAAATCTCAATAATGTAAAAGTTATCATCTTGCACTTACTTCTGCGGTTCCAGTAGGCTATGCATTTTCAGTGATTTTCACGATGACATTTAAGTTTAGGTTAAGTGTTTATTTATGTTATATGGTTTATTACTTGCTTATGTCAATTAGTGTGAATTTCAAGATGTCTTTAAGCGCAGAAACTGTTGCATCTATTGCTGCTCTTATTCAAGACGGAGGAAGTCAAATTTACGTGGCTAACAGATTTGGGGTATCACGCAGTACCGTGCAACGTGTATTTACACGTTTTATAGAGACGGGAGCTTTCATTCGACGTCCTGGAACTGGTCCCCACAGAAGAACTACTCATCGAGATGACCGTTTTATGATATCTTCAGCACAAAGAAATCGTAATACATCTGCTATAGAGATTAGAAACAACCTTGAACATGTCAGGAACTTGAATGTTAGTGAACAAACAGTTAGAAGAAGGTTGAATGAAGCTAATCTGAGATCTCGAAGACCCGCTGTAGGACCAGAACTTTCCAGAGAACATCGTGTAGCCACATTACAATTCGCTAGGGAGCATCAAAATTGGAATGCATACGACTGGAGCTGTGTGTTGTTTACCGATGAATCCAGATTTTGCTTACGATCCCCAGATGGTCACGAAAGAGTCTGAGGAAGGAGAAGGTGAACGATATGCTGAGTGCACTTTTAGCCCTAGAGTAAGTTTCGAGGGGGTTCAGTTATGGTGTGGGCTAGAATATCTTCAGAGGCGCGAACAGAATTATACATGGTCCCTAGAGGATCTGTGACTGCAGATAGGTACACAAATGAGATCCTACAAGATTATATTGTTCCATATGCACCATTTATTGGTGACAACTTCATACTGATGCATGACAATGCACGTCCTCATACCGCCCGCATTGTCACGGAATATTTGAACGAAGTTGGTATAACCCAAATGGCATGGGCAGCGCGTAGTCCCGATCTAAATCCAATCGAGCATATTTGGGACATGCTAGGTAGAAGAATTCGAAGCCGGGCACCTGCTCCTCTTACCTTGGATCAGCTCAGAGTGGCTCTTTTAGAGGAATGGGAAGCGATTCCACAGAATGAAGTATCCAACTTAATTAACAGTATGCCTAGAAGAATTAATGCCGTTATACAGGCTCGTGGAGGTAATACAAGGTGTTAATTAGACATAGAAGTGATAAATACTGGTTTTTTAAATTGTTTTTTGTGTTTATGATGATAATTGTATAACTGCTAATACATTTTTTTTGTGTTACTGTTAACAGGCGTCATTTTCTTGAAATAAACGCTTTCCGAAAACATTTTCTGAAGAAAGCATACTTCAAAAACATGTATCAATGCGTGCCTACCGTTGACAAAGGTTACAATAAGAAAATTAGAATATTTAGTCATTTTAATACCAAAATTATAGGGGTGCCCGATTTTCGTGCCGGTGAGTGTATATATGATTCGATGTTATCTGGTTAGCGGCCAGTCTAAATAAATCTGTTTACAGATTTTCCCCTCTCCACAAAAAAAAAAGTATAGACTAAATAAAATTGGGAGGAAGCACCAGCTGGTAAAGACCCCTAGGCCGTCCACGACTCCGATGGAGAGACAATATTGCTATAGACCTAAGGGCAATGAACATCCAAAATTCACTTGATGCCATGAACAACAAAAAGCGTTGGACGACTATTGTGAAGTCGGCAAAAGCGCACCCTGGGCTGAAAGCCACGGAGAAGAAGACTAAATAAAATGCCTTTTTCTTAAAGTATCAATATTTCGTCATCATTTGATAACAGAATCAGGACAATAAAATATAGGATGGGTTTTGAAAAACACACATCGTCATGAGTTTTACAACGTGAACGCTAATCCGATAATTTCCAATCCTTTTAATTTTTGTCGATAAGCAAATTATATATATATATATATATATATATATATATATATATATATATATATATATATATATATATATATATATATATATATATATATATATATACTGTGAATTGAGAATTTTCATTTTATAAGAAAATTTCCGGAACTTTAGGTTAGCTCTTCGTACCATCTTTTATTACGAATATGTTTCATATATACGTTTGACCAATATTTTTGTTTGTTACAGAAGGACTTTTAGAGGAAACAGCTGCCACGAAAGCAACAATAGAACACGATGACTCTCTCCTTTTGAGCTCAGACTCTTTACCAATTTTTCAAGCGGAACCTCAGAACGCTTATGTGGTAAAAAGTAGACCTGCTCTTCTACAGTGCAGAGCAGGAAATGCTCTCCGTGCATATTTCAAGTGTAACGGTGCGAAAAACGTTGAAAGTACTCAAAGTGAATTCGTACTTCCTCAAACGGGAGTGCGAATAGTGGAGGCTGAAATCAACATAACCCGAGATATGGTTGAAGAATTTTTCGGTAACGAGAAATTCAAATGCGAGTGCCATGCGTGGAGTGGTCGGGGCAGCATTAAGAGTCAGTCTGCTGTCGTTGATGTTGCATGTAAGTAAAGACCTTAATTTTCAAGCTTTTGACAAAGACATTTAAAATTTCTTAAAATGACATGTTTTATGACTGATAAAAATCTGCAAAAATGATATGATTTTTATAAAAACTATTTAGATATAGGAACATGGCATATGGTTACCAAAATAAATTCAATTATCTTTAGAAAAAATAGTTGATAAAATATTGGGTGTAGTTTTAAAAAGAAAACAGTAACGTTGCCAGTTTTGATGTGATGTTAATTCTGAAAACTAGGCAATTTCAGACTTCAGATTTTACTTATAGAAGCAATATTTTGATTGGGGGAGTAGGCAGATTGAGAATTCGCAATTATATTTCTGAGCTTTTTTACTTCCTATCCAGTTCCTGCAGTAGACACATTGAGACCTCCTACGACAATCACATTTCATTCACATTAAATGAATAATTATGAATTAATAATTCGATTGTTCTCTAATGCATCTGAAGAGACATAAGATACAATATAAATGGCTGATGTCTCTCGCTCTCTCCCTCCTCTCGATCCATGGCTATGTGCTTCGGTCTCAAACGCTCCCTCGCTCTTGGACAAAAACGTTTCACATCCGTTTCATCCGTAAGAATTTTACCCACATATATATATATATATATATATATATATATATATATATATATATATATATATATATATATATATATATATATATATATATATATATATATATATATATATATATATATATATATATATACTGTACAATATGTTATATTGTTCATCCTATTGTACAACCAATATACAACAAAAGTTCTTGGTTTTTCAACAAATCAAACAATTCATCATTCCATCAATGGTCCTCAAAAGAGTTGGAGGTTCTATATTCGTCTGTATGTAAATTTTTTCATTTCTCTACAGATTTATTTAAATTTAATCATTTATCTCTCAGTATATCTTATTGATAGTGTAATAGTTTTTTTTTTTATATTTCATTCGCTCTCGAGGATTTTCAATCAAAATGTGATTATGACTTTAAACTTCATCCAAAATGTCTTGGTAACCTCTTCAAATTCAGAATCAGATCTCATCTGTCAATTCACTCAAGAATTCAGTATTCCACTGGTATTTAGTATACTTTACGTTTTGCAAATTTGAATTAATCCGTCCGAGAATCCATTTAAATAGCAACTTTAATGGAAGGTATGTGCATCCCGTTTAGTATCAATTAAACCTTCTATACCACTTAAGAATTAATGAAACAGACTTGCATGTCTCATCTAGAAGGCCGTCGGATGGCTCCTTCAATACTTCCGCTTCCGCTTCTCAAGAGGTACATATAGGTCTTACTGAAGACGTATGATTACTTCATGTGTTCACTGTACAAAGTTCATTTACGTATGAAGAGTTAATTTCAAACTTCGAGCTACTTTTTCTTTATTGAAGAAGAATATAGTTTGATAACAATATGTGATAACTTCTTCAGACTGCCCAAAACATGAACAATTTTCTTCAAGATGTTTTTATTGAAAATCAAAGCGTTACCGACACAAAAGCATTTAAAATAATATTTCCAGTTATAGCTATGTCTCATGATTCCGCTTACTCATTGAGACCCATCAATTTTTTCTTCATGAATCTAATTAAAAATTAATAATTCCATTTAATATCAGCCGAAGAACGATTAGTTTAAGTTAGTGAGGAACAATATTTTCATTTAAAGCCAATTTCTTCACTTGGTATTTCAACTTCAGCTTGAAGGAAGCTATTCAAACAATTGCTAATATGCAATAGGAATTTGGAGTTTCAATTCAACTCGAAAGGTCTTATTATCTAGGAAGACTAAATCATTTTGAAATATTTAAATTGACAGAATTAGAAATGTATTTATATAAATCATAATATGGGTTCTACTACAAAAAATTATGTCATTGTTGTTTGATTGTAGGACTGGAATAACCAGATATCCATAAATAGATCCATGATATTGTAAAAATTAATGATATTTTCATGTTATCGACGTAATATCCTATAAAGTTCGGAATTCTAACTAAATCAATGAAATTCACAATGATTTTAGTGAAGTTCAGCTTTAAGTCAGCATTTCATCGCCACTGAGCAATTATATGAGATGCCATCTGGAATTACTATGCACGAACTAATCATAATAGTCTTTATAAATCAAAATGCGTAGTTACCTTAAGAGACACAAATACCATCAAAAATTCTAAACCCACAGTTATTCGTAATGAAAGTTACGGAACATCTATTTTCCACTCGGTTTTCCATAAAATTCTGAATTGAAATTAACACACCATTGCTCAACATTGTTTCAAACAGTAGATAGAACATTGTGAATTCATGGTAAAGTGTTATCAACGCTCTTATTTGTATTAGATGGCGTTCAAGGCGGAAATACTTATTGTTTATATCTACCGACATTCATTTGTCAACAGAAGTACTGTGTATTGAGTGATTTGAGTAAATAAAACTTTCCATTAGTTCTGACAGTTTCCTGTATAACCAAATGCCAGCATCGAATGTTTATATATATATATATATATATATATATATATATATATATATATATATATATATATATATATATATATATATATATATATATATATATATATATATATATATATATATATATATATATATATATATATATATATATATATATATATATATATATGTTCAGAAAGATTTCCGCGGTCGGAAGTATTTGAAAAACTTGGTTCACGGAATGAACCACGTAAAAGATTTGAAAAATCTCGACGTTTCGGCTCCTTTTGCGAAGCCTTCTTCAGGAGAATTAGAAGGGGAATAATCAGAATCGTGGCCTCAATCGTGGCCTCATTCCGTGAACCAAGTTTTTCATATATATATATATATATATATATATATATATATATATATATATATATATATATATATATATATATATATATATATATATATATATATATATAATCTTTTTGATAATTATTAGCAATAACAGGCAACAACAATTCGAATGAATAATTATATATATATATATATATATATATATATATATATATATATATATATATATATATATATATATATGGTCGTCTGGTTTCCCGGGTTTGTATCCGCGTATGGGCTTCGTCTTCGTTGAAGTCTGCTCGACGTTTCGGCAAAATCACATTTGCCATTTTCAGGTAGCTCTTCTCGATCTGACTTTCGACTAGAGTAGGAGAGGGTAAGTTTTTCATGGTTCGCATGATTTTTTCCCTTTCTTGGATACTATATAGACAGAATTTGGGGCGTTTCGTCGGCAGGTCACTTGGTTAAGCCCTAAAGTTCAGAAATCTACTTTTATATAGTACTTACTTTTCAGAAAACTAATGTGCATTTGGTGGCTCTGAAAATTGGTCATTTTGGTCAAATTCCCTTCAATCAAGCTTAAAGATCAGCTCTCAATTCATTTTTTGTTATTTATAACTGGTGCATTTTGATTTGTACAAAAAGAAAACAGCTGAGAAAGGAAAACAGCTCAGTAAAGAAATCAAGTTTTTAGTCAGAAACCTTCATTACGAACTTAACATATCTTTTGGTTCAAATATTCCTTTGATGGAAACTTACTACTTGAAGGTCCCGCATCATCATAAATCTTTATAGTTGAACATATATCTATATACACCAAAGTAAGTCTTATTTTTTATCATATTATTATTATATCAAAC
>JARQZK010004407.1:0-67500 GCA_030704885.1 Cynegetis impunctata
TAAGCGGTGAATTGTTGTTTCCCAATATCTTTGGTGGGATGGCGCTCTGGATTGTTATCCGACCATTGTTACTGACCACGATTAGTATTAGGGAACAATTAGAGATTTGTTAATTCACTCCGAGTCAAATAAGGTGCACTGATGAGATCTAATAAGATCGAAACAGCTGTATGCAGATTTTGAGTCGGGGTGACTTGACAATTTCTATAATTCACCGTTCGATTGTGAATGCAGTTTTTGCTGAATACGTATAACCAGCTTCCTTGGAAAGTTGTTTGATAATTTTTTAAATTATTAAAAAATTTTCCTTGTTCACTTTATGTAATGTAAAAAACTTATATAAAAACCACAAAATGAAAATAACTTTTATTCGACTAGTTTCGCCTTTTACAGCATTATCAAGATTGAATACATAATTGCAAAGACATCGCTTGAAAATATACGTATTTCGGTTCGGTACCTGGGGGTGGTAAAATATAATCGATGGGTTCAAACTATCAGATATTTAACAGTGGGGAGTGGCTTAGGTATTGAGAAGAATGTAGTTATGGAACTTTTGGAGTTTGTTTATTTCCATGGCTTTCAGGAAGTTCATTTTCATACCTTTTTCACAGTAATGAAGAGTTTTGGTTTAAAAGAGGATGATATGTTATGTCCCTTCGACTCTAGATGTTTCCTAAATACTGATTGTCCGTTTTCAGATGTTCTTTTAGCCTGGTTTCAAAACATCTTATGGTCTGGCCTATATATGATGAATTACATTCCTCACAGTCCATTCTATAAATTCCTGTCTTCTTCATTGGATCGACTTTTGACAATTTATTATTAACAATCATTTTATCCAATCTGCTATGATTTGAAAAAGCAGTATTCAAATTATTATTTTTGAAGAATTGAATGATCTTTGAAGAGGGTATGTGCGTATAAGGGATGCTCACAAACTTTTGTTCATTTTTATTATTAATTTTGCAGTATGGTCCATATAATTTCATATTGATGAAATGTTTTTCTTTTTTTGAAATTAAACTATTTATTATTCTCAGTGGAAACTCATTGTTAATACCTATCGTACGAATCACGTCAAGTTCTTCTATAAGGTCTTGTTTCGATAAAGGAACCGAAAAAGCCCTATGAGTCATTGAGTTGAGAGCTGCGAGTCGATGGCTAATTGGACTGAAAGAATCATAACTATATAATGTAGTAATACTATAATTTTATTTATAATAAATTTTACATTGCACACAAGGTCTAATTGCCAATCTGATTCGATATCTTATAAACGTGAGTATAACTGAAACTATAACGTTATTCCTAGACGCAGATGTGTATGTGTTTTGCAGTTGTCCAAGAGCACTGTCAATTAAGTAAGGTACCTTTTTTCAGGAGCTGGGTGGCGATCGCCCCTATCGCCCCCCTGTATCCGCCACTGGTGCATTTTGTCGGATTGCATCGCGTTTCAATAATCTGTTTCCACCTTTAATGTTGCTGCTAGTGTTTCATAGCCTCAGGTATGACTCGGCTAGGAAACCAGCCAAGGCATTAAAGGCGGAAACACATTATTGAAACGCGATGCAACCCGAAAAAACGCGACGCGTGTTGTATAGAATCAAATCCTAGTATTTTCTATGGCCAGAATCACACTATCAACACCCAACGCCATTCGATACAGGCTCACGTTTCCTATTCCAATCGAGTGTCGACACGTTTTGTCGCGTCGCGTTTCAATAATGTGTTTCCGCATTAAATCTACTTGTCTTCCAAGTGAAACATCCAAGTCATTGAATATGCCTTTCTGTCGTATGAAACATATGAATATATAAAATTGTTTCAAATTCGACGAAAAATCGTCTCTTCCATATTTATTGATTGGATTTCATTATTAATATCCCAATAATTAAATTTTTTTAACCAATGCTACTGGCTCATCGTTAGTATATTTACCGGTGATGACATTTGCTGAATTATTTGTGTTCATTGTCAATTTTAAAAACTTCTCAAGTAACTGTTCTAAATAGATCTATTTTAAAGGGAGTATGAGTTATTACCATGAACACCACCTGACCTAAGACAATGAGAGATTTGCGCGGGATGTGGATCTAAATCTCTTACCGGATAAGTGAGAAATGTATAACCGGATATACAGCAGATTCATGAGATATGGAAACATGTAAGATCTTTCTCTGAGAATGTAGATAACAACGAACTATTTTTGACTATGTAAAGAAGTCAGAATTTCACTTTTTCTGACTAAGAAGTAAAAATCCACCAGTTAAGCATTTCAAGTGTCTCATTCAAGTTTCAAGTTTCAACGAATAATTTTTTCGATAGTAGACATCCTACTTTTCTTAGCCTATTTTGCTCCATTAAATACCCAATTAAAATAGTCTTTATTATGGTAATTCTATTCAATGCTAAAAATCTATGTTGAGAATAAGTCATGACGAGATCTAGAGCAACTATAGCGAACTTAGTGCATTTGAAAAAAAGAAAACCTGAAGGATTTCAACGAACGAATTCTTCCACTCTGATCCCTGAATAAGTTTATTAATGAAGCACATGATGAAATTTTTTACAATTATGTAAATATAGTTATCTAATATGATCTGTTTCGGTTTTCCTTAGGTTATATTGAATATTTTCCTCATGTTTAAAAAGTCTTATGAGAGTAGTGCAATTATTGATTAACTACAGCAGTAATTTCACTGTAGAAACCGAAAAAGCACTGCGATAATTACATCGTACATATCAACGGTAATTCCATGTCCCTATTTGGGAAATCTTTCCTCGAATTACACTCGTGCATCCCAATAACCATGAACTTATTAGCGTCGAATTTTTATGCACAACAGTAACCAGATGAAGAGCATCCCAGTGAAAATGAATTTCAGGATTATTAGACAGATTTCGAAGAACAAGTAGTATCTAGTACACTGTTCGAGACATATCGCAGACAGTTACTGGGAATGAGGAGAGACTAGAGCCATTGCTAATGCACCAGGTATAAGTCAATCGAGTATAAGCAGAATTATTAGAAAATAATATTAACCATATCACATTCAGCTGCATCAACAGCTGTATGGAAGGGACTTTGAACGCAGGATAGATTTCTGTTTATGGTTTCTTGAACGAGTTAACGAAGATATGAACTTTTTAGAACATATTTCATTCACAGGTGAATCAACCTTTCATAATAATGATCTGATTTATCAACATAACTTTCATTATTATGACACCAAAAAAATTTATTTCGAACCGTCGATCGTCAGAAGCGGTGTGGTGTTAACTTATTCGATGGATTCATAGGAGACACCATAATTGGTCCTTATTTCCTTGACGGGCATCTGAATGAAAGGAAATCTTTAAGATTTATGAGAACAAAATTTTGCAAAATTTTGTAGCCTCACAGAAGGTGTGGCTACAATTAGATTGTGCTCCGGCACATTTCGAACGTATTGTTAGTAACTATCGGTACAGAAAATTTACAGACAAATAGATTGAGAGAAGTGATCGTTATAACTGGCCAGAGGGATCGCCTCATCTCACACCTTTGAATTTTTTTATGAAGATATATCGAGGCTGTTGTACAGTACACCACACACTTCTACAGTACACTACACCTACTAAAATATCAGAAACTCATTCTAGTCAAGAATTAGATGCTGTATTGAAGTAGATGGTGGTCATATCGAACATTTATTATAATTTTTTAAATTTTACCTTGAACTATAATCTTTCAATATTGTTTTTTATTTTCAATGAAAACCAGTAAACCTGAAAACAGTAGTACGCGCCAAAAAAAAAACTGTTAAGAGTGCTCAATTTGGTAATATCATTGAAGATTTATTCTTCTGTATTCGACATCTGCCGATTGATGAAATCTAATTGAAAAACTCATCGAATTCTGTGAAGGCTTATCTTCTGAAGCACAAACTCATAACGAAATATTACGCTATTTGACAGGAGCCTGCTTGGAGCAACAATTAAACACCTTTTAATGTGTAGCTCAAGTTTATGATATCAAGCTACAGAGTCAGCTTATTTTTTCTCAATGAATTCGAAAATGCAAGAAAATATAGGGTGTTTCATCTTAAATAATAGAACTTTGATATATCACGCTCTTTTGAAATACCCTGTAGGAAAGTCATTATTTTTAAATTGTAGTTCAGATCGACATACATATACTTCCCTAGACCGTTTATACATAAATGAATAAATAAATTTATAGATATATATAAATATAGATATATATATATATATATATATATATATATATATATATATATATATATATATATATATATATATATATATATATATATATATATATATATATATATATATATATATATATATATATATATATATATATATATATATATATATATATATATATATCTATATATTTATATATATATATATATATATATATATATATATAAATTCGATGGACGATGAATCAACTCTGTGGTAGTTCATATATATATTAAAAATTAAATAATAAGAAAACAACTTGTCTAAAAACCACAAAATGAAAATAAATTTTTTATTCGACTAGTTTCGCCTGTTACAGCATTATCAAGACTGAATACATAATTGCAAATACATCGCTTGAAAATATGAGTATTTCGGTTCGGTACCTGGGGGTGGTAAAATGTAATCGATGGGTCCAAGTTATCAGAGATTTAACAGTGGGGAGTGGTTTAAGTCTAACTGGTCATTGAGAAGAATGTAATTATGGGATTTTTGGATCTTGTTTATTTCCATGGCTTCCAGGAAGTTCATTATCATACCTTTATCACAGTAATGAAGAATTTTTGGTTTGAACGAGGATGAGATGTTATGTTTTTTTGACTCAAGATGTTCCCTAAATGCTGATTGTCCGTTTTTTAGATGTTCTTTTAGCCTGGTTTCAAAACATCTCCCGGTCTGACCTATATATGTTGAATTACATTCTTCACAGTCCATTCTATAAATTCCTGTTCTCTTCATTGGATCGACTTTTGACATTTTGTTATTAAAAATCATTCTATCCAATCTGCTGTGACTCGAAAAAGCAGTATTCAAATTATTATTTTTTAAGAATTGAATGATCTTCGAAGAGGGGATGTGCGTATAAGGGATGCTCACAAACTTTTGTACATTTTTGTTATTGCAGTATGGTCCATATAATTTCAAATTGATAAAATGTTTCTCTTTTTTCGAAATTAAACTATTTGTTATTTTTAATGGAAAATCATTGTTAATACCTATCGCGCGAATTTTAAATTAGTGTCCTTCGACGTCTCCAACATGTTCCCTAACATACCTACGGAAGAGTGTATACCTCTAATTGAAAACATCTTAGAAAAACAAAAAACACTTCCAGCAACAAAAACAGAATTCTCAACATTATTTAATGTTGTTTTGAGACAGAACTTTTTTAGATTCCATAACAAAATATATTTACAGAATTCAGGTCTTCCTATGGGTTCTCCCCTCAGTCCGTTATTAGCAGACATATTCATGGACAACATGGAAACCACAATATTAGAATCAGATCTATCTAAAAAACATATTATTTTTTGGTACCGCTATGTGGATGATATCTTGGTTGGATTCAATGGGACAGACCGACATATTAAATTAAACCTAACATATCTAAATTCAATACATGATAAGATCAAGTTCACAGTAGAAACAGAACAAAATAATTCGTTAAATTTTCTCGACCTAACAATATCGAAACAACAGGATAAATTTTCATATAGAATATTCAGGAAACCTACTTTCTCAGACGCCATCATGTGTTATAATTCTTTCAGTCCAATTAGCCATCGACTCGCGGCTCTTAACTCAATGATTCATAGGGCTTTTTCGGTTCCTTTATCAAAACAAGACCTTATGGTAGAACTTGACGTGATTCGCGCGATAGGTATTAACAATGATTTTCCATTAAAAATAATAAATAGTTTAATTTCGAGAAAAGAGAAACATTTTATCAATTTGAAATTATATGGACCATACTGCAATAACAAAAATGTACAAAAGTTTGTGAGCATCCCTTATACGCACATCCCCTCTTCGAAGATCATTCAATTCTAATTCAAAAATAATAATTTGAATGCTTTTTCGAGTCACAGCAGATTGGATAGAATGATTTTTAATAACAAAATGTCAAAAGTCGATCCAATGAAGAGAACAGGAATTTATAGAATGGACTGTGAAGAATGTAATTCAACATATATAGGTCAGACCGGGAGATGTTTTGAAACCAGGCTAAAAGAACATCTAAAAAACGGACAATCAGCATTTAGGGAACATCTTGAGTCAAAAAAACATAACATCTCATCCTCGTTCAAACCAAAAATTCTTCATTACTGTGATGAAGGTATGATAATGAACTTCCTGAAGCCATGGAAATAAACAAGATCCAAAAATCCCATAATTACATTCTTCTCAATGACCAGTTAGACTTAAAACCACTCCCCACTGTTAAATCTCTGATAACTTGGACCCATCGATTACATTTTAACCACCCCAGGTACCGAAACCGAAATACTTATTATTTTCAAGCGATGTCTTTGCAATTATGTATTCAGTCTTGATAATGCTGTAACAGGCGAAACTAGTCGAATAAAAAATTTATTTTCATTTTGTGTTTTTAGACAAGTTGTTTTCTTATTATTTAATTTTTAATATATATATATATATATATATATATATATATATATATATATATATATATATATATATATATATATTTACAAATATATAGACAAATCGAATCGTTCATAATTTTGAAATATAAGCGTACTATAGATATTATACGAAGAACGAGAAGATTTTTATTGAATTCAGATACAACGCTGGTTCTTTATTTTAACCTAGAAAATAAACTAATTCTCTAAAAACTTCTTATTTATATGAGACTAGACAGCATAAAATTAGCATTTCGATGGGGAAACTGCTCAGACCAATTTTCACAAGCAGTTCCGTAGACCTTTCTATTACTTTGAAGTAAATGTGAAATGCGGTTCGTTGAAAGAAGTATGATTATTACTCTAACATTTGCTTAAATAGTTACCATAATTGAAATTTCCTTCTTTCTGTATAATACGATCGGCTATTGTTACAATTTCATTAAACATCCGCATTTCCCACCTGTGCAAACTTTATTTATTATATCTAAATGAAATTAATAAACTAAAGTTCTCATATACTCGAGTTATAAACGTCGAGGCGTGTTGGCTGTTATTTCTAGAAGAGTAAATCTAAACTTCATTCCATTCAATTACCCAGGAGAACATTTGCAATAAATTCTAAAAGTGAAATATTTTCTAGAAGGTTTTAAAAACATTTGAGTAATCGTTATTTAAATCAACAACCTACTAGCAGTACTTTGTTTTGTGTATTTTGAGCACCATATTTTATACTTTTAGTAATATTTATATATTAGTTTGAAAATTTCAAGTCGATTCAACTAGTTCAACGTTTTAACATTATTTTATATATTTGATTTGAAGAGGCCAACACTTGGTAGAAATTAAGAAACATCCTAATCAATGAAATATATAATGAATTTTCACAAATAGTAGTAAAAGTGTAATGAATATTTTTCAGTGGGCATACTATATAGTATTTAGTTTAAGAATTGTATACTCGTCAATTTCAGCGTAGGTTATCACCATCTGAATTCTCTGAATCAATTCGATGAATCTGTGGTGGTGAGAGAAAACTTTTAATTTCACGAAAAAATATTGAATCTCTACATTCAAATAGCGACAGTTAAAAAAAAATACTTGAAACTCCGCAATAATTATAATCCCAATCCATGTACCAAACTTCAGCCGTGTAACTCATTCTGCGGAAGCTATGGAGGTGTGAATAAACTTACTCTGTACGTAAAACTGGCAAAGGTGAGAGAAAAAATGTTTAACTTTATTCAAGTAGCACTTCTCTAGCATCAAGTACAAATTCAACACTCGTACTCAAATTGAAATGGGTTTGAGGGTGCAAGAATCATTTGAAACTGAAATTTGTTATGTTGTTCATAATTAATTTACACATAATTTACCATCAGCTGGAAAAGTTTCTGATTATGCACATAAACATCACACCTCAGTTTGGATATTCCAAATATTCAAATGAATTTTTCAAAAGTTCAATATAATAATAATAATAATAATAATAATAATAATAATAATAATAATAATATTTATTCTCAATAATTATTGATACACTTCAATAAAAATGAGAAAAGTCAACAAACCATTACAAACATCGATACTATTGATTGATTCTACAAAAAATTTCAAACTCCTCAATGCTGTATGGTTCACATCTCAAAATTAAATTATAGACAGATTTCTTGAATAGCCTGTAGTCCCTGATCCTTTGAGTTGACTTCGGCAAGTTGTTAAAGAGCTTTATACCTGCATACTGCGGACCCTTCTCTCTCAAAGCCGAAGCAGTGAATGGATATAAATAGGGAAAAATTTTGTCTAGTGTTGTTTCTGTTTTTGCACTCTACAAAGTAGTAATCATGCTTATGGAGAAACAAAAGCAGCCTGTAGATATAAAGGCCATATATGGTCAGGAAGTCATTTTTCCTGAAAGAGTTTCGACATGAGTCCCTGTAACCCATTCCCAAAATTGTGCGTAATGCCCATTTTTGGAGGACAAAAATTTTCTCTGCATAAGGTGAACCTCCCCAAAAAATGATACAATGCGAAGCTACAGATTGAAAATTAGCATAATAAATGACTCTTAGCACATCTGATTCAACTTGTTTTTTTAGTATATTCAGAGTATATATCACGGAACAAAGTTTTCTTTTTAGTTGGTCGATATGAGGATGCCACTTCAATGTATTGTCTATTTGAGCTCCCAGAAACTTTGCTTGTTGGCTGATAGATATTTTTTGATCTTTGTAACATGACACATCCGGAGGGATCCAGCCTAGTCTTTCAGTAGTGAAAAATATACACTCAGTCTTCTGAACATTCATTATCAGTTTGTTATCAATGCACCATTCTTCAATATTACTCAAAACAGACCTCAATGTCTCGGTTGCAGAGGAGATGTTTGCGGATCGGACTAAAATGTTTGTATCATCAGCATAAATGATAGGTTGACAGTTTTCTGCTGGTAGGTATTTGGTTATATCATTTATGTAGACAATGAATAGCAGTGGTCCTAAAATGCTACCTTGAGGTACTCCCATATGGGACACTAGTTCATCTGAGATATATGTTACTCCTTTCACAGTGACTGAAACTTTCTGTTTCCGATTGGTGAGGTAACTTTTTATGAGATTTAGTTGTTTATCTCTTATTCCATATAGTTCTATTTTTTTAAGTAATATTTTATATATATTTTTTTAAGTAATATATATATATATATATATATATTTAATTCATATATATATATATATATATATATATATATATATATATATATATATATATATATATATATGAATATATATATAATATATATATATATATATATATATATATATTTATATATATATATATATATGAAAAAATATTCATATATATATATATATATATATATATATATATATATGTACATGTATATATATATATATATATATATATATATACATCAAAAACTCATGGCATATAGTGCAAGCTAACTGAGCTTTAATACAAAGGATTTCAGTATTTCCACATACTATAAATGTCGTCGAAAGAAATATGGCAAACAATTCCAATTAAAGAATACGACCTTTTTGGATCTTATCAGATGACTTTATAGCTGCTCATTCAAGTGAGTTTTATTCCAAGGTTCATAAATTCTCAAAATTTTTCCTGTCGTCTATTCATTTCACGATAGCTATACTGACTCTTGAGTAAACTTCATTATTCCATTACCAACAGTATACGTTCAACTTTGTGATGTTTCTTCGATCTTCCTCTGGAAGTAAATTTTTGGTTTCTTTGATATCTCTTTGAAATTATGCAACAAAATAAGAATCAGTTTATCAATATACTGAATTAAAACTGATATATATATATATATATATATATATATACATATATATATATATATATATATATAATATATACATATACATATATATATATATATATATATATATATATATATATATATATATATATATATATATATATATATATATATATATATATATATATATAACGAATTAATTCGGTGCCAAACTCTCGGAAGGCAATGGCAATCCACCGAGTAGTATTCTGCCTTGTAAAGCCTCTCTATAAACTCGTTCGGAACCATCGTAAAACTGTAGGTCTCTTCTATTCGTGTATCACTGTATCTCACACAACACGACTAGTTGTATAGAGGTCGCCTACATCCGAAACCAGATAAGGCACTTGAAGAAGAAGCTAAAATTCCAATACCATGTGAAGCTCCATATCCAAATTTGGCACATCTGACTGTTATTTCATGGAGAAGGTTCATGTTTATGTTTATCGTTTTGAAATTCAACTCGCCTCTAGATGGCGCTGCAGCGCTTAAATTTTCATACCGCTCAACTGATCGTTATGACAAATGGAGTTCTCAGATATTTTCTCATGAAAAAGGTTCGTTTGTGAACGAATTAGGAATATTAGCTGTGTAGTGTATGCAAAAATGAATCTTGTGGAACAGAGCATCGCATTCGCCATTTTGTATTTAAAAGTGTGCGTGGCCGCACACACACACACACACACACACATATATATATATATATATATATATATATATATATATATATATATATATATATATATATATATATATATATATATATATATACTATCTGACCCCACAAACATTGTTCTGCCATATAAATTATTTTTATCTATTCATCTATCTGCCGATGTATCTCTATCTATCTAACTATTTATCTATCTAGATATTTATTCATCTTTCTATCTATCTAATTATGTATCTATCTATCACATATCCATCAATCTATCTGACCTGGCAAACGTTGTTCTGCCATATAAATTATTTTTATCTATCTATCTTTCTATCTATTCATATATCTGCCGATGTATCTCTATCTATCTGACTATCTATCTATCTTTCTAACCATCTATGTATTTAACAATCTATCTATCATTATATCTATCAATCTATCTGATCCGGCAAACGTTGTTTAAATTATTGAAATGGCTATTATAAAATATGAGTTATTTATAGAAGGGTGAAAATTTAAAATTGTGTGTATTTTTTGATGCACCATCATGAAAAAATAAAATAAAAAAATTTTGTACAAAAAATTTATGAAAATGTTTGGGGTGGACCACCCTAATCACTTAGGGGTATGAAAAATATATTACGACCTATTCTCAGAACGACTATTTTTATTTTCTATTGCCATCTTGCATCCCTATTGTGGATCTGTGGATAAAATTTAAAAAAATGAAAATCGCGATGGAATTTTCATTCTAAGTTATGACAAAATGAAAATAAAAATCTTGCCCGAAAAATTGAAGTTTATAATCAACAAATGAAATGCTGAATCATGAAAAAAATAAAACAGAAAATTTTGTCTCAAAAACAAAAAATTTAAGTTAAACCCTTGACATTGAGGGGGATAGATGTTGGCCAATTCACAGACCTACCCGATCTACACACAGAATTTCAAGAAAATCGGTCGAGCCATTTCGGAGGAGTTTAACTTCAAACGCCGTGACACGAGAATTTTATATATTAGATATATGTACCTATATATGTATATTTATATATTAATTTGAGCCGTATCAACGAGTCACCGGGCAGCCAATATCATATGGAATTGAAACAGCAGAGGGATTTTATTTAATCTAGATTTCAGTTCGTGGAAAACAATTATATTTTCAATTGAAACGCGATCACAGTTTGTGAGATATTTGCATTTCATCTGCATTTCATGCAAAATTTAACACTGCGATTGCAATTTCGGTGACCGAAATTGCAATCGCAGTGTTAAATTTTTCAAAATATTTTGTGATAATAAACCTAGTAAATTCAAATTTAGTTTTGTTCATCATGTACAGTGGCGGATTTACAGATTTGCCGCCCGTAGGCTATTTTCTATCAATAACATTCCATTTTTATGATTTGTGCTCCATCATCCTCGTTACATCATCTTTTTCCGTAAAACGACAAGGCGAGATGACGTAATCCGGGGTCGGCGTAGAAGACTGCTACGGACTCAACGTGTCTGGGCAGCATTAAGATTACCTGCTGTTGTCGGATGGCTGTGAGGGCTGTATTGTTTTTTTCTTTTACCGATTTTATAAATATAATGAGGGTGCGTGAGTTAATAAAAGTTGTTTTTAGCAAATTAAGTTTGTAAATCCCTTGAAGATATTCTATTGGCTGAAGATTAAACCTAAAACCAGATACACAAATATATATAACCCAATATTATTTCTGCGCCCCCTGAAGACAAACTCACGAGCCGCCACTGCTTTTTAGGCTCTTAAAAAAGTAATTTTAATGCCATATCGTATGGATTTTTGAAGATCGTGTTCACAGTAAACACAATAATTTTCGAAAAAATAATTTTTTCACTTCAATTTTGTTTTAATGTACTCATTCGACTGGAGAGAAGCCCGTTGAATAAAAAACTGTAGTATTGTTTTATCTTATCATAATTAATTAATTTTTATTGGCATTTTATGAAAAAGTTGGCTATGTGAAAAAGTTAACAAATGTACTAATGTAAACATTCAATTCAAATAATTCGTGTACAACATGAGCGCTTAAGGCTCATTTGGATTTTCCAAACTTTTTATTACTACAAATTAAATAATCAACTAACGATATTTATCAATTTTCTAATCAGCAAATTTTCTAACTTCATATTTTGTGGAGGGATTTTTTTTATTGTCAAGTCGCAGTCGTTCAAATATCAGTTATTCGATGAATTTAAACCAAAAAGACTATCTCTATAAGATATTGAACTAGTTTTTCATTTAATAAACATAAGTCAATTTTAGTCAGTATTTTTTACGCATAAAGAAATGATATTCTGGAATTGAATTTGCAAACTTGCTGCAGCAGTCATGATTAGACCATCGATATTAAGTATATCAAGATTGAGTTGCGTAAGATCTCATAATTATTAGGTACACGGAGAAAAAATTATAGCAGTTATCAGTGAAGAAAATATGTAAAAATAACTAACTTTCGACTATAATATGGAATCGCTATTGCAATACTCTAAAATTTCATGATCATTAATGTATACTTACTAATGCGTCTAGCAATTGTTCATGTTAGAGATGATGAAATATTTATTATTTAGTACTGTATAATAGGACTATATTTCAATTTTTGTTGAATATTTTAATTTATCTCCAACTTCGTATTTCGTGTGTGTATAATAATTTTTTTTTTCAATTTGTAAATCGAAATAAAAAATTTCTGAACTAAATTTGCCGTCCTAGGCTCCAGCCTACTCAGCCTGCTGGTAAATCCGCCACTGTATATATATATATATATATATATATATATATATATATAATATATATATATATATATATTATATATATATATATATGATATGAACATTTTTCAAAAATCGTGGTATAAAACGGATAAAAAAGCTACTCCCGCGTTTCTTCGATACACTGCAATGTTATGTATTTTTGGGGAAAGTATCAATAAAAAACGATATTCCTCAACAAAACTACATTTTGAGTGAAAATAGTAAAAAGTATGATATGAATGGAAGTAAATTATGTTTAAATATTTTCAATGGAGGGTAAAAGTCTTTGTTTCTTTATTGATCGCTGTTCTGCAGAGAAAGCGTGATAATTGCGTCGCCTCTTGGCAGAATTGTTTCTCAGCAGCGCTTTCATATATTATATAGTCAAAGAGCCTAGGAAAGCGACTGCTGTCATGTTAAAATTTGATTTTTATACTGTGAAGAACTGAGGGTATGTTTAATTTCAATCACTTTCTATTATTCCTAACATTTTGAATAGAATGTTCAAAAAAATAAAATTTCCTTCTTCAAATATAAAATGTTTTACACAATTGAAAAAGAGGATAGAATATGACTAATATTGTATGTATTGTTAGTTGAATTCACTTTAACCCATTCAGTTTAGGTAAAATGTAAGGATTTTCTGCTTACATTTTTGTATGTATTGAGAAGCATGTACAGGCAGTTTTCCATAAGAGTCCTTTCAGTTTCTTTGTCCATTGGATCTTCATTCAACTAATTAGGTAACAGGGTCGAATTTACCAATAGGCTGCAGCCTATAGACCCCCACCACTCAAGGGATCCCAACCAGAATTGAAACTTGTAGAGAGTAAATTTTGAAATGATTAAGTTCAAATTTGAATGATCGAATTCAATATTATGAGGAAAATTGAAGTTAGAGGTATAATTGAAGGTTCTCCTGAAAATAAATCTAGAGAAGTTGTAATTTAGTATAACAATTTTTGATAGTTCTGTTTTAGTATTGAGCATAAAATTATTAATAAAAACTTACAGTTTAGTAATGTACATTACATGGCGCTCTACGCAAGCCTGTTCTGAAAGAATAGACCAATATATCGCACAATCCGAATTGATAGAGTAAGTTCAATATATATATATATATATATATATATATATATATTATATATATATATATATATTATATATGTATATATATATATATATAATATATAATTATATATATATATATATATATATTATATATTATATATATATATATATATATATGTATATATATATATATATATATATATTATATATATATATATATATATATATATATATATATATATATATAGGCTTGCCATACGGCCTAGTTTTTCGGTTTTGTCCCGGTGTCCCGCCCGGTTTGAACGATGTCCCGGAAAACGGGTATAAGATGTAAAAAGTAATAGATAATGGCTGTAAGAAGTTTAATTAAAACAATAGGTCTATGAGAAGGATGAGCGTTGAGAGAGGAAAGGTGTACACTATCACTTTATCGAGCGAAGAGACGTGAGCGCTTTGTTCTGAAAGCATAGATTAACATTATCAACTTATTCAGTTTTATTTTGTTTTAGTTGAACAACAAAAGTTTTTATAATTGTATTTGCTGTTGTAATTAGACAAAAAGTTTTGGTTTTATGAAAAAATAAACTTAATAAGACTAAGTAATTGTTCAGTTAAACAATTTTATGAAGTATTTTCAATTTCATTTCACTAACACTTCTTTCTAGATAGATCAGAAAAAATTATCCTTGAAAAGGCAAAAATATATATTTTTATAGAAGCAGATTTTTTTCTAAAGGGTGTATAACTCAACCAATTCTAGTTCAAGATTCTTCTAACTGTCACTTGCGAGAATTAAAAAGTCTTAAAACTTTTTTTCTACTGATTTTTAAAAATTTCCCAGTGAGGACCCCCCACTCTTACTGGGAGTTACTCCCCCTCTGGTAAGGCCATCCCATATTAATGTGTTCCGGTTTTACTCACCAAAAATATGGCAAGCCTATATATATATATATATATATATATATATATATATATGGTATTGAAATTTTTAAAAATATATGTGACCTCTCTATAACACTTTAACGTGAACACGTACACCTGAGGCACTTCGATACTTTTAAATATCGAAATTCAATTTATTTCGCTATATTTCATAAATTCAATAATCTATGACATGCAATTCATACTGAAGTATAAAAATCACATGATAGCGAACCGTGAAAGTTGGGAATTTTCTTCCCCTTAACGAGGCACCCACCACTTCTCAGCCTATAGGCCCCAAAACTTTTACTCCTGGACTATTATGTAATTCACAATTAGAGTCCTATTAACACATTCTTTCATTGTTTCTGATAACATTGAGCACATTTGTGTATGCTTCATTTTATGATTTGTCAATATGACTAGGATCATAACATCTTTCACTAGCTACCATATTAACCTGTTAACGCATATAAGGGTCAATTCTATAAGAACTGGTTAAAAATTAAAGGCACGTTAAAAAATGTGTTTTTAACGTTCCGTTAATTGAATATAACCCAATTCCAATTCTATAACGTCAATATTCAAAGGATCCTTTAAAATCATTCATATTAACGTTGGTGTAAAATGTGGTTGAATAAAGCAGTGTTGACAGATCGCACTTGATTCATTTGAACTATTTAACTCGAAAAGTAGATCTATGATCCCCATTTATAACCTCTAATAAAGTGACAGAGCAACAGAATTTATAGATATGTATCTTATTTGAAAACTTTAACCAATTGTGATTTTTATCAAGGTCTTTTCTTGAGAACTAAGTCATATTGCAGCGGTTGAACCAGGAAATCTGGCATTCATATTAAGAATTAATTTGTTGGCATCACTAATAATTTGCGTATTTATGCTGTAGTATCCTTTGCGACAGTAATATGGCGCAGCAGGATGCACAGCATGATTAACAGGAGGAGATATAATTTTTATATGAGTGCAGTCAATCACACCACATAACCCATTAAAATGAGGAAACTCTTCATTGAAAGTCTCCTGTACCCTATTTCTGTTTTCTCCAACAGGAAATATAATGTACCTATGTAATGAATGATTGACTATTAGATCTGTAACTTCTGCAATACTGCGACTGACCATTGGCTGACTCAATGCAATTTGATGAAGCTGACCTGGTGTCTGGTAACTGCCATGAAAAATGCAAAGTACATAGTATGCGGAGATGTTTAGGAACAAATGTTGATCTTTGACTATCATGCATATGTTCAGATATTGAATGTATTATTAATTGACAAGTTTCTTTATCAAGTCTGAAAAGCTTAGTGAATATTTTATCAGGTAATTCGAAAGGATTTGAATTATCTCTCAAATTTCTTTGAATTCTCCTATACTGTTTCGTAAAAAATATTTGATTTGTAACATAATAATTTTACCATAACCCCAAAATTAACTTACTTAACTGCGTTCCTATGATTTCGAATTTCCTCATTCATTAATAAGACATCAAATATTAAAGCCATTTCTATATTATTCACTTGAATTTAAATCGATTCGGTTGTATTTGTTAAAGTTTCCACTATCAAAAATGTTTTAATGTCTTAGTCTATATAGGGTTTAAATTTTAACATATATCGGCTAAAATTAAGCGTCTTCCGTTAATATTTCAAAGCATATGATGCATACAGAATAGTAAAATGAAGTTAGCGGATAGTTTAATTTTTAACCATGCTTTAAAATTTAACAGTTATTTACAGAATTGGCCCTATATTCTATGATAATATTGTGTATACTTTTAATCTTTGTATGTATTGATAAGCCAACTATATAGATTCAACAGAAAGTTAAGCATTAATATTTTTTCTTAACTTGTGTAGTTATTCAAGTAGTTTGTATTTATTTTGAAAAACTGAGTTTTATTTTTGTAATGCAGATAATGCATGCTGTTCATGGAAATTAGTTCTTTGAAGCCTGTTTGCTAATTGTTTTTTAAATTCTATCATATTCGATATTTCACCAAAATTTTTTTGCGATTTCTTCTTGATTGAAAAAAGCCTTTTAGGAAATAAGGAAATATTCAACAGTGGTTTGTTTATTTCAGCTGAACATTTATTTCGATTTGTGAATGTATTCTGCTCTCAAATTTGTTCGTTTCATAATATTCGAAATGTGTAGATAGTTTTTTTTTATTATTGAAGTATTTTTATCGCTTATATTTGAAAAAGTTACTTTTCTCAACGTTCACCGATTTATTGAATATATTTATATTTTTTCAATCTAATCTAACCTATCAATTTCAATTTAATAAAAAGATGTTGATAGAAATCTGTTATAAATTTTTTGTATATCCCGTATTGGAAAACCAAATTTTTATTTTAATTACCATTATTAATCGTGATTAACATAAATATATAGAATTAGTATCTAGAAACTCTCTACTCAATCAAAAATTATTTTATATTCGTAAAAGTACGATGACCATTCTTAGATAGTAAGCAATTTTAGAAGAAAAATATATCATTCTGCTTCCTGAGTTGTATGAATTAGATGTTCATTTTATGAGCAGATAGGTTTATCAGACATAGAGCATGCAATAATCTCTCCATATAAATGCAGTGATCGAAATTTTACCTCCGTAAAATTTCAGGAAACTAATAGGTTTTTAGTTTGAAACTTAATCCATTAGGACAATATAAAAGTTCGCTATTGTTACTATAATAATACAGAATTTTCAATGTTGATGCTCTTCATTTTCAAGCAATCGTTTCACCAAAGTTAAAAGTTCCAAGACTATCGGACTAGACAATTCAATGTAATGAGATTATCGTTCTATTACAATTTCGTATTCAATAATATTCCTTGAAAGTCTAATACTTTCATAAAAAGGATGAGTTTTCAGAAGAGAAATTTAATATTATTTGAAATAATTGATATATATATATATATATATATATATATATATATATATATATATATATATATATATATATATATATATATATGCATTGAAATATTTTTGTCTGTGTTATACATTTTTACTTATGTAAATTTTGTTAATAATTATGTATGTACCGATTTTATTTAATGCTTTGTCACAATATCTGTGAATTTCCCGAAACTTTTCAAACTTCAAAATTTGTTCGAAAATCATTCTGCTTGCCAAACTTATTCATTATACATGATATATTCTAACAAAATTCAACCTATTTATATGCATATCTTTATAACTACATTTCATATTTGAAATATATTTTTTATATTCGAAAATCTACTTAAAGGATTCATCCAAAATGCCGTCATTGAACCTGAACAAATTGTTAATTTTCTACGGATAGGTACTTTATAACTTCTAACTTCAAAATCTGTTTTGCATTAACGCTTCTCCTCTCTTGAATAATAAGCACAACTAAAAGATAGTTTTTCACTTTTGAAACTTCGTTCATTTTTGTTACGTTATATATATATATATATATATATATATATATATATATTATATATATATATATATATATATATATATATATATATATATATATATATATATATATATATATATATATATATATATATATATATATATTATAGCCATAGAAAATCTTCGATTTCACTTCAAGCTTCCGGCTTTATATAGGACAGGGCTTCTGCTTCAGATAGGTTATTTCAGGAACGATCAACATTTTTGTCTTTCAATTGTCTTCCTTCATCCTTTCTAAATGCCTGTTTATTCCATTTTCAATGAGTTCTTTCTGTACGTACGCAAGAGCATTTCTTCTGAAAGGTTAAGAGTTAATTCATTCATCAGAGCTTACTTGAGTTATTGGAGTAATTCTCTAATTAACTTACTGCTCATTTGAATTTATAGCTTTGAATTCTGGAGGACTAATGCAAAGTGATAAATGTGAATATCCTTCACTTCTTGTTTCATTCAGTCGTGCATTTTTTATTTCTTTCATTATTTTATTTACTTCAATCACATAATTATTTTATTTATTGTGCAGAAATATAAGTATCATCATATATAAATAAATAAACTACACTCTAAAATCAAAACACAAACTGTCTATCAGGTTATTATAAATGTGTTGTATCATATATACATGCATAAACTGTTGCCAGTATACCCTAATATATGCCGCATAAACTCTTTTACCTAAACATAATATAAAATACTACTATAAGAGATATATGCAATCAACGAAACATACATATATAGATATATACCTACATTAAATAACAGACAACTGTTCGTTAATTAAATTGATAATAATAATAAAACAAACGTCAACAGTGAGGTATAGACTCTAAATTTGTATTATACCTTCTGGACGACAATTAGGACATATTTGTTTTTTATTTATAATAAAACAATTTAAAAATGTAAAAGATGAACAATATTTTTTGTTTTTTGTTACTACTTTTATTCAGTTGTTTGAAAACAATGTAGAAATTTAAAAATTCAGGATATACCTAACATAAAATATATACCTGGATCATAGTCCGATCCTTCGGATACCCTTTGGTTAATAGTTGAAAAAAGCTGAAAATCTTGTTTGATTTCAGTGAATTAACCTCCAGTTTCCCAAATTGAACCAGCACGATTTCGAATCAAAATTGCATATAATTCATAGAAAATTATTTTTTTTTATTGTTGAAATGAATTTTTAGTATTTTCATGAAAGTAACTTCATATAATGAATATTTATTATTACATAATAGTTTTAAAAATAATTTGAAATTTCGATCACGTCTATCATCAGGCCGATTGAGTTCATGCAATACACTATAGTTGGAATATATCAAATGCAGGAGGATAAATGAGGTCAATCTGAATATTCTCCTATATTTAATATATTCAATGAATAGTGTATTCCATGAACTTCAATATTGTCATGTATTTAGTTGTTTACTCAATCTTTACGATGATGGTCAAATTGAAATTGCAGTAAATAATATTTAAAACTAATATGCGATAATAAATATAGTAAAGTAATATTTTGATTTTGACGGATTCCATCAATAACTTCATATATTCCATTTTTACACCCCCATTTTTACACCTACAGTACTTCCTGTCTCTCCTGTCTCTATCAGATCAAGTTAGCTGAAATTTGTGTCTTGAGTTGTCCTTGTTTTAGACCAAAACTATAAATTTGGGTAAATTTCTACAAAATCTTGACATCTTCAAACGTTGAGGAAGGTAGTGGCGGATATTTTAATTTTTCAGACCGGCATCAGTTTTTTCTTTCCATTTTGAAGTTTCATTTTTTTCCTCAACCACTGCCATGTATATGTAGAGATTTTATGTTTCTTGAGGTTTTGCTAATTTTCACATACCTTGCAAATGGGGGTGGGGGATTAAGAATTTTTATGTAAATGTAAATGAGCTGTTTTTTTCTCGCGTTATTTACACTGATGAAAATAAACTTTTACTTCAAGGAATTTTGTTATCAGCATCGAATAGTGTATATTTTGAATACCCAGTGCATTGTTTTTTGATTAATTAGCTGTGTCAAATTATAATAGTAGAGAAAACCTTCATGACTTTATTGAATTCATGCGAATACATCAAATTGTAATGCTTTGTGATGAAATATTCTTGACGTGAAAATTCAATACTTTCTGCATTGCGTTCAGACAAAAATTTTTATTTCAAGATTTTCTAATCTTTTCACCATCTGAGAATCAATAATACTAGGGAAAATATTTGGGAGGATTCCATTTGGCACCATCAAACTATAAATTTAACATATAACGTTTCAGTTCAAGTGGAAGATAGGGAGATTCAGTTAATGAATCTGTTTTTCATTCTTCTATTATACATTTAAGGAACTGTAGATAAGAAAGAGAATTATGAATTCCTGGAATGCCAATCCCAATGCTTGATTTAGACAGGGGCGTGAATAGGTTTATGTCTTAGCGGGGGTTGCGGTACTGCGCCGCAAAGCGACAATTTCTGGTTTAATTTTTTAGGGTACTATTTTGATACCTATAATTTAGCCAAGAAATTTCCATCTCTCTATAGCTTTTTTTCGTTTACGTTAGTAACTTACTAACCCAAATTGAGTCAACTAACTGGTTAACTCAAAAAATAACGCAATAATAATATACTTTTGATATAAACTACATTTAAAAAAATTACCATATCAACAAAAACATTTCACAGTTGAAAATAATATATCAACGAAATGAAAAAAACCGTTACCCACCTATCAGATAATAATCTTATTGAGAAAAATAACAAATTTCATCTACAAAAATTTATCACTTTCTGTTTCTAGAATATTATAGGTCAAAATATAGACAAGAAAATATTCCGTTTATTAGCCAATTTAACTAGTAGACCAGATAGTATACATAGTAATGCAACAAACCAAATTTTCTATATCTTAAAATAAATAGCTGTAAGCGTAACCTGCAAACATATTTTAAATAATATAATAATACGTTGCTTGGAAAATCTATCAATAACAGCATCAACATTTATTTCAATATCTTTGCATATATTTAATGCATATATATATTTTTTTTTTTAATGCATATATACATATGTATATATATTTAATGCATATATATATATGTATATATATATATATATATATATATATATATATATATATATATATATATATATATATATATATATATATATATATATATATACAGGGTGAGTCAGTTTTTTTGTAGCAGGACTTTACCATCTTGTGAAAGACATTTTTTTATGATGAAAATCTTATATAAACATATATGCTTAGGAGCTTCGTTTCAGATATACAGGGTGCCAAAGTTTTCTATTTTTCTGTTTTTTTCTGAGTTTCCTCCTTTAATTTTCAAAATAATTGAATGAAGTTTGGCACACCTATTTCACTTCAATCAAGCATTTTTGGATACCTACAGGGTGATGCCCAGTTCGTACCCAATTCAACCCTTTCGAACTTTTATGCGAGCCGCCTCTGCTTCCAATGAATTATCATTTTAATTCTCTCTTTAATTTGGATACTTTCTGCTTTCTTGTATATTTCTCGAAAACTGCATGGATGTCGAGATAAATGCCAAAAATCTGAAGAAAGTGCCGATTTTTTTTCGGTTCATTCAATATGGCGGCTGGCACAGAGCGAGAAAAATTGTGCAGTTTGCATTTCAAATACCTTCTAACTAACCATCCTAGACACCACATCAAAAATTCAGAGCTACCGGACCGTTTGTAAGGTAATCCTCCTCTATTCACTGGACTAAATTGGGTACGACCCCAAAAGTGTATCACCCTGTAGGTATTCAAAAATGCTTGATAGCTCCAAATATTAAGTTATTGAAGTGTAATATGTCAACCAAATTTTAATTCATCAGTAATTTTGTTAGCCATTAACTAATAAATGTCAAATAAAGTGTGGTCAAGAAATTAAGTTTCATCACAAGTCAATTCTTTTTGGTATTTATCTCGACATCCATGCAGTTTTCGAAGAACATACAAGAGAGCAAAAAGTATCCAAAATGAAGAGAGAATTTAAATTCATGTTTCATTTGAAGCAGAGGCGGCACGCTTAAAAGTTTGAGAGGGTTGAATTGGGTACGACCCCCAAAAGTGTATCACCCTGTAAGTATTCAAAAATGCTTTATAGCCCCAAATATTGAGTTATTGAAGTGAAATAGGTGTGCCAAATTTCATTCAATTAATCTGCAAATTATAGGAGGAAACTTAGAAAAAAAAAGAAAAATATAAAATTTTGGCACCCTGTATATCAGAAACGAAGCTCCTAAGCATATAAATAAGATGTTGAAGTCCTGCTACAAAAAACTGACTCACCCTGTATATATATATATATATATATATATATATATATATATATATATATATATATATATATATATATATATATATATATATATATATATATATATATATATATATTTCGTTATTGCAGAGCTCTAAGGTCTTATCTAACGCCGTTTTTTTGGTGAAACATTCGCTGTATTTTTTGCTTCCTTTCATCTATTGCAACAAATCTGACAAAAATTATTTTCGAATTGCAGCCGCTTATTTTTAAATTAATGCCGCTTTTGTTTAAATTTTATTTTATTGATGTTTATTTTTGTTTCTTCATTCTACAGGCTTGACTATTTAGAAGTTTTCTAATCCTCCAAAGGAAAGATTTCGCCCCCCTGTATTTCTCTCATCTCAGCGGGTGTATTTAGATTGTTTCATTTCCAGTAATTTCGTACGTCATTATTCTATAGACCATTTTAGATCACGTGACTTTTACAGGTCCGCCATGTTGACTTGGAAGGCAGACAAACTTTATTGTGTCATTTGATACTCGTTATTGATTGAGTTTTGTAGTGTTTTCAGAGTGAAAATTCAACAAATTATTGAATCATGTCTCGTAGTGAATATTATTCAACTCTTACCGTTGATGTGAAAGACCACTACGACAAGAAATTGGAGATAATAGACGATATAGACCCATATTCATTTGGAGAAGTGAGTTGTCCAAGGATCTGGAAGTAATCCCTTCAGTATCTTTGATGGATTTGGTAAATTATATAATCCTTAGTCATAGTTTCTACACTGGACAGCAGCTCAAAACCTACAAATCTTTATTGGCCTACAAATATTATGAGTCTGGGTATGTCCAAGATGTTTTGGCTCGACAAATGAATGATAATGCCTACATTGTTGTTGAAAAGGTAGGCATAGCAAACAATTTTATTAGTTCTAAATGTTATATTTCACTATTATATTTTTTATCAATAACTTTCATATTGTTAAGGATTAGACTTTCTCAAAAAGCAAGGATTGGCTAGTACCGTTATCAGATGGGGTTGTTCCCAGTGAACATTGCACATGTATGGCAGGTTTGAGGGAAGTTTGTAGTCAAGTGACAGTATTGTTGTTTTGTTTACAAGCTTGTCCAGCTGAAAACGAAAATGATTCTGTTTCCTGCACACAAAGGCTTGCACAGTGGCCTGTACCTTCTACGAAATCCATTGACTTTCATTTATTTTGTTGTCAAAAATGAATAAATAATTTCACATTAACTGTTTTTAATTTGTCAACAACATTACATAGGGTTGAAAATAAGCAATATCTGTTTTTAAATAGCTTTATTATCTCCAAAAAATACAAAGTGATCATAAATTAGAAGTCACCTTACTCTAAACAATTGATTCACTATTTCAATCTTTGGCACGCTTATTGTAATAAATCCTGAAACAAGAATATGTTTTCCTTGATCATGAACATAAAGAACCACTTACTAACCCTTTATATATCCCATGTTTTGAGTGGGTACCCAATCTGGCCAATCTGGGTTATTCTTATCCTCTAATAGGGCTGGTTGTCCTAAATATATAAGAGCATTACTTTCATTTAGCTTTTAGCATAATTGTTTTGTTGTTCTTTTTGTACCTTTTTTTATGATATTATTTTGAAAGATCAAGGACCCAAACTCAATTATTATCAAAATACTCACCCAATAGGAAATGTGTAGAACAAATTCTAGCATTTCTCAGCATACTTTTGCTCAGAGGACCCCATTTTGAAGCCCTAACCCATAAGTCACGTCGTTGTTTTGACAAGGCATTTAAATAGTTTCCACGGTTTTTTAGAGCGGTGGGAATCCTGAAGAATCGAACTTGGTCTCTTTCCGATCTCATTGAACAATTAATAACACAACAAAACATTGGCATTTTAATAATATATTGATAACTACGTAACGACTTTTACACTATAAACATAGGCTATGTTTGTCTGCCCTCCAAGTCAACATGGCGGATTTGTTCTGACGTCATCCTAAAATGATCTATAGCATGTTTGAATTTTACAGTAGAATGTGAAATGGCGAATGCGCAGGATTTTTAAAGATTTGTAATACATTGAATATTAAACTTTATCTTTATACAAAAAAATTATGCCAAATCTCTTGCTTCTCAATGCGAGTAATATTATTTAAAAAAAGGGTGAAATAGGAGTAAAATATTTTCTGTCCACGTATTAATGTATAAATTCTTTGAAGCAAACTGAATTACTATTACTCAATGGAAAATATTCAATTAGCTATTTTGAAACCGACTGATTCAGCATTATCCATCGAGTGGATGATATAATTGAATCAGTCAGTTGAAGAACAGTACTAGTCCAAAATAACCATTAAGAGATAATCACAATAAGAACAGTTCAAGTCATGGACTAGTAATGTTGTTTAGCTGACTGATTGAAATGGGTGGAGCGTACAGCTGTAGTATAAAATATGAGCATTTTGGCTATCTCAGATGAAAAATTCTATGTCTGGTCTTGTACTGTCCATGAACTGACCGATTCAATTTGAATTTCTTGTGCATTATATTTTTGTAAATTATAATATTATGGTATATTGTAACTTTGTTGCTCGCGCACCAACGTTAGTTGTGCGCAAGCTGGTTATTCCACTGGAGGGACAAGATGGTTATTCCACTGGAGGGGCAAGTCGCCGCCTATATAACCAGAACACCGAGAGTGCAGAAGGTACCAAGCTAGTTAGTCGAGTACGTTAGGTACGCTGGCTAGTATTTGGGAGGTCTCCAGTTTAAACCCCGGGGCCGACTGGTCTGCCATGAGTTTTTTTCAGAGGTTTCCTCATGATAATGTAAGTCACTGCTTGCAAACTTAAAAGGCGAATGCTGGGCCAGTATTAAACCTCTGAAACCAGCTACACTTCCTATGTTCCATAAATATCCCGTCTCACCTATCCTTAGTGCACTTGTACATACAAGTGTATCCTCTGATCTGGCTGCAGGAGTTAATCCCAAGCTCAAGCTGCCCGCCTCCCTGACACATACTTCAGGGAGGAATGAAACACGTGTGTTTCCTTTTTCCAGTGAAGAAGGTAGTTCTCGGGAGGTACTGACTCCTCTGAACTCTCTCCCAGACTGGGTATTGAGCAGTCTAACCCATGTGCGTCGGCTAGTATTGTCGACAAATTCTTGAGACTTGATATTGACTAGCCTCTTGCCGTTCCGTCGGACTAGTATTTATTGTCGGAAATCCTCGTAGGTTTAGTATTGACCAATCTATTCACGTTCCGTCTGACAAGTACTGATTGTCGGTAATATTCTTAGATTGGGTATTGATCAATCTATTCCCGTTCCGTCCGACAAGTACTAATTGTCGGAAATCCTCGTAGATAGGGTACATACCAATCTATTCCCGTTCCGCCCGACAAGTATTGATTGTCGGTGAATACCTGTAGACCGGGAGTTGACTAGCTTGCAATGGCCAACGAGGTTGACTAGCTGGCACTGACGAAACCGACCCTGGTCCCCTGAATCACGCCAAACGGATTCGCAAACCCAAGAACGCAGAGATCCAGCACAACCCTGTGCTTTGCTCCATCCTCGACTGCCGAAGGACTACCTGTACCTGCGCACTAGAAGTAGGTACGGTTGTCGCAGCGAAACGAGATCGGAGCAGAAGCCGATGCGCGCTGGCCCATAATATTTGAATATTCGATTTCTGTTATTAATTTACTGTTAATAAATTTGTTAATAGCATCAAAGATACCTTCTTTATAATTCAGGAGAAACTGATGTTTTTATATGAATGATGTTTTTTTAACTGAAAATATTTATAAGAAAAATCAAACCGTGAAAAATATACAAGTTGACCATGGTCCATTTAATATATTACATGAAGTGAACGAGGAAAATCCATATGCCATAATTGCAGAGGATTTCTTCACGTCAGGAAATAATAATTGTTCTAGCGACGGAATTCTGCATTTTCGATATAAACGGTGAATTGGTGGTTTCCAATATTTTTGGTAGACGGCACTATGGGTTGTTATCCATATAGTAGTCCGACTGCGATTTGTATTAGGGAACAATTAGAAATTTGTGAATTCAATCCGAGTCAAATCAGATTCACTAAGGAGATCTAATAAGATCGAAACAGCTGTATGCAGATTTTGAGTCGAAGTGACTTGATGTTTTCTATAATTCACCGTTGGATTGTGAATTCAGATTAAGCATCACAAAATATATCTAACTAACTCTGTTGAAAATAGTTATTTCGTGTATATTTTGTTGAATTTTGATTCCTCATTGTCATTATATTTTTTCGATAAAAAAGTCAGATTTAACTGAACGTTTCTTTGAATATATCTACGATTCATTAGTATTTTCACTGTTTACGATCCATATTTCGTCCTTCATACGACATATTCAGTTACCGGGTAGGCGAATTTCGAATATTCAACAGTTGGCGACCGTGACAGGACACTGACTATGGAGAAGGTGAAAAAAGTACTTGCGGTTCAAAGAAGTTCATTTGACCAAGTTTTCGACGATGTTTTGAAATTGTTGAGCGGAAAAGACATTGATAAAATTGGAATATTCAGTAAAATCAATCTCCTTGAACAGAAAATCGATATTTTAATGGATTTACACAGGCAAGTTGTGGATTTTCTAATGGATGATGAACATGCCTTGAGAAGTCCGAGATTACAATAGTTGACGAGAATTCTGCGAAATATTATAGGGTAAAACTAATGTCGGACAATCTTTCGAATAAAGATTTAATTGCTAACAACGAATCTTACTGCTCTAGTAACTTCAGAAGAAAACTGAAATTGCTATCCATTGAGTTTAAAAAGTTTGGTGGTGAAATAAAAGACTAGCTCTACTTTTGGAGCCAATTTCAAAGAATCGACGATGATGAAGATATTTCTGCAGAAGATAAATTTCAATATTTGATTCAAGCGACAATACTTAATTCGAGAGCCCGGCATCTTGTAGATAGCTACCCTCCCAGTGCAAAAAATTACACAAAAGTAATTGAAAGCTTGAAAACCAGATTTGGGAGAACAGATTTCCTGGTAGAGTTTTATATGCGAGAAATGCTGAAGCACACCCTATCATCACCCGCTTCGGAAGGAGGGTCAAGCCTGTCCAGAGATTAGCTATGTAGTTGATTGACACAATCCCACAAGGTGGGAGGATGTTGAAAATAGTTATTTCGTGTATATTTTGTTGAATTTTGATTCCTCTGTATGAGGAAAAGTGTGTTCTGATTTTGAAGTTGTCAGTGATTGTCATATTTCTTCGATAAAAAAGTCAGATTTTACTGAACGTTACTTTGATTATTTTTTTCGTATGATTTTCAACCAATCAGAACGATCAATTCAGCTAAGTTACCTTGTATAAATTCGATAATACCTGATTATACATAGAGTAGCTCTACCAATCGAAATCTTACAGGACCGTCAAATTTTGACGTTTATCAACAACTGTTCAAGAATGAGTCGATTCGGAGATTTTTACTTAATATAGTCAACAAATAATCGTATCAAATACAAAGCGTACCTCAAAATAAATACGCTTATACATCTCAAACTTCCTGCATAATTACAAATCGTGTCAGTTTGACAGAATTTAAACTGTCGAACTGACACTCTTTGTAATTATGCAACAAGTTATCGATGTATAACCTGATTATTTTGAAGTACTTATAGTATTACTACTGAATATATTTACGATTCATTAGTATTTTCACTGTTTACGATCCATATATCCTCCTTCATACAACATATTCAGTCACCGGGTAGGTGAATTTAGAATATTCAACAAACTCCCTTAGAAAAATGTTCCTTACTCACTTTATGGAAAATATATATGCGTATATAAGAGATGATCTTTCATTGGAGTTATTTCAATTATTATCATTCAGAAATTCAGTTTAAAACTTTGGGGACGTTCTATACTCCAGACTCTGAAAATATTTCGCAGATCGTTAGTGTAAGCTTCAAGATGTAATAGCGTTGATTTATTCCCGAAGGGACGTCTTTGCTTCTGACAATCGGTGAATACTTGCATGAAGTGAAATTCTCGTCCAACATTCTTTCGTTTAAATGAATTCTTGCGAAAATATGTGTCTGGCAAAATATTTATTTATTTTTCAAAAATCAACATCTCTGACCCCACAATGCGAAATATGCGTAAAATATTAGTTTAACTGATCTAAATCAAGATTTGTTGAATTTTTGTTGAAGACAAAAAAAAGATACTAAGTTTTGTGTTGAAAAAATGAAATAAAGTTTCCGTGCCAATTCTGAAAAAAGTTCAAGAATCTACGTCGCTTATTATAATTGAATTATTCAAACTTCGTGATATGTTTTCCAATATTCATATAATCTCAGATACGTTGAAATTAGTTATTTAATAAACTAGTTTATTAATGACAACTATTAATGGTTGAGATATTTTAACCGTTAACGTTAATAGTTTGAGACCATTAATCGCTACATTAATAAACGAGTTTATTACAAGATTTTTCCGTCGACCTCATCATGAATTGAGTATAAATTCTTGATTGAAATAAATTTTTATTTTGCATGACAGATAGGTACACCTTGACACAATATAAATTTCTATGTTCATATCGATATATTTATATTATTATGCTCCCGATGGAACAATTTGAGAAATTCATAGATGGAATATTAGACATGTGACATTCTGAATAGTTAACATTACCTACAATATCCGATAAGGAATATGTGGAACTGGTGGAAGCTGAAGTGTTAATTACTTTCGAACGATTATTGCATAAAATTTTTTCCGCAGTTTCTACTTTATTTCGTATAGAGTTAAATTTTTCGATTTGAATTATGAATTCGTTTTCTCTGTGGAATAACAGTACAGACACAGAATAATTCAACTATTCCGTGCTGAATACTTCTGTGTTTGGTTGCCCATGACAATCATACATTAAAATAGGAGAAATTGCACATTAAAATGGGTCATTAATGATCAATTTCGTGTACGTTAAAGTAAGCTTTCATTTAGAGGTCGACGGAAATATAATATTTTTGTTTATATTTTGCATCAATTCAATTAAAATAATTATATTATTAAAAATACACTATTCTTTTTTTTTGAGAATGAAGTTAAAATTTTATTGGAATTTTGGAATTAAAATACAAGCAATTATATTTGAAAGCTTCACACCTAATTTAATTGATGACTGACGCTCGTTTTACTTCCACCAGTATCTCCTCAGATAGGAACTGAAATTTCTAAATAAATTGATTATCTTAAAACGTCTGCTTCGTCTGCCATCCATCTATTATCATTGATATTTTGAAGAGAGAATTACTACGAAAAGCAGTCTCAATGATATATAAAATGCTCAGATCAATAAAAAATTCTATAGTCTCACTTTAAATGGTAGGTATTTCAAGTGAAAACTTCCAAAAATTTCTCACAAATCATAACTTCAACATAACCTTTCACACAATTGTGGCTTTATATATATATATATATATATATATATATCTATATATATATATATATATATATATATATATATATATATATATATATATATATATATATATATATATATATATATATATATATATAAATAAACAACTCCTTTATCACCTATCTTTATCCAGTATATTAATTCATGAATTTATTGGCTGTTATAGGTGTGTATTGAAATTGAAATAAAACAAAATAGTTTGGACGTTTCGGAGGTTTCAGCATTAAAAGAGTATATATATATTGTCTGTAATAAAAATAAACAAGTAGTACAAAATTTCTTCACAAATAACTGTCTATAAATACCTATTAGAATGATAAAATGATTTTCATTCAAGACAAACTGCAGTTTTCACGTCTTTTGACTTTTCTCGGTCGTGTGTCAATGTCAGTGTTGTCTTTGTTACTGTCGTGTCAATGAATATGTTCTTTTTCTTCCTATGTGTTTGGTCTCGCTAATATTGGTAGATATGTGTGACTTAGTTGTTTTACGTCCTGTCTGTCATTTACTGTGTTCTCTAAGTTCCATTGTGTATACAGCATTTCCCAGAATTCTCTTTGTTTTTGTTTGGGTTCTATTCTCAAAATTTTAGCTTCTTCGTAGTTAAAGGTGTGTTTCGTTGCTGTCTGATGTTTGTTAAGTGCCGTTGTCGCGTTTTTGGTATATCTATGTGCATTTAATCTGTCCTGTAGTCGTTGTGATGTCTGTCCTATGTATTCTTTGTTGCAGTCTTTACATGGTATGCTGTATACAACATTGGATTTTTTCGATTTTGGGGTTGCTGTTTTCAGTTTATTGTAAGTTCCTTTCACTTGATTTATCGGTTTATGTATGACCTGCATGTTATATGGAGCTATTATATTTCCTATTTGATGTGATATTTTATTTGTAAACGGTATGGAAATCCGTAGTTTATGTTCTTGTGTTTCTTGTTGTCTTGTTCTTGTGTTATATATTTTATCAACTCGTTGGTTTATTAATGCTTTTATGATTGTTCTGGGGAAATTGTTTTTATGTAGTATAGTTTTTAATTTAGTTATTATGTGTGGCCTAAGTGGTGGTGATGTTAACTTCAGTGCCCGATCTATGTATCCAATTGCAGTGCCCTTTTTTTGGGTGATATGATGGTTTGAGTGGTAATCTAATATGCGGTCAGTGATCGGTTCCTTCTTATACCATTGTGTGTGTATTTCATTTTGTTGTTTTATTATTGTCATATCCAGGAAATTCAATCTATTATTTTCTTGTTCCTCTATCGTGAAATTCAGTAATTCGTGTGTATTGTTGAAGTCATTTAGAATGTTATTCATCCTGTTAGATGTTGTAATTAGCAAGCAATCGTCTACGTATCGTCTGAAGAACGCAGAACTGTCGTAGTTACTCATGACCTTTTCTTCCACATGTTCCATAACCATTTGAGCGATTACGCTGGAAATAGGATTCCCCATGGCTACTCCTTTAGTTTGTTTATAGTAGGGGTCTTTGAACTGCAAATAACTATTGTTTAATATTAACAGTATTGTTTCTATAAATTCTTCCTTTGGTATTTTAGTGTGTTCTTTTATTATATTCCATCTTTCCTTCAGAGTTTCCTGTACTAGTTCTATTGGTATGTTACAAAGACAACACTGACATTGACACACGACCGAGAAAAGTCGAAAGACGTGAAAACTGCAGTTTGTCTTGAATGAAAATCATTTTATCATTTTAATAGGTATTTATAGACAGTTATTTGTGAAAAAATTTTGTACTACTTGTTTATTTTTATTACAGACAATATATATACTCTTTTAATGCTGAAGAAGGAGGAAAACCTCCGAAACGTCCAAACTATTTTGTTTTATTTCAATTATATATATATATATATATATATATATATATATATATATATATATATGTATATATATATATCTAAACTCAAAGATCGTGATGAATCAGGAATTTACAAACTGAAAATGTTAGTTCCACAAAAATTATTGAATCAAATAATTATTTTCTATATCATAAAAATAATTTCAAATGTGTGAACCATTTTTGGAAAAAAATGGTACAGCCAGTTTGAATGAAATTCCTTCTGTTATATTTTATCCACTGGACAATGAAATAAATTGAGATTTGGAGAGTAACAGAATGAAACAAATCTGAATTATTCAAATATATTTATAATGAATTCTTGTAAGTATTTAAAAATTCATTTTACCCATTTACAAATCTTCGGTGATATATGCTCATGATTGAGCTGAACTTAATTGATAATGTAAAGACTCTGACCAATTCAAGTAAAAAAATCAACTCAATTTTTTTGTTCCTAATAATTCTGCATTTCTTGTTTCAACCTTCAGGCAGAACTTTTTTCATTGCAACTTATGATGTTTAGAATCTCTAAGTCAATTGGGACGAACGGTAGAGAAGCATAAATCTTAAAAACCGAAAACGAATGAAATTTCTACATAATTTATGATTAAGAGATTAGAATTTTTAAAAAATCAATCGAATATCTGCAATCAGCAGATATTATGAATGTGTGCAAAACGTCGAAAAATACCAAAAACTAGAAATCTTACATGGTGATGGTTGCAGAAAATAGTTTTTAGTTCCATGCATCCTCCAAAAAGCATTAGGAGTCTGAATTTCGGATATGTTATTCATAATTTCTACATCTTTTGCCCCTGAAAATCTCAAAATGTACCGAAATTATATATATATATATATATATATATATATATATATATATATATATTATATATATATATACTTATATATATATATATATATATATATATATATATATATATATATATATATATATATATATATATATATATATATATATATATATATATCAATATATGTATATATATATATATATATATATATATACATATATATATATATATATATATATATATATATATATATATATATATATATATATATATATATATATATATATATATATATATATATATATATATATATAGATATGTAGGGTAAATTTGGGATATATGTCTACCTTAATTGATTTCACTATATCATTGAATATATTGACAATTACTCACTGGATTATGTTATAATTGTAAACAGGTTAGTTAAGTCGAAAAACGACTGAAAAAAATAATTGAAAAATTTTACAAAGTGGGATAAACGCCCTCTTGATGGGATTTATGCCCCAAGAGTTGAGGATTAATGCCCCTCATAGGGATATATGCCCTGGACACAGTTCAGTTAGAGGATACAATTTTTCTCGTTCGATGATAGATAATAAATCAACTGTTGATAAAAAATCGAGGGTCAAGAAATCAACATTTATTATTGAGTATTTCGAACAGCACTAAATCTATTACAAATCGATAGTTTTTTTAACATTTTTCATTTTATTCTGTCTCTTCTTGAATCGACCACAGTTATTGCAACTGTTGCCATACATGAACAGGTTTCGTACAACCATTTTTGGCAGTCGATACAACGAATCTAGTCCACAGGTTCTTTTGTGTCATAGTAGTTTTCCAAACATTCTACGCAATCTGCATCATCATCACGTTGATCTTCACCTGATGAGCTGTCATCATTTTTTTTTAAGGGTTTGATTCGTTTAATATCAGAGTTTATATTAATTTTCTTTTTTTTTACGATTTTGGCTCTACTCGAACATATAGGTATGTTCTCTTCATCTTCTTTTTCCTTTCTCTTTATCTTCGTCCCTTCAGATGATATGATTTTTGCTGATTGTTTCCTTGCTATCTTTTTGTTACACATTATTTGCAATGGAGCAATTTTATGCAAATATTTAGATGGCGTTTCGTCCGTATCTCCTGATATTTGATTGTGCACTGGTGAATTGCGGCTCTTCGTCCGAGACTGTGAGTCCGATTTGGAACAACTTGCATCCTTGGTGTCAGGAATTGGAGATTCATTATGCATAGAACTATTATTTTTGCCAACATTTTCCATGTCTGCTACTGTACTAGGTTCTAGAACGAGCAAATCCTAGAATTCGAATACGTAGTTATGATCATCTAGAAGGAAATTTTCATCTAATATCAACTGATTTTTCTCCAATTCTTCATCGGGTTCTTTTTCAGGTTCTACAGTTGGCTCTTTGACTTGTTCTTCAGACTGAGAATGAGCAGAAATTTGAAAGAAATAGTCAGGTATTGCATTCTCATTGAATGGGTAGCCACTAGCCATGAATCCAGAAGTAGCATTAGTTATAGTTGCAGCTGCATTCCAAGCAGGGCCGATTAGTTTTCCGATAATGTTCCTGTTAATATTCTTATCCTTACTCTGGAAAATGTAGGAATCAGATTCCCTCTTAAAAAAAAATTTAAGAGGTTTGAAGAATGATCTATCGAGTGGATGTAAGGCTTGTGTGGTATGAGACATAACAAAATAATATTATTTTTTTCGGTGAATTCCAGCATGTCGAAATTGTTGCAATGAGATGCATGACCATCAAGTATCAAGATAACTGGGCCATCTGGTTTCCTAGGAGCGAAAACTTCCTTTAACCATTTGAAAAATAATTCTGAATTAATGAAAGAAGACTGCTTATTCATGTAGAGATCAGATCCAGCAGGCATTCCTTCCAAGGTCATCAGATTTTTTCGAATCCCTTTTAGAATCAGAACTGGTGGTAAAAAAGTTCGTTCAGCATTTGCACATGCTATCAACGACACGTTTTCCCCCCTTTCTTTGAAAGTGAGAACATGAACACATTTGCTTCCTTTCATAGCCACTACTTTATCTGGTTTATTATTTATTTGTATGCCACTCTCATCGATATTGAAGATGGCCCATGGTTTCTGCACCAGGTCATACTTCTCCAGAGTTCTTTTCAACAATTCGTAAAACTCACCAACTTCTGCTCTATTCATTCCTTTTGCTCTAGCAAGTTATAATCCTTCACTTTTTCTTATGGAAAGTCCCGGGTGCCTTTCCATAAATGAATAAAACCAATGCATCCCTGCTGTTTCTGTCATTTCGCCTCGCTGTGAGAATGCGTTTCCTAGACGTAGTTTCTTAGCAAAACTGAAAGCAATTGATCTGACAGTTGTTCTTGTAGGAGCGAATCCTGTCTGCTGTAATCTTTTAATATGATTTACTAAACGAATTTCGTTCGATACTCCAAGAGCAGGAGGCTTTCCTAGAGGAACTTTTTTGGAGTTATTAGAAGTCAATCTTCTTCTTAGAGTTCTAGAAGGTATATCAAATCTTCTACTAGATTCATTGATGCCCATATTTCCAGATTTCACATTTTCGATAGGTTCCTTCAAGTTCTGTTCCGACCACAAAATACGTGGTTTGATATTCTGCTTTCTAATATATTTTCTTGGCATCTAAAAAATTGAGTCATTAGTAGGGATTCGTTTCAAATTGAAGGGCATATATCCTCTGCTTTACTGGGTCATAAATCCTCCGAGTGTTATTTCGTATGGGATATATGCCCTATCAAATTTCCATGATATAATTGATCTATTCTACTAATTCGAACCTAGAAAACCAATTCCCAACTTATATCAACATTGGAGACGAAAGATCCCATAGATAGAATGTTGTAATTCTTCAGAAAACTAATATTTCAGTAGTCATGCATGATCAGAATTTACTAAGAGCTTACCTTACTAATTGTTTCCAGTGATATTTTGCTAAATCGTAATAGAGCATTGACTAACGATGGATATCGCACAACAGATCACCCACACTGCCGCGAGAACGAAGAAAGAGCGACCATATGCGTATATTTTGCAAACTACGAGCTCGGGGCATATATCCTCCTAGGGCATATATCCTACATTTACCCTATATATATATATATACATATATATATATATATATATATATATATATATATATATATATATTTATATATAAATATATATATATATAATATATAATATATATATATATATATATATATATATATATATATATATATATATATATATATATATATATATATATATATATATATATATCAATGAATGTATAGTGAATTTGTAACCTGTTTCTGTTATATAGGAACAATAAAGTTTCAGCTGTGAAAGGTTAATTCAATTTATCATTCATACAAAATACAAAAATCAATCAATAGGATTGTACGTTTCGGTGGTACATCCACCTTCTTCAGCATTCGATATATAAATATGACAAAAAACCTGAAAACGTATTACAATCAGTAAAGCTGGATATATAAGAAAGATAAGCCAGCAAGCCTTAAATATACACAATCGATTGGTAAAACAATCTTGTTAAAAGATACCCTATGAAATTAATTTCCTAACATTAATATATCAAAATCTAACTATGCCTGTCATATGGCAATGTCACGTCATATGTCTTGTCTATTCTTTTCTTCTTTATGCCCGTATTTCTGGTTTTGTCTAGAATGGAAGGTATGTCTGACTTAGTTGTTTAATGTCTTGTCTGTCAATCATTTTGTTCTCTAAGTTCAACTGTATATGTATCAATTCCCAAAACGATCTTTTCTTTTGTTTTGGTTCCACTTCTAATATTACAGTTTGATCATATTCTAATGTGCGTCTTGTCGTGGTTTGGTATTTGTTAAGAGCTGAAGTAGCGTTTTTGTGTATTCATTCGCGTTTAATCTATCCTGTAGTCTCTGTGAGGTCTGTTCGATGTATCTTTTATCACAACTCTCACATGGTACATTGTATCTTACATCGGATTTTTTGTTTATGTGTGCTGCAACTTTCAACTTGCTGTATGTTTGATTGATCTGGTTTCGTGGTCGTGGTAATAAAAAAATTGTATGGTGTTAAAATGTTCTAATGTTTTGGGATATTTTGTTTATGTTGTTATGGAGAGAAGTATTCTAATTTAATTCGGTTTTTGTTTTGTCCTTGTGTTGTATAGTCTAACCTCTCTTTATTTCATTATCATTTGAAATAATAAATTATATAACCTGTCACAGCATATATATATATATATATATATATATATATATATATATATATATATATATATATATATATATATATATATATATATATATATATATATATATATACATCAGATATAGTGGCCAGTTATAAAACGGGTTTAAAAACGACTTCGCATCTCACAGTTGACTTTTGATACAGTATCAATTTCGAGGAAAATACGATTGAAAATACTAGCTTATGCACTTCAGTGTTATTCTACAACTTGCGACATCCTTTTAAGGATGCCATATATGTACAGAGTGGTCCAAATTGGACACTTTTGATAGGAAACACCCATTTCTAGAGGAGTTAGAGAAAAACTAGCCTACATGCTACGAGGTCGATTTTCGTGAGAAAATGAATGCCGAAAACCGCACATTGATATCTTGACTTGTTCGAAAGATACAAGGTGTTTTTCAATTTTGTGCATTTCTGACCCAACTTGTTTATTTTTGAATATTTCTTGTTTCTGTGAAAACATTCTTCAGGCACTTTTTTGAAAGGAATCCAATGGTGTTCCTAGTTTTTTATTAAAAAATATGATTTTGAAGCTATAACATAAACTTGTAATTTTTCTTATAGACCACCCTATATATTTTTAAATATTCGTGTTTAAAATGAAATTCTGTTTTCAAATATATATAATAGTTGCTACTTCTCTTTGAGAACACGCATTTTGTGGCTGTTTTCGAATTATTTCAGATGAATTTTCAAAATCTGGGTTGCCATGCCTGAATATGAAACAAATTACCTTAGCAACTACAGTCTATGCGTACTGTCGAACAATTATTATTAAACGCAGTTCACTTCACAAGTTTAGTGTGCTTCTTTGAACTGAGTTTTGAACTTACTAGAATACTTATCTGCCTGTTAATTCAAAATGTATGAAAATTACGAAAAATATGATATGCTAAAGTGTTATTGGGAATCACATGAAGATGCTCAGGCTGCCAGCAATCTTTACTTTGACCGATATCCTGAAAGGAGACAACCGTTTCGGGATATGTTCACTAGATTGCAGCATAACCTAGTTAATTACGGTTCTTTTTCAAAACCAAGGACAAAAGTTTACGAAGACAGGAATAGAGATAAGGAGTTAGAAGAAATAACGGTTTTGGGGGAAATACAAAACCAACCCAATATTTCACCTCGCAAAATGCAGTTGAATACAGGTATTCCAAAGACTACAACAATGTGAATTCTAAAAAAATAATAAATTCAAACCGTATAGAGTAAGAAAAGTTCACAAGTTACTACCAAATGACCTACAATTTCGGCTCGAATTTTGCCAATGGTATTTAGGAAAATGTGCTGAAAACCCAAACTTTGGACAGAATATCATATGGACTGATGAAGCATGCGTTAGCAGCTCTGGTATTTTTAATAGATACAATTCCTACAATTGGACTTTGGAAAATCCACATAATATAGTGGAGACACAAAATCAAGGCCGATACAGTTTCAATGATTGGGTCGGTATTTTTAGAGGAAGGTTTATCGGTCCCTATATCTATGAGGGTAACCTTACGGCAGCGCGATATTTGGAAATATTGCGGGAATTTGTTGAATAAATAATGGATGATTTGCCATTACAACAAATTGGAGACGTATACTTCCAACAAGACGGGGCACCGTGTCATAACGCACACATCGTAACGGCGTTTTTGAATGAAATATTTACGGACAATAATTGGCTTGGCAACCGGGGTCCTGTTCATTGGGCGGCAAGATCCCTCGACCTTACGCCTCCAGATTTTTACCTCTGGGGAAGAATAAAGAACCTCTCATATAAACGCCATCCTGATTTCCGAGTAGCGTTGGAAGCAGCAGTGCGACATGCCTTTCGTTCAATACCTGCGATAGAATTAATTAATGCTGTCAATAATGTTAGGAAGCGAAGTCAATTATGTTTTGATTTGAATGGTGCTCAATTCGAACACAAGTTGTAAATAGTTTAAAAATATTGTTCTTGTTATTCTATTTTTTGATTAAATTTATGCTTTATTACAAAATAGGCACTAATTATTCTTTTTAACAGCTGTTATGTAGAACTATTTTGTTTCGTATTTAGGCATGGCAACCCAGATTTTGAAAATTCATCTAAAATAATTCGAAAACAGCCACAAAATGAAAATTTTCAAAGAGAAGTAGCAACTATTATATATATTTGAAAAGAGAATTTCATTTCAAACACGAATATGTAACAAAATATAGGGTGGTCCATAAGAAAAAATAAAAGTTTATGTAATAGCTTCAAAGCCATATTTTTTAATAAAAAACTAGGAACGCCATTGGATTCCTTTCAAAAAAGTGCCTGAAGAATGTTTTCACAGAAACAAGAAATATTCAAAAATAAACAAGTTACGGGGTTTGGGTCAGAAATGCACAAAATTGAAAAACACCTTGTATTTTTCGAACAAGTCAAGATATTAATGTGCGGTTTTCGGCATTCATTTTCTCACAAAAATCGACCTCGTAGCATGTAGGCTAGTTTTTCTCTAACTCCTCTAGAAATGGGTGTTTCCTATCAAAAGTGTCCAATTTGGACCACTCTGTACATCCCACGTTCAATCTAGATTTTCACCAGTGTGATATCTACGACTGCAACGATTCACAGAACGATACAGCAGTTGGTTTCGACATTCCATTACAATTGGATACTCTCCGAAAGGATCTGATTTGTACGGATATTCGCTAACTCTTTTATGAATTGAAAATCGGGTCACACATATTTGTAGCACTTTTTGTGCGAACGTTGAGTGCTTTATTGTATCGATAAACGGAAGTTCAGCTGAATTCTTTGGGTTTTTGATTTTCACTATATGATCTCATGAGTTTGCAATAATTAGTTTGCCAAACACTGTGGCTTCTTCAAATGAGTATTTCGAACAATAAATTAGCAGAGTATAATTGAATTTAAAGTGACTCTCAAATATTCATATTAAAACAATGGATAAAAATAATAATTTACACATTTATCAAAAGAAATAACGCATGATGCACGTTACGGTGGAACTTCACCTTCTTCAGATGCTAATGGCAATCTGTTTACTTTTTTGTTTGCCATTAGCATCTGAAGAAGGTGAAGTTCCACCGTAACGTGCGTCATGCGTTATTTCTTTTAATAAATGTGTAAATTGTTATTTTTAATCATTGTTTTAATATGTTTTTCAATTTACACCAAGTTTCGGCCCAATCAATCCAAAATCTCAAATATTCCCTTTTCACAAGAGAAAAATAAAAAAAATTACAAATTATAAAACGAAGCTCATAATAATGGATATCTTCGAAAAATTATAGACGACACTCAAAAAAAAATATTGTTAAAATGCATCAATTCATCAGGTGTATGCAAAAATAAAAGATATTGATGAAAATATTTTTCAACTTATATAGGTGATCGAACACTTAAAAGTTCTACTTTCTTGTCAAATAGAAATGTAAGAATATTCTTCAAAACTCAGAATACAATAGGTTAACATATTAGAAATTCAAAAGATAAAACTATTTCCCATAATAAATCAGGGATTTATAAGTTAATTTTTGGTTCATGTCCTATGATATATGTTAGACGTAGAATATCTGAAGTTACAGTGAGGAAAAAACAGATTTGAAATATTTTTTACACATAAAGAGCATAATCATAGATTCAATAATGAATTCGAAATATAACATTCAGAGCAGAGGTTCTCAAACTTTTTTTTCTCATAGACCACTTTGAAAATTTTGCTGGTTCCGGTGGACCCCCTGCAGCTGCATTTCTACCATATTCCCAAAACTCAACAAAAAATTTGAAGATTAGATCTAACTATGGAAATTTGTGTTGCGGCTGAGTTCCAACAACGAATTAACATTCTTCGAAAGAAAAGTGAGAATTTATTGGTTAATTAATTAATTGATTGGGCTGTGAGTAGATGTCAAAAAAGTGAAGTTGGATCCAACACAAGAAACCAATCAACTCTCACTTATTTTATTAAGAAAACTCTCCCATTCGGAGTGGTAAAAATAAAAAGATAAATAGTATATTTCCTTGTGTTGTTTTTATTCAAATATGTAATTAATACCCTAGTAATTATAATTGTTATCATATTACATTGTAAGGTTTACATTACAGCAAATAATCAATATTTGGCTTCAGTTTTATTAGAAATAACCGCAAATCTATTCCTTTTTTTGTTAAATTGTTGGTAACGACACTAAAACTTTTTTCGACAAGATATGACGGGGGAAACGCTATCAAAATCTTTTTCGCAATTCCACACAGTCCAGGATATTTTTCAACTTCAACACTGTTAGTGCTAAGCTAGAGTAGCTCCTCTTGTAATATAACATTCTTCACTTCCGTTTCATTAAATGGATTTATGATGCATGGTGGTATTTGCATCGTCAGAATATCTTCAAAACTGATTTTGAAGTTATCATGCAGGGCAATTAAATTTTGAACGTATGTATGAATATTCTCATCAAGCCATTCTACGTGTGACAACATACCGTAAAACCTGCCAACTTTGCCCAGCAAAATCAGAATTTTTCAATATATCTTCTTTAATGAAATGCTAAAACACAATCTACATGAATATGGAGAACAACCTAAATGATGGAAATGATTCTTAATCATCACTTTATTTATAGCATTTTCCATGTACTAGGAAAAAATATTAATTAGGGGCGGGCAAAGTTACCTGTCAATCTTATAACTTTACCCGGCTGTGAGAATTCTCTTTTGGAGACAATTTGGCAAACGTTAATCAAACTTTGCCCACCGATTAAGTTCATAAAAGGGTTTGGCATGAAGCAGACGTTGAAATTATATTAAAAAAAAACAATATGTTAGAAAGTATTTTTATTTATATCAAAATCTTCCATTTTGTCGTCAAAATGGCAACAAAAACATAACTTCTTCAAACTAAATATTATTCAATAAAAAAAAGTTTTTTTTCTTAGTAATCTATCAGGTAATTAATATAATCATATAAGTAGATACAATAAGATATTATATTTCAGTCTTCAAAATAATACAAATCCTTAAAGTTAAAAAAGGAACATCAACAAAAATCAAAATGAATTATATGGTTGGAGGTTTTCGTTAAAAAAAAATAGTAGCCTCTCCTGCTTTCAGTAGGGGCTCCTAGGCGTTCTACAATATTTAGAAATGTCACGTCTGAAATGCCATTAATATCTGGAAAGTTGGAACCTTTTCCAGCCTTCCTAAGGAATTTCACAGTAAAATTGTCATCAATCTGAGAGACTTCCAAAATTGTTCCTATAAAGTGCCTTATAGAGTTTTTTTGTGGGAAATTGCACCACTTTATATGTCCCAGGATTTAGTACTGTACCATAAGTCATAATTTGCATTAAACCATGCAAATTATATAAGGAATACAAAAATTTTTTTGACCTAAAATGTATGGCTACATTGCCCATATACTTTTGTTTACTAATATAATACCTTGGGCAGTGTAACCTGAAAACAATTACTGCATTGTGAGAATCACATATCAACCTTCCCGCAATCTTAATTTCATTATCATGAACTTAGTAGACATTGAGCACTGATGCTTAGCTTTTCACCCTAAAAATACTAAAATTCAATCAAAATTTCCTTACCTGTTTATTCACAGCAACCCACCTACCAAGCGTTTTGGACGATAATAACGGAAAACAAGAACCTCGCTCGGCATAACGGCCAAGCGGTGTTGTTTCACAACGTTGCCAAATTTAAAATTATCCATGTTTTTATAACGCCTACAGTGGGCAAAGTTGGAGCCTTTGGGCAAAGTTGGCAGGTTTTACGGTACCCACTTTTTCCGACAATGGCAAACACTATCATCGCTTCACTTGATTTTTCTCGAAATTCAGAAAACAAATGAGTAACGTTTATCCTTGGCATTCGTACTTATATTGGTAAAAAATCAAAAAAAGTTGCAAGCACGCACACCACAAGTCGAATTTCGTTCCTTTATAAGTCTGAACAAGAGTTGCGGACGACGGACAGTGGTGCTTATTTGCAAGTCTCGACGCGTTGTACTGAATATGGAATATGCTGGTTTGGACAAGTAACAGTCGCTGAACTTCTTAAAATATTATCTGCCTACATTGATAGGTGAAGTCAAGCCAACATTTTAGTTCTTCAATATCGAAACCAGATAAATTTTCGTGGACCCCCGCTTACGAACTGTGAACCCCCATTTTTTTGTCACACCAACGTAGACCCCCGTCAAGTCTCAAGGGGACAACTGGGGGTCCACCTGCACCAGTTTGGGAATCAATGATTTAGAGGGTAAAAACTTCATTTATTAGAAGCACTTGAAATCAACAGTAGGAAAAGTTTCAATAATTTATTGAATGATCTATTAGACATGAAAAATTCCCCCTTTTGAATTTATTTCAGTGCAATATGAATCGTATCTGGTATGTTCACCCGAAACCGAGATTACCTATATATATATACATTTATATATATTATATATATATATATATATTTATTTATTTATATATATTATATATATATATATATATATATATATATATATATATATATATATATATTTATATATATATATATATATATATATATATATATATATATATATATATATATATATATATATATATATATATATATATTTATATATATATATATTATATATATATTTATTTTTATATGTATATATATATATATATATATATATATATATATATATATATATATATATATATATATATATATATATATATATATATATATATATATATATATATATATATATATATATATATATATATATATATATATATATATATAGATATATGAAATTGAGTTTTTGGTGCCAAGCATCATAAAAAGTCATGACACAAAAAACTATCTTGGTCCTAGGTCCAACTTTGCTAATCGCACCCATTTTAATAAGCAGGTTTCCAAAGTGAAAACCTGCTAAAATTTGACTGAGTGACTGAAAGGAAAGTGCACACATACAACAGAAAAAATTTTAGTTTTTTGGTCTTAGCGTATCCAAGAGAAAATATTTTCCAAAAAATTTGCTTCATTGACTGAATGTAAAGTACACACACACATACAAAACAAAATACTTTTTTCCTCTTTTTGTTATATGCAGGGGCGCGATAAAAATTATGATGGAAAATTGGGCCACGAATCCTGAAAGGTGGGGAAACGTTGACTTTAACTTATATTTCATATTTCTCTTATTTATCATAATAATGCAAAAAAATGAAAATCTCTGTGTTGAAAGGTACAAAACCAACTTGATTGTCAAAATCTTTTCAACTTCTTTTCATCGAAACCTATGCCTGTTCTATTTGATTTGGTCGTATTCATCAATAAATACTCACAATAATATAGTTGCTCTACAAAGTGATGAGGTATATCAAAAAATAAGATTTTGTTCGTTTCCAAAAATTGGCCAAGGAAGTTATAAATTTTAATTCATCTAGGAGGTGTAAATTTTCTTAGCATTGTGAATGATGGACTTTTTGGTTAATTCAGAGGAATGTATAGGGAGGTTAACAGGATATACCTAGTGGAAAACCCGTGCTGTGGCACCAAGGGTACGGCATGAAAATACTTATGAAACAAACACACAGATTCAAGTAAATACAAAGCAGAAAGTATTAAAATTCTATTTTGCTCGAAATAAGGTTTATAATGAGCCCTATTTTTTAGAACATTTATGTAACGAAACGCTCTCTTCTGCAATTTGAGAATGGTGTCAAGTTGTAAAGAATTACATGAATCGCAGAAAAGAAGACCATAACAAAGATGAGATTTGAATAATGCAAAATAGGCAATTCTTGTAATTCAATGCCCCTGAGAATTGCTCATAAGAACTGATTTGAAAATCGGAAGTGTACCTTGTATACTACAATGAACTTTTTTTGTAAATTTAAAGCAAAACAAACTCAAAGTTCAAAATTACTCGAATCAAGATTTTCGCAATATATGCGAATAGATGGTTAACTGAAATTATGTTTGAATATGCAGGTTAACACATCCGAAATAAATGAGGTTAATTTCATCAAATAAAAAATCCCTAAACCTTCATCACGCTGATTGAAATGACTTTAATTAGAGTATAAAGCTCCTAAGAATCGAAATAACTCTTAACAAAAGTTGTATGCAGAATGGCTAGTTAACACATATCGCATTGATTTGGTAGAATAAAGTGCAAGTACCTACCTCATATAGAGTATTTAATTCAAGTCAATAACCATATTTTATAACTACTTCTGTTCGCTAGACTATATCTAAGGTTCTTTCTGGGTATTGCCGATATTTATTTCAAAGTAGATCTTCAACCGGTACGTGTCTAGAAATTAAAGAGTAATTTTTTATTTAATTGAGAGCAGACAGTATGATCTCAGCCTTTTATTCTCTGTTGTTATAAGCATCAAGAGACCTTCAGAAGTTTCGGCTTTAAGTATGTGAAATGATAAATAATAATGAATTTTTTTTATTGTCGTATTTTCCTCTTCAGGAAAAAGGCTGTATAAAATGTATATATATATATATATATATATATATATATATATATATATATTAGAAAATGGATATTTTCAAATTAAAAATTCGAAAATTCACGATGTGATAACGAATTGAATTGTTTCGGGTTACTAGTCCATTATAAATAGTATTTTCAAGAATTGTTGAGAAATTTTGTCCTTCGAAATGAAAACGTCAAAGCTACACATGAAAATATATTATATAATCATTAATTATATATATACTCAGTGACAAAACAGGCAATAGATTATGAATTGAAAATAAAAAATAAGGTGACTAATAGTTAATGAATAGATATGAAAAAAGTGACTGTGATGCTTTTTTACAACTGTTACAGTGAACTCATGATGAGAGAACATGGATAGTTACTTTTTACTATATAAGAGTTTTATTCCAGTCGCAATGGACTTTCCAGCACTACATTAAAAATAATCAACCCAAAGATTTATATGACACGTAAAGAAATTGAACCCCAATGAAACAAAAGAAATATTTCCAATCCTATGAAATACTTCATATGTCCCCACTGTAACAATAAGCGGTAAGAACTACATTCTGAAATGTATTATACTCCTCATGATTCCAAAAAGTATAAATACAAAATCTGTGGATTTTAGAATTAAATATAAACGTTATTTCTGAGAAAGTCATATTTCTGAGAATGGGCTAATAATCCGAAATAATTGTAGGTAAATTTGTTATTGTATAGTGAAAAGTTGCAAAGAAATACATATATATATATATATATATATATATATATATATATATATATATATATATATATATCTATATATATATATATATATATATATATATATATATATGTATATATATATATATATATAAATATATATATATATATATATATATATATATATATATATATATGAAAAACTTGGTTCACGGAATGAACCGCGTAAAAGATTTGAAAAATCTCGACGTTTCGGCTCCTTTTGCGAAGCCATCTTCAGGAGAATTAGAAGGGAAATAATTCAGAATCGTGGCCTCAATCTGCCTACTCCACGAATCGAATTAGGAGGAATCGGAAACAATACGATTGCGTGGTCTCAACCTGCCTACTCCACTAACCGTATTGCTTCCTGTCAACTCTGAAGTCTCAACCTGCTTACTCTTCAGAGTCAGTTGACTCTGAGTCAGTTGACTCTGAAGAGTAGGCAGGTTGAGACTTCAGAGTTGACAGGAAGCAATACGGTTAGTGGAGTAGGCAGGTTGAGACCACGCAATCGTATTGTTTCCGATTCCTCCTAATTCGATTCGTGGAGTAGGCAGATTGAGGCCACGATTCTGAATTATTTCCCTTCTAATTCTCCTGAAGATGGCTTCGCAAAAGGAGCCGAAACGTCGGGATTTTTCAAATCTTTTACGAGGTTCATTCCGTGAACCAAGTTTTTCAAATACTTCCGACCGCGGAAATCTTTCTGAACATATATATATATATATATATATATATATATATATATATATATATATATATATATATATATATATATATATATATATATATATATAACTTTTTGATAATTATTAGCAATAACAGGCTTGGTGAATCTCAAAAAACTCGATTTTATTAAAAAGTTGACGTTTCGCCACATTCGTGGCTTTTTCAAAACTTTCGAAATATTGAAATTTTTTTGACATTTATTGATTTGAAAAAATTTGAATAGTTAAAAAAGACTACTATGTTTCATCAAAAATTTTTTAGGCTGTGGCCGTTCTCTGTTAGAGGACACTGGAATAGGACTTTCCATTGCAATGGGAAGTCCTATTTTCAGTGTTATAGCTCAATTAGTTTTAGAATATTAAGAAGAAAATGTATTAAATCATTCGAATGAACGAATTATAACTTTCAAAAGGTATGTTGATGATTGTCTTATAATAACATCAGAAGATTTTATTGATGATATTCTTAAAAAATTCAACGATGTTAATAGAAAATTGCAATTTACCCTAGAAAAAGAAACGAACTATACATTAAATTTTATTGATATTACTCTCATACACAAAAACAATGAAATTATCACAAAATGGCATAGAAAAGAAATTTTTTCACAAAGAACATTGAACTACAACAGTACACATCATTTGTCACAAAAAAAGAGTTTAATTATCCGATATATAGAAAAGCACTCAAACTTACAGACATGAAACATTACAAGATGTCCATTACTCATAAAAAACGATTACCCAATAAAACTTATACGCAGAAAATCACTAAAAATAGAATTCATAAACTTTACAACACATTAGAAACGTCAGATAAAGTAAATGTTAACAAAAAATATATTCCCTTCCATATATTCCTCATTCAAGTAATAAAATATCACATATTTTAAATCCGCACGATACTAAAGTAGCCCACACTGCACAAAATCAAATAAAACAAATATATTCTAAATTCAAAAGTAAAACAACTCTTCTGCGAAAATCTCATGTTGTTTATAGTATAACCTGTAATAATTATAATAAATCATATATATGACAAGCTTTTCAAAATTTAGATGAAATATTAAAAGCACACAAATATACCAAAACACAAACCACAGCACTAATCAAACATAAAAGCAATGAGAATCATAGTTTCAACTTTAAGCACAAAAATTTTATAAACAGTGAAAAAAAACGCAGAGAAATTTTAGAAATGTTACATATTCAAAAAAATTTAAATAATGTCGTAAATGATAGAATATATATATATATATATATATATATATATATATATATATATATATATATATATATATATTTATATATATTCTATCATTCACGACATTATTTAAATTTTTTTGAATAATATATATATATATATATATATATATATATATATATATATATATATATATATATATATATATATAGCGGATGCTTCGGATCGAATGTGCCGAAAATTGGTATACGGAAATAACAATACCTATTATTCACAAGGGTAAATTTTGGTCGAAACTCATGAAAATTTAGCTTCCAAAGACAATACTGACGAAGAAATCGAAATTGTGAAAGTATTGCTCAACTATACTGCTCCTCCAAATATAATTATGCAGTTGAATATTTGTATGGGAATTTAGTTGGTGTTAAAAAAATGACTACCTACTGAAATTGAAGAAATTTCATGTTATTTTGCGGTTTTCAAGGATCTGTGTACTACTAGAATCACTATAAATTGAGTTTAACGTTGAAAATTTTTGATCAAATCAAAATTATTTTTGGGATGAACTTCATCAAATGTAACTTATTTTTTTCTACGTCATATGAGCAAAATATAATTCAACTGAGAAACAAAAACTATAGATTATCTGATTCGAATTAAATGCTATTTTATTGCAATGATAATCTATTGTTCAACATTTTTTCATCTAGCATCCACGTTATCAGAAATAAAATGAATTGTTGCACTGTTTCAGCAAACTCAAAAAAGCTTATAAAATTATCAACAAATTATGAATGAGAATAAAATTAATATTATATTATCAGAAAAACACGATTCGATTTTAACGGTTATTATAATTGACGCTATGACGCAGCGTTCCACCACACGATGGCTTCTTCGGATAGAATGAATACTTAAATCTTGGTTTTACATGAAGTTTTTAGTACCTAGGGAAAACGATAACAACAAGAAATTAAATTAAGGCGGAGGGTAGATAATCCTTCCAGAAAACTTGCTCAAACTACATGAAGTATCAAATATATTCAATAGTGAAGAATGTTTTGAGTCAATTCGTTCGTTCAGTAATAGATCAGAATTCTTATACTTGTTGATTTCTAGATCTTTCCAAAAGTTCTATCTCAATCCTCCATTCTCTTTATGTCAGATATGGAAATCTTTATTAAATGAATAATTATCATCAAAAAATTATTTGAATAATTAGAATCTCTCTTATTCTTTACGAAGCAGCGCTCTTTAATTTTTTTCCCGAGATTTATATGTGTTCTACCAGGTTCTACCTATATAAATTTTATTACAATCACCACATGATAATTTAGAGGCACCAGATTTTGAGAGTTTATCAGTTCTTTATTCATTTTTGTTTATGAATCATAATATTAATTGATAAAGTATAAACTTTAAAATAAAAAAACAGTTGGCTTAAGTTTCACAATATAAAAAAATTATTAGATACACTATTTAGCATCGATTAGATACTGTATGTAACATCGGAGAAAACAGTGGTGTTTACAAAATATTTTGCGACGAATGTCCTGCTTTCTATATTGGACAGACAGGAAGGAATATAAATATTCGTGTTGAAGAACATAAGAAGTCAATTTTACAAAACAAAAATACCACTGGCTTCTCTGAGCATTGTATAAAATTCAATCACTTCTTGGATTTCAACAAAACCGAATTGTTACATTCAGGTTACAAAGGAAAGCGCCTTGACCTTCTTGAAATTCTCGAAATAAGTTCCGCCCATAATAGTCAATTACCCCTTGTAAACGAACAAATTGATTTTCAGGTATCACCTTTGCTTTTGTCTGTCTTATAAAATACGTTGTAATACTCTCCTGTAGTCAGTCTTGATAATGAGTTCATAACTCGAAACATGTCGACTTTTCGTTACTGCTAAATACAGTATCTAATAATTTTTTTTTATATTGTGAAACTTAAGCCAAGTGTTTTTTTATTTTAAAGTTTATACTTTATTCTTTATGATGTTTCACCAAGTGATGTGCGAGAATTCAATCTCAGTTATATTGATTGATATATCTTCGCACACTTGCACAAAATATTTCAAATCTTCATTTACGATAATACTTCATAATATTTTTCAGGGTGATTCACATTGTTGAACTAATTTTCTGACTACACCATATATAAATATATCGTTTTAACTGATTGCAGTAGATATCGAGAAATTTTTTAATCGAATGTCAACATATTTAATGCATTTGAAATTTCAATTTCACAAATATATTTCAATAAGATTATCGATATATATCGAGAAATGCATATCTGGATATATATCCAGGATTTCTAGCAAAGAAATATCCAATTATCACCTCGATTTTTATAAGAAGCGGTAGGAAATAAAACATCATTGGTGAACTTTTTCGTAGAAAAATATCGCTGAAATGTAAGAAGAGTATAAGAGAAATTTTGTAATAATATTCCTGGTATTTTTTGAGGAATTATCTGAACATCTCTCAGTATTAGGCACGTAAAAATTTCGTCGAAAATACTCAATCATACTTGGCATATATTGGTTAAATTGAATGAGCATTAGTCATCTCAATCGGGTTCTACGTAGGGGGAATACGAGTATTACTGTTATCAAATTTGTGCCAGATGTACACGGGTGGAAAATAATCAGAATTTTTCCAGAAGATTTCTTCTTATATAATAACTTAAACAAAGAAAGCTCAGAGATTTTTGGTAATCGCCTTACATTAAAATATATATTTTATTTATTTATTTGTAGATCAATCAGATCCATTACGTAATTATAAATTTAGTTCATTCTTTTACAGATTTATATAAATTGGGAACAAATCAACTCTGATGAAATCATATGTATTTTATCGATATCCGTTGGAATTTTTAAAATCGGACCAAATCCCAACTTTTTGTAGTGAGAATTTAGCCTCACCTCGGGGTAAAAACGCTATATTTTTTTATTCTTCGTTGGGAAAAAGTGGTAATTCAAATTCCCTAATGAAATCATATGTGTTTTATCGATATCCGTTGGAATTTTTAAAATCGGGCCAGTTACCAACTTTTTGTCGTGAGACTATAACCCCTTTAGCTTCGCCTCGGGGTAAAAATGGAGGAAGCTTTCTCGACCTCTTCTTTCGAATCAAATTCACTGGCGAAAATCAAAGTTTGCTATCGTCTCTTGTTTTCGATTTATGAACAAAAGGTCAATTTTTCGACTTTAAGAAATGTGTGAATATCATGGTTTTTGTGTAGTTACGAGATGATAACTTTTACATTTTTGGGGCTTTTTTTTTGCATAATCCAGTGGCGACGAGAAAATTTGAAAAAATGTGCAATTTCGAGTTATGGACTAAACATGTATTTTCTTAAATTGGAATCATAGTTGGCTATGGTTTGTTTGGAACGAATTTTTTATTCCCTTTCTAACGATGTTTCATACGTCGGGTCACTTCTGATATGTAATTTTTTAAAGCGAAAATAACATCTTATCATGAATTTATATGTTTTCAGAATACCCAAAGCTCGACAACTTGAAGTCCCAGATGCAGCTTCAATCTAACGATTTAAGATTGAAGTATTTGCAATTGTCATTCCAATTACAGACAAACTAGTTTCTTCAGCATATAATGTTGTAATTTTCAGGTCTTGGCTTGTTGAATGTTCGGCAATTAATAATATTTTTTTTAAACTCTGGAAAATAGCTTCCTTCGGTTGTTTTTTTCTGTATAGCGATTGAAATATATTTTCGTACGATATCCTGACTTTTACGATTGAATCAGTTAATTGATAAAATGACGCAAAGAAATGTGCAAACTCTGTCATAGATGACACTTTCCTACTTGGAATGCGTATAAAAAACGCAAAGAAAAATACAGTAGAATATTATTTTCGTTATTACTTACACCCGACATAAATGTAACATCGTTAGAAAGGGGGGAAAAATCTGTTCCAACCAAACCATAGCCAACTATGATTCCATTTGAAAAAATACATCTTCGGTCCATAACTCGAAATTGCTTTTTTTTTCAAATTTTCTCGACTCCACTGGATTATACAGACAACAGTGCCTTAAGATGTATAAGATATCTCATAACTTCATAACAACCATGATGTTTTTTTTGTTCATAACTAGAAAATAAGAGACGATAGCTGTTTTTGGTTTTCGCCAGTGAATTTGTCTCGAAAAAAGAGATCGAGAAGGAGTCCTTCATCTTTTAGTATCTCCTACAGTTACAGAGGTACCCCATACAAACATCGAAATTTGCCCACCCTGTACATTAGTCAAATAAAGTAGAATTATTATTATGTATCAAATATCTTCCACAACTTCAATAGTATTCACAGCAGTTGTTGTGAGGCTGCTGTCACTAACCAATCAATTCAAAAATCGGAGATGATAGAAGTCTTGGTGCAAACGCCACTGTTGCAGAGTAGACGTATTTATATCAGCAAGAGAGAGAGAGAAACAGCTTTATTGTCCTATAAAATTACAAAATTTTGTCGACAAAGCACATACCTATAAAAAATTTAAAATAAAATTCAACAATGATAACTAATTAAACGAAACACACTTTCAATCGTTGAACAAAACAAGAATCTATTAAATAGAAGAACAAAATAGAAAAACATTTATCAGTCGATTATGTATAAACATATGTTAAGAATCAACATATTTGTCAACTAAACTTATTATACAGATATAAAATTTTGTATATTACAAAAAAAACAAAACATTAATATATGTTGCTACTAAATGTGGATCTCAAGGGTCTATGTTACATTGTGAAATTCAGTTACAGAATAAAATTCTGCCACTGAGTAAAATGGTCTCTCCAAAAGAAAAGCCTTAGTTGAACTTCGGAACTTTTTGTACGTACTCAAGGATTTTAGCTCCAATGGTAGATGATTGTATAACTTTCCGGCATTGTAGGTAAAGGAGTTTTTTGTTAAGACGGAGGTGGGCGTTATTAAATAAATATCGGTATCTGAATTTCTTGTGGGATATTTATGATTTGGTCTTTCTGAAAAGTTATGAATGTGTTTGCGAACCAAACAGACGGATTCGAATATGAATAGTGAAGGAAGAGTTAGAATTTTGAATTTTTTAAAGTAGAATTCGCAATGTGTCCTTCTGCTCAGATCAAACATATAACGAACTGCTCTCTTTTGCAATCTGAAAACAGACTCAAAGTGGAAAAGGCTGCATGAACCCCAATATGGCAAACCATAACGAAGGTGTGATTCGAATAAAGAAAAGTATGTAGACAACGCAGCAGAAATTGAAAGCTCTCTAGAAACCGTTTTAATGGCGAAACATGCAGAAGATAATTTTTTTGTTAATATGTCTATATGAGTAGACCATTTGAGCGACTCATCAATATAAAGACCTAAAAACTTCGCTGAGTTCACTGTTTGAATTGTTTTATTGTTTAGGGTAACAGGTTGTAGGGTTCCTCTGTAAGACATTAATACAGTTTTATCTGTGTTGAAACCAAGTCCATTTGAATCAGACCAGTGTTTATTCTATCCACGGAATTCTGCGTCTTCGGTCTAAACCAGTGGTTCTTAACCTTTGCATAATGAGGGACCATTTAACAAAATTTCTGTCTTGTCAGGGACCACCAACTTTTTGTAAGTAATATTACCTTCAAAAAGTCAATGGAAATAAACGGTTTTTTGTGACTGCTAACTTTTGAATCTTTTGTTCATTGCTACTGAAAGCCAAACACATGTCGGCAAAATTTCGGTGGTTATTTTGCATTAGCAAAAGCGTCGAGAACCCCTGCTCACATAAATATGTCGATGAAAACAAAGTCAAATGAGGTATATCTTGAATCTTTGGGAAAGAAAATATGTTTTGAATACAAAAATCTTCAAGATTTATTCCTGCCTCGAATATATATTCGTGTTGCATTTCGATCAATTTTTCTTCAATTTAAGAACTCAAACACTCTGACAATGGAAGGATTGCGAACCAGTTTCTGAATACTTTTTACCTTCGCAGTTCGGAAAATAACGACTGAATTCACTTTTCAAATTTGTTAAATGGAGTATCATGTTTGTTTTGTATTTCTTCTTTTCCCTTGGCATTGTGTCCCCAATTATTTTATACAAATTATCGAACGCAGAAATATTGTCACTTTTGATCTTGTTAATCCATAACTCGCTGTTTCGATAAACGCATTGATTTTACCTTCATACGTAAATATATTATCAATGCCGTGAAACTTTAAATTTACCGACTCTTGGAGTTGAAGGTTCAATTATTTATTCAAGCAAAAAAATCAACTAAATAATACTGGCCTCGCACACACACGAGACTACCTAATGAAAAAAAAAAGAACCACCAACTAGCGTAAATTGCTGCAAGAGATCAACTACTCAACAGGAAACTCTGAAAATTGACGATAACGTGGCAGACATATTGAATAGAAATTATGAAAATACATTAACACTCGAATTTTTGAAAAATATACAAATGTACTTGAAAGTATAAGATACCTATAGTCCGATAATGACTCCACTCGATCAAAGCAGTTGACCAAATACAGAAATTCATAAATAAATAAATAAATAATGAAAGCTTATTTGATATTCGGCTCAACAGAACTGTCTCAGCAATTTTTTGCTTTCCTCAAGTTAGAAGACTTTAGTGTTCAGAGTTCATATCAGGGCATAATTGTTTGAAAAGACGAGTATTCAGTGCACTGCATTTGATGAATTTAACAACTTTTATAACTATTTTTAACGCAATAGCAAAGCATTCTGGGAGGGTTTTTTGGCAGCCAATGCTTAGCGACGACTAACGCAATATATTGATCTTGCAGATGGATTTTTCATTACATAAAGTGAACAAGGAAAATTCTTTAATAATTTAAAAAATTATCAAACAACTTTACAAGGGAGGTGGTTATACGTATTACGCAACGCCAAATCTGCATTCACAATCGAACGGTGAATTAGAGAAATTATCAAGTCACCCCGACTCAAAATCTGCATACAGCTGTTTCGATCTTATTAGATCTCATCAGTGCATCTTTGGTGGAAGGGCGCTCTGGGTTGTTATTCAGACATTGTTACCGACCACAATTTGTATTGAAGAACAATTAAAAATTTGTTAATTCACTCCGATTCAAATAAGCTGCACTGATGAGATCTTATAAGGTCGAAACTGCTGTATGCAGGTTTGAGTCGGGATGACTTGACAATTTCTATAATTCATCGTTCGATTGTGAATGCAGATTTTGCGTTCCCTTGAAAAGTTGTTTGATAATTTTTTAAATTATTGAAAAATTTTCCTTGTTCACTTTATGAAAAATATATAATTCATTCTAATGACGTCAATATTTGATTTTGTGAAATTTATGATACAAGTGGTCAACACCTTTCTGCAGGTAGGTATATTGAAAAACATATTATCAACATCGAAGCTAACGAGAAATGAAATAGTAGGAATTATAGCATTTTGAAACTCTTGAACTAAATTTAAGCTGTGTTTTTTGGTGTAACTTGAGTTCATTTCATATTTTTATTAAGTTTTATAGGTACTCAATCTGCTCGATGATGGTCGCATAACCGAAATTGTGATAGCACCATATATTTTTTAATTACTTTGTCATAATCAACCTAGTAAATCCAAGTTTTGGTTTTTTCTCTTGATAAATTCTCACTTAGTACTAGATTTCATCAACTATTGATATATTTCGCATTTTCCTACATAACTAATTAGGTAAATTTGCTGAGACTAGCTCAAGCGAATTTTTTCCAATTATAACTCAATGTAACAGTCAGTCATGAATTTAGGTCTCAATGAAAAATGTAGAATCAAACCTTTATTTCCTTTGAAAGTACCAACGACCATCCATATAGTCTGAATTATTCATAATTTAAATGAGTGCCATCATCGTCAAACACAAGGAAGCTACTATAGCAGTGGTCTGCGAAATATTGAACATTACATAAAGTGAACAAGGAAAATTCTTTAATAATTTAAAAAATTATCGAATAACTTTCCAAGGAAGCTGGTTATACGTATTCAGCAACGCAAAATCTGCATTCACAATCGAACGGTGAATTATAGAAATTGTCAAGTCACCCCGACTCAAAATCTGCATACAGCTGTTTCGATCTTATTAGATCTCATCAGTGCAGCTTATTTGACTCGGAGTGAATTAACAAATTTCTAATTGTTCCCCAATACAAATCGTGGTCCGTAACACTGGCTGGATAACAATCCAGAGCGCCATCCCACCAAAGATATTGGGAAACAACAATTCACCGCTTAGACTGCAAATGCATCGACAATTTCTATAATTCACCGTTCGATTATGAATGCAGATTTTGCGTTGCTGAATACGTATAACCAGCTTCCTTGGAAAGTTGTTTGATAATTTTTTAAATTATTAAAGAATTTTCCTTGATCACTTTATTTAATGTACGAAATTGACCTTGGTCGACTAGTATGTTTTTCATGATTTGATTGATGGATTTTTCGTTATATCAATGCAGCCAAACCAGAGCTGGAATCAAACATTTGCCACTGAAGACGATATTCCTCAAAATATAGACTTATTTCATCAACACCTTGCCTCGTTTCCAGTCATTTGGGAACAGAGCTGTGACGAGCACTGAAGAATAGTGCTTCGAGCACTAAGCACTAAGCACTTGAAAAAAAAGGCTCCCGGTCTCGAGCACTAAGCACTTATTTTTACAAGAGGCTTGCGATTACTGAGCACTTTGTGAAAGTAATTTGAAATTTCGAGCACTAAGCCCTAAGTACTTTCTTAGGAATTGTTGAAATTGAGGTTATTTTAATCGGTAAAGAAATTGTAAGCTGGCATATGAGTATGAGATTATTGAACGGGTGAGAAGAGATGCACAGGGTGTTACAAATTCGATGCTCACTATGAGCTGGTACAGAACTATACAGGGTGTTTCATTGGTAAATGAACATACCTACGATAACCTGAGCTAGAGCTATTCTAGGCGAGTCCAAAAAATTGATATATGATAGGTCTAATCGATTCCATAACAGGGTTTATGTATTCACCAAAAATTTCAGTTCCTCATAACTTTTGAACCAACCAGCATAGTCGGTTGATAATTGGAACGTATGATTCACTTAAACAGGTTGACCGATTTATATTTAAATTTCCAGAAAATTCTAGGTCCGTATTTGAAAATTATGGGACTTATTCCAAGCGGAGATTCAACACCCTGTATATTAAAATTTTGGGATTTGATTGAGATATTTGAAAAGAGCAGATAATTTTCAATGGGGTTCAGTACATTTCATTGTCCCGCACGTCATTTTGCTCGAAGAGAGGTTCAGGGAAAAATCCAATTGAATATTGGAATTCCACTAAATTCTCAGAAAAAACGTACATTGTACGGAGGGGGACTTACGTTCCTCGGGATTGAAATCTGTAGCCCTCTGTAGTTAACAACCTTATAATTCCCTTGATACATAACAGTTATTTACGTACCAAGTGCGTTATATAGATCCTTACACCCGAATGGCGATCTTGATATTATCATTTAATCACCTAAGTGATGATTAATATATCAAATAGGAGAAACCCTTATGGAAAGCACAGTATTGGGAGATTCATTATTTCATATTAAAAATCCCATGCTTATCATTCATATGTCATCAGAATATAGGTACTGAAAAAACTATGCGATTTAGATAGTTGAGTTTGGCTAAGGACTTAGTGCTTAGTAATCCGCAGAAGAACTTGGGAGCACTTCAGTGCTCAGGAGCACTTTTGGGATTACTAAGCACAAAGCCTTTTGTTGAAGGATTCAATTACTAAGCACTAAGCATTGCTTTTGAAAAGGGCTCGGAAGCACAGTGCTCGGGAGCACAAAAGGGCTCCGAGTGCTTTCACGAGCACAAAGCACAATGCTTTGGCACAGCTCTGTTTGGGAAACAGTTACTTTTCTTTTAATGCGTTATTGTCATGCAGAAATCGAGCTGATGCAAGTAATTGATAGCATTGACAAACGTCGTCAGATTCATCACATTGCATTGCATAGAGTGAAGGGGGCTGAAATGACCGAACGTGACTTATTCAATTAGTAGTTCGACCGCGATTTTTATTTGGAAACAACAAGAAATACATTAATTCCCTCCGAAACAAATAAGCTGAATTGAAGAGATCTAATAAGATCTAAACAGCTGTATTCAGATTTTAAGACTTCGTGTTGCGGAATACATATAACCGGCTCTCTTGGAAAGTCGTTCGATAATTTTTAAGTTATTGAAGAATTTTCCTTGTTCACTTTATGTAATATATGAAATTTATTAAAACAATATTTAATAATAAAAATTTACACATTTATCAAATGAAATAACGCATGACGCACGTTTGGGTGAAACTTCACCTTCTTCAGATGCTAAAGACAAACTCCTTAGCATCTGAAGAAGGTGAAGTTTGAAACGTGCGTCATGCGTTATTTCATTTAATTCATGTGTGAATTGTTATTATAAACTATTGTTTAATATGTTCACCATGTATCGGCCCAATCAATTCAAAATATAGGTCAACTTGAATATTTTACATGAATTGATTATAAAGAATTTCTAGATGTAATAACCAGAGGCGGCTCGTGAGGTTTTGGTTTGAGGAGGTTAAAAGAGGTGTTAAAAAATACACCATAGGCGAAAATTTTCAGGATTTCAAGGTCAACCGCCTTATAATTTAAAGAAAGTCAAAGTAAAACAAGCACCCTAAGCTATTAATTTATTTTCACTTTCGAGTGTCTACCTTGAGACCTACAACTGCTATTTACAATATTCACAAAAACTCTTCTCAGCCAATTAGTCAATTCATCTATTCATCAAATTTTTTTTTTCACAAAATAGTTACCTACCTACCTACTTAACGAATTTGTTAACAGCTGGTGAGAGCAAATAAAGTTTTTATATATTTTTGAAGGTTAGCGGGATTCTGCGATCTTTAACGTTAGCAAAATGATCTATAATATCCTCATAAAATTTTTTGTCTTTCGCCAAAAGTTTTACCAATTCCTTTTCAATAGACAACAAACTAATATTTTTCAAACGATCCTGGCTCGTTGAATTTCGTAAATAAATTTTAATTCTCTTAAGAGTGGAAAACGAGCGCTCTACGGAAGCCGATGTCACCGGGATAGAAACAATTAGACATAAGAGTTTATAAACTTGGGGTAAATCTTAATTCAAATCATTATCAAAAAGGTATTTAATAGTCCTCACTTGATTTTCATTTTGCCCCAAAATTTCATTGTCATTATAAACAACACACAGTTCACTTTTTATGGCCTTGTCAGAAAAAGTGTATTTTTGACATAAATTTTCCAAAAGGTTATCTGGAAAATTAGCCGAAAATCCGGTAAACAAATTTTTATTGAGTAAGTCGAAGAAATGCAGTTCTTTCAAATCAGAGAACCGTATTTCTATTTGACCCCTAATAGTATCCAAAATTTCATAAAATATTTGCTTAAAGTGAAGCTCCTTATCTGCGTAACTGAATTTCTTTCGTTTTGGGCTAAATTGAGTAGTATCATCAGTAGTTTGAAATACAGAAGATGGTTCTTTTAAATAAACTTCTGCACGAAATTCTGAAATTTTTTCCAAAAGAAACTTGAGCCGATTTCGTGAGTGAATTACATCTGAAAACTTGTGCTGTAAGATTTGAAAAACTATTTCTGTTTGTTCAAAAGTTAATTTAAAGATGTTTAAAAAATATATAAATTCCTTATCTTGTAAGTAAGATATTAATCCACGTGCGGTATTTAAAGTTACTTTATCGGTGAAAAATTCCTCACTTTCAACTTGGTATAGAATTGAATCCTCAAATCCTAAGCGGCCCCAAACAGAGACATTTTCCCTAGTAAAAAGTAAACACTGCCAACAAAATAATTTATTTTTTACCTGTGATCCGGTTAGGCAAGGATGTCTCTCATAATTCCTTGTATTAAAACCGCGGTTTTGTTGTCTGTTACGCTGCACCAAATTGTTTAATTCAGGGGTATGTCGCAATGTTTTTATCAAAACTTTATCCTCATAACTTAGTGCACTAAAGTTATGGGATAACAAATATTCCACTAAGTCACCATTGAAATTTTTGAAATTAACTTCAGTAACCAAACTCATTTTAAAACAATACGCGAGAAATATAAGTAAACACGCTGCTGTTTACGGCCATTAGTAACTACGATCACACTACGATTCAATTAATGCTTTCCAACGAATTCACTCGATGTCACGCGAAATTCTATAGTTGGTCGACATTGTATGAGACTGGTCTCTATCGGTGTTGCCATTTACATGTGTTTTGCTTTTTTATTGCAATGAAGTATTAATTCGGAGTATTTGCACCGTTGTTTGCTTTTCTGTGGCAGGCATAATGAACGTTGAGAATATATCTTTCTAAGCCTCGGCAGCGTTGCCACAAATCTTGAAATGAATGAAATGCAGAAAATGTAAATACCTTCTATCTTAATTAATAAATTATATTATATAATGTAGGTTGAAAGGAAGGTAGGTGCATAAAATAATATGATTTTGATTAATATGAATATGCTGAATGCTGACTATTCAATATGATATATTAGTGATACACGGAATATTATTGAGGAGGCTTAGCCTCCTTAGCCTCCTTTGACTAGCCACCCCTGGTAATAACTTATTGCATCACAAAGATATTCAAGTAATATTTTGTTACTACAAGTTAGGAGCATTTGTTCAACACGCATTATAAAACAGTGAAAGATAAGAATACAAATTTGGAAGATAGACATATGTTTTTCATTGATGAATTCATTGTTATACAATATGAAAACTGATTCCACTTAATTGAGCTATAATTCCGTTCACATTTTCACGTAACTGCTTCTCTCATATTATGAACCCGAACGAAAGACACAATTTTCCAGGAATCCATCAGTTGCTCGGGGAGAAACGCTCAGCACTTTGTTTTTATTCCACGTCAATTTTCTTCATCGTTCATAGAATTGGATCGACTTGGGACATGTTCGGAAAATCGAGCAACTGCCGCAATTTTCCACATACCAACGTTTCCTCTCGAATCGCATTAATGAGAGAATTCTCAGAAATGAGATCATCGTCGTTGGAAATGAAAGGCTTTTCAGTCCGCCAGTCAATTTGCATTTTGAAATTTGTGTTCGTCAACTTTGTAGTTTTAGTACTTGTTGTCGAACGTATTTGTAAAAGAATGAAATCAAACAATTGTTATCAAGTTCGGATTATATGGAATAGGGCAAGAAGGAAAAGAAGGAACTGAGTAAAATATAAATTGTTTATTTTGTAAAATTTCGAATAATAGACAAAATAATTACAAAGAAACAATAACCAAAGTATGTTGATCTTTGGAAGTTTACTATGCTTAAACATGATAATGCAGGTTTCAAAATACTGGTATATTTTCTAAGACTATCAAACAATAAGTAGATCCCACTGAGAAATTGTTGAACCTTTTTTATAATCAAAATACAAATATATTTTTTTCCTTAGGCAGATTTCTGGAGTTATATTGTCTATGAAATAAAGGGGTGAAATTGTATCTGAAACATATTGAAATAAAACGAAAAAAAAGATCATGAAAGTATCTATCTGAAAAATAAGGAAAACTAAATTTCAAGTTTAGTAGAAATAATAAATTTGAAAGGGAAATTACACGTTTCTGAAAGAATTGATGAATATTACTAAATAATTAGCAAGTGCAAGCAGTACGAATTTAGTACCTATAAAGCTGAAAAAATAAATTCAAATTAGTAGAAAAAAATATTTAATTGATATCAGAAAAATCAATACAATGAGATTCGTTCATAAGTAATAAGTTCAAACATAATATGAAATATTGATATTAGAATTGAATGTGCACGACGTTTCGATTTGTTGGGTATTTCTAACCGTTCTCAAGTGAATACTGATTATCAAATTTTGGCTTAATCATCATTTTCTTCCTCAGTTGCTGGCACCTGACGTTTCGTGCTATGCGCGTCTCTCATAGCTTTTGCGAAGGAACGCCAGGCCACTGATTTGAACTAGGATTGATCTCCACTCATTCGACACTTTGACATTTGATTTACTGAAAACTTTGGGAATTTGGGTTTCGCTAGTTCTGTTCCCGTTGAACACTCCTAGCGTCGTTCCACTGAATGTTGTGATGTTTTGTCTATGCGAGATCGAAATGCCTGATTTCGAGTTTTCGGCTCTTCGTGTGTCAAGTTGATGTTCTTTGATCCTAAAATTGAGTGGTCTCTTTGTTTTTCCGATGTAAGCATCTCCACATACACAAGGTACAAAACAAACAATTCTTGTTATCCGATTTTACATCTGGCTTAGTGTTGGTAACCTTGATTCTTGAGGTGTTATTCGGTTTGAATGCTATTTTGTTGTATTGTTGAGCAATAACTCTTATCTTCTTGGATAGGTATATCACTTGAATTATTGTGGTCATTTGGCAATTAAAATTCTTTTCTGGTTTGAGTCCATTAGTTGTCATTCTGCGATTGTTCTTTCTTCTAATAGCCATTTTGATATTCCATGTTTTCTGTTCAATAGGTCTCAAGGATTGCTGCAAAATGTTGCCGCTATTCTGAATCTGAATAGGGTAATGATTAATGTTTCCTTCACGCTCATTGAATGATAAGAAGAGGTTTGGGTACTGGCCTGTGTGTATAGGTTACCTGTAGACTGATGCACTGATGACATTATTGTTGTGTTTAACTAGAATTATCTAGGAATGGTAGGTTGGAAAACATTTCTGTCTCCATCTTGAATTTTATTCCCAAGATGATGGATAACCCATATGATTTCTACTTATACCAGTAATAGCGAGCATTTACATGCAGTGATTCGAAGAACCAGTGATAGAAACATCTCTAGTGAAACCAAAGATGTGACTCAGATATGCAGATACATTAATCATTTGGAAAGGAATTTCAGCTGAATTAAATGAGTTATTTCAACATACGAACAGCTTCCATTCCAACATATTATTCACGATGAAGAAGGAAAAAGATTCTAGTCTACCGTTCCTGGATGTTCTTGTTGCACACAACAACAATTACATCATTATTTAAGATACTCACACACATAGGCCAGTACCTCAACTACTTTTTAAATCATTCAATAAGCACGAAGAAACGAATATTCAGGTACCTTTTAAGAAAAGCCAAAGAAATTTTCTGCTATACTTGCCTTGCGAAATAGAAAATATCGAATATCAAAAGGGGCCTGATGAAAAGTAGACTCGGCAAGAGATTGATAAGCAAAACAATAACAGAACATCAAAGAATATAATCACACTAGAAGAAAAATCAAGTTGCTAGAAGATCAGAATACCTTGAAGTGAAAAGAATATCCGAAACTTGAACTGCTCAGCATCATTTCGATCGGAAAACACGTTGAGAAGCAATGAATAAAACTTAACCTGGTGCACCTCCGATCACAAGAATAGTATGTACCTTGTACCCTGTGAATGTGGAGAAGTATTACAAAATATTTTGCGACGAATGCCCTGCTTTCTATATTGGAAGGAATATAAACATTCGTGTTGAAAAATATAAAGAGTCAATTTTACGAAATAAATATACCACTGGCTTCTCCGAATATTTAATAAAATTTAGTCATTTCCTGGATTTCAACAAAACCGAATTTTTGCATTCAGGTAACAAATGAAAGCGCCTTGACTCTCTTGAAATTCTCGATATAAGTTCCGCCCATAATAGTGAATTATACCTCTCAAACGAACAAATTGATTTTCAGGTATCACCTTTGCTTTTGTCTGTTTTATAAAATAAGATTTAATATTCTCCTGTAGTCAGTCTTGATAATGAGTTCATAACTCGAAACATGTCATCTATCCTTTACTTCTAAATACATTATCTTAATATTTTTATATAGTGAAACTTAAGCCAAGTATGTTTTATATATAAGTTTAAACTTTATTCTATATGATGTTTCACCAAGTGATGTGCGAGAAGTCAATCTCAGTTATATATATATATATATATATATATATATATATATATATATATATATATATATATATATATATATATATATATATATATATATATATATATACATACAGGGTTATTCACGTTATTCGACACGAAGGGTTATGGCTGAAGTATTTGGTTTTATAAAAGTTTTTCATTAGTACATAACACTTAAAATATTGAAAGATAAACGCATATATTATTATGATTCTGACGTTTATTTCAATCAATTCTGATTTCTCAAAACGCCATAGGCGACTTGATGAATGATAAATTTCTTAAAATCAGTTTGCAAGATGAAAATGTGCATCTTATTTGAAAACGTGAAAAGATATCGATTAGAATGTATTTAGGTATTCGATAGACAATTAAATTTCACATCTGTTAATCATAAAATACGGGGTGTCCCATTTAAGTTAAACAAGTTAGTGCCGTTTAAAGGTTGCAATTATTAGCTTTGAATTCACTTTGAAATAGATCACAGGCAACAACAATTCAAATAAATATATATATATATATATATATATATATATATATATTTATTCGAATTGTTGTTGCCTGTGAACTATTTCTAATCTCTTGATAATTATTAGCAATAACAGGCTTGTTGAATCTTAAAAAACTTCCCAAATGTAAAAATCGAGATACAGCATTATTGATTTCTATAAAACATTATTGATCGAGAACACAAAATGTGATGATCATCAACTAACATTATAAGTTAAAATGGTCACAATAAAATAAAACAAACCACAATTAATTTAGAGGAAATAAACATCGTTGAAGTTAAGTTAAGTTAAAGACTAAAATAATATAATTATCTATTTCGTCATTACATATTGACTGAAAAAGAGACGCGACCAGCCATCTTGATCAAGAAAGTAGACATGTCTACTTGATGATGACTAGTTGATGATCATCACATTTTGTGTTCTCGATCAATAATGTTTTATAGAAATCAATAATGCTGTATCTCGATTTTTACATCTTTTGCAATCATTCTCAAAGACACACTTCCCTGAAGATGACAATAATCATTGTCGAAATATCGGAAATATAGTTTTATAAGAGTACACGTTTTTCTTGCTGCTATACCCAAATATTATTATCCTAATTGCATCCTAACTAGTCAGCAAAGACTACCCTTCTTTTATATATATATATATATATATATATATATATATATATATATATATATATATATATATATATATATATATATATATATATATATATATATATATATATATATATATATATATATATATATGTATATATATTTATTCATATGTATGTATAAGCTTATGTATTTTAGCGTTGTTTACACGATAAAGGTCGCAATTTTGGAGCAATAGGGTTGAAAGTTTGTAGATAGGTAGTTTCGTATGATATCTTGGATGGGATTGTTTTTTGTTCGAATTGATTGGGGGTTGACCCCCTGGGGGCAAAATAAATCTTGTTTACACGATAACGGGCGCAATTTTGAAGCAATAGGGTTGAAAGCTTGTAAATAGGTAGTTTCGTATGATATCTTGGATGGGATTGGTTTTGGTTCGAATTGGTTGGGGGTTTGGCCCCCTGGGGGAAGTAATGAATCTTGTTTACATGATAAAATTCGCAATTTTAGAGTAACAGGGTTAAACGTTTGTAGGTAGGTATTTTCGAAAGATATCTTGCATGGAATTGGTTTTGATTCGAATTGGTTGGGGGGTTGGCCTCATGGGGGAAAATTGTTTACATGATAAAGAGCGTAATTTTGGAGCAATAGGATCGAAAGTTTGTGAGTAGATAGTTTCGTATGATATATTGAATGGGATAGGTTTTAATGCGAATTGGTTGGGGACCGCCAGGAAAAAAAATCACAATTTATTGAATATATTTTTCAAAATGGATACGTTATGAGAACCTGTTCTTCTAATGCAGCTCGCTGCGATAGAGTTTTTTCACCTTTATTTCTACACACTAAGTCTAGCTTAGTCAATATTTTTCAAGTGCGACATAAAGTTTGATCCAGTAATTAATTATTATCATTAATTTGATTGAAAACAAGAAAACACCAGTTGAGAGTTTAAGCGTTAAAACTTATTCTACATTTTCGTAAAATACGAGATATTTCGAAAACCATAAGGTTTAGGTGAATTAAACCTTCATAAAACTGGCATTTGTTTTCACAGAAAATCTAATAATGAAATAATATACAGAGTATTCCATTTAAAAACTATCAACTTTGATACTTTTCGTGTTTTTGGCACACCCTGTACAACATGAAAATATTTATGAAATGTGGTTCTAATAGGCCCCTATCCATCCTAAAGAAAAAACTTTCATAAAATCAAATACTTAAACCATAACTCTTCGTTTCGAAAAACGTGAATAACCCTGTATATATATATATATATATATATATATATATATATATATATATATATATATATATATATATATATAATATATGAAACTAGTGAACAATGTGTAATAACGTCTTTCAGTTCCTTCCTCGTGATGACTTCTGAAATATATTTATCGCGCCGTCCTTCACTATAGTGGTGCCTATAAGAACCGACCTTCAGACTATTCACCATATAGAATGGCGACATCATTTCGCATATGGAAAAT